>JANAVB010016197.1:5947445-6359365 GCA_029216955.1 Iris pallida | reverse complement strand
ACAATCCTAATAAAAATAATAATAGTAATAAAAATAATAATAAAATTTAATAAAGTATATACCATTATTGCACCGTCTAATAATCCCAGAAAATGTACAAGGCCTATCTTATACACATTATTGAATATCAACTAATAACAAAATTTATAATATTTAATTAAGAAATTTAGAAATATTCCTTAGATCACTCAAATGGAATACGACACAATCATACCAAAAATGCATCAACACGAATGTCATTGGATGTACCGCATGACTAGTTTGGTGGCGACTAGGTCACCTAGACGTCAAATAATATTAATAATGAATAATTAACTATTTATATGGTCATGTCACAAACTTGGCCTGGTTTTCATAGTCAGGACATCCCTATGGCTAGGTTTCCCCGGGCATGGCTAGTACACTAGTCAAGGCACACTGCTACATCTCCCGTGCCACAAATTCTAGTCGTCTAGTACTTCAAAACTCAACTATGGCTAGAGTCGTCTACCGTAATAATTACTAAATAATCATTTTCTAAAATCCTAAAAATCCAATTTAAATCAAATAATTAATTCAAAAAAAACTTTGAAAAATTCTTCGGGAAGGGAAAACTAGAACAAGTTGATATGAAATCTTCGACTGTGTTCTTCAAACCAGCACATCATATGTGGATGAAGGTTTCATTTGAAGCTGGCATCCAATCTTCTACCTCTTCTACAGTTCATACGGTAGACATTTCTCCAGTACTACAAAATGAATAAGAAAACTATTCTATTATTTCAGAATAATGGTTGAACAAGAAAACTATTATATAATAGTAAGAGAAAAGTACAAAAGTGAGGAAGATGGAAGGCAAATAAATTTTGAGACTAGCAAAGAATCTACTAACATTTGAAGTGTTATCATGAAAGGTTATCATGAGTAACAATTTGAGAACTCATAAGAGGTTTAAATCCGTTGGTACTCCCGTTGTTCGAGGAGGGCTCGACGAAGTCGCCCACGAACCGGAACTTTCTTTTCTTTCCAACTTCATCTCCGTTCTCCTTCCACCACTACACCATGGCCTGTAGCTATAACCAAAATATTAAATGTTAGATGAAACAAAAAATAAATTACAGAAAGATTACTAAACAAAATCAAATCAAACATAACACATATTCATAGAAAATATGAGACTAAAGATGAAAATGTTACAAGCAACACTAAAATTTTACAACAACTAAGCAGACTCTGCTAAGCAATAAATAAAATTTGGAACTGTGTCCTCTTTGGATTTAATTTCACAAAGAAGAGTTTGAGAGAACGAGCTTTTATCGGCTTCCTACCCCTCTTCTTCTCTGAATTCTTTCCCTACTATTATCCACATTGGCTACAGGATCTTCATCCATGCCATCGTCGGTGTCATCGTCTAGATCGCCACCAGCTATCAGAGCATCGGGTGTGTCGTAGTTGCACAAAATATTAAATTGGATGGACAAAAGAGAAAGTAATATGAGTTAATTTAGGGTATTTATTGAAACAATTGCATGAAGAATGACTGTATAGCAAGTTAACAAGAGGTCAAAAGTTAAAAACAGCATTAAATGATGTCTCCTACGTTATTTAATATGAATTCATATGAACCATTGGATCAACATCCAATGGTTTAGATTTTGGATGTATCGATACATCCCAAAGGGTGGATGTACGTATTACAAAATTTTCATTATATATATAATTATATATATATCTATATATATATATATATATATATATATAATATATATATATTATATATATATATATATATATATAAACAACTTAAGCTAGATGTGTGTGCTTGTCATATATGGAAAATGGGATATGACATGTCATGTGGCTTGAAAAAAACATGTCATGTGGCTCCCACATGGACCAATATGAATTAAGTGACTTAAAAATATAGATAAATTTTTAATATTAATATAATTTTTTGATGTTAATATTAATTTTAATTTTAATGTTAATATTAATTTTAGGGTTAATTTTAATTTTAGTATCAATTCTAATGTTAATTTTGTATACTTTATTTTTTAAGTTTCAACATTAACATTAATATTTAAATTATCGTTCAAATTAATATATATATATATATATATATATATATAATATATATATTCTATATATATTATATATATATATTATAAAATTTAATTTTAGTATTAACTTTGTATTTATTTCGTACTATTTATTTTTAGTTTTAACATTAAAATTAAAATTTCATTCAAATAGAAATATTTTAAAATGAACATTAAAATTAACATTAATACACACACATATTAATACCCACACACACACACACACAAGGTGTGTCCGCGCATTTTTGTGCGCCACTTCATCCATAGATAGCGTATCTCGTAGGGGTTCTTCTAAATCCAAGCACTCAGGTGTCGGAACGAGGCTGATCTGGAAGAGGGGACTTGCTAATAGTAGGAAGACGGAAGCGAAGGTTGAGAACAGGTACGTAGGTTTCCAGCGAAGGATGGTGTAAGAGGAAGATAAAGGATGCTAAATCTGTAGAATATGAGCCTAGAAAAAAAATGGCTCGTTCAGACCACCAGATGCAGACATGGTTGGGGACTGTACGTAGTGCCCTGCCCCGCTCAGGTCAACTGGAGGAATCGAAATGTAACGACGTTTGGACTTGGCTATGCTCGGCTTGATCGAAGTCCTGCTCGGTCGAGGCACCTCCTTTCTCAGGTGGGTGATTTCGGTCAACTTGCCTCATCTGGACCTTCATAATAATAAATGGATGTCTTCAATTGCACTAATTAGGTATGTTAATAAAAGAAATGAATCCACATACCTAAGGTAATAATCCCATCGAGTCAGATTGTGTAGAAAATGGAAAATGTCACTTGTGCCTATATATCACTCCATGATGGCTTTTAAAAAGTTGACACTTGGTCCTTCAATCCCACGGCTTGGGTAAAGAAGAGACGACTTGGACAAAGTAGATCACATTTATACTGGCACATAGACTATCGACAGGCAGCCATAGTCTAGATGTTCCCACAATTGCATTGCTTATCATAGCATGTGCGTCCCACGATTTCAATACGGGCTATACGACTTATGGCACGAGTTAAGGCACCCAAAGAATACTATGGTTCAAGTTGAGCACGTGCACGTCTCCACGATTTCAAAGCCCATCATAGAGTATGACACAATATTTGTGGCACTTAAAGGATCACGACTTGTTCAAGTTGAGTAGGAGGGCTATTAAAATAGTCGTTCTCGAGTTTGAGTCAGAAGGTTTGGTAACACAGAAAGTTCTTGCGACCGTTTGTCGTTGAGACCGTCCCTCGTTTGGGAGTCTCCAATGTATTATGAAAAGTATGGTTTATGAGCAAGAAAGAACACTGGTTTGAGTCATATGGTGAGTTAGGTAGGCACCATTGCATGATCATTGGAAAACTTGTCATAGCTTGAACCCAAAAACATTGAAGGAGCATGTAGTGATAAATTTTGGTTAGATGCTATGCAAGAGGAATTAAACCAATTCGAACGTAATCAATTTTGGGAACTTGTTCCCAAGCCCATTGATCATCCGGTCATTGGCACCCGTTGGGTATTCCGAAATAAACTGAACGAGAATGGTTTAGTGACTCGTAATAAGGCTCGACTCGTAGCCCAAGGATACAATCAAGAAGAAGGTTTCGACTACGATGAGACTTATGCCCTAGTTTCGAGATTAGAATCCATTCGCATGTTATGTGCATTTGCATATTTTCTTAATTTCAAATTATTTCAAATGGATGTTAAAAGTGCATTTTTGAATGGTTTTATAAAAGGAAAATTTTATGTAGCTCAACCTCCAGGTTTTACTAATTTTAAAAATCCTGATTATATTTTTAAGTTGAAGAAAGCCTTATACGGCTTGAAACAAGCCCCTCGTGCTTGGTACGATCGTCTAAGCTCTTTCCTACTTGACAACAGTTTTTCAAAGGGAAAGGTTGACACTACACTGATTATAAAATCTTTGAATAACAATCTTTTTTTATTCAACTCTATGTAGATGATATTATTTTTGAATCTACTGATGAATCTCTTTGTCAAGAATTTTCAAAGTGTATACAGAATGAGTTTGAGATGAGCATGATGGGAGAGCCGAAATTATTTTTCGGACTGCAAATCAAACAAACCAACAATGGGACGTTCATAAATCAAGTAAAGTACACAAAAGATTTATTAAAGAAGTTCGACCTGGAAGCACTCAAACCACTTAGCAGTCCAATAACGATTTTAACCAAGCTTGATATTGATGAACAAGGCAAACTCGTCGACATACGTAAGTATCGAGGTATGATCGGTAGCTTACTGTACTTAGCTGCTAGTCGACCAGACATTATGTTTAGTGTTTGCTTGTGTGCACGTTTTTAAGCCAATCCTAAGGAATCACATATTTGCGCAGTTAAGCGTATCTTCTGATACCTTAAAGGCACTTCTTATGTCGGCTTATGGTATCCTAAAACCACGTCATTTGACCTAACCGGTTATTTTGATACTGATTTTGCCGGATGCAAAGTGGATAGAAAAAGTACCAGCAACATATGTCATTTTCTAGGAAAAGTCCTAGTCTCTTGGTTTAGCAAAAAACAAAATTCTGTCGTATTATCAACAACTGAGGCTGAGTAATTCTTGTTCTGCACAAATTTTGTGGATGAAGCAAACTTTAGAAGATTTTGGATTACATTTCACATAAATACCCATTTTCTGTGATAACACTAGTTCTATTAATTTGACTAAGAATCCAGTATGTCATTCTCGTACTAAGCATATCGAGATTCGACATCATTTTCTTAGATTTTATCAACAAAATAGAAATATATACCATTAGACACACAGAATCAATTGGCTGATATTTTCATAAAACCTCTAGCGAAAGATCGTTTCAACTATATACGTCTAGAATTAGGAATTTTAGATGTCAATAATATTAATTAATTTAGTTTTATTAATTAATTTATTCAATACTCAATAACTGTTTTTGAGACAAACCCACAAAGAGTCTGTCTGTCACCACGACTACGGTCGAAGCGAAGCAGTACTTAATTGTTCCCCGGTGAACTCCCGTTAGCTGGGACAGTACTCCTACAACTAATCTGAAACAGACGCCGAGTAACGAAAGTTAATTTATAAAATAATTTTAATTATATTATTTGAAGTTTAAAATTACTAAACTTTGAATTAAATATTTGAAATGAGTTGATGGTAAAGGATGTGGCCCACAATATTTTTTTTAAAAACCCAGGAGAACCCTAGGCGAATTCGGCCCGAGTTCGATCCGAATTCGGCCAGAGTTCGATCCGAATTCGGCCAGAGTTCTGTTGGTGCTGTAAGTTTTTAAGTCAGAACCCGAGGCCTCCTCATCTTTATCTCTTCCAAATTATGTCATCACAGTAGCAGCAGCAGCCGAAGGTCCCCCCAAACCCTAACTTTTCTCCACTCCTTTTCTTCCAATCTACGTGGAGAGATCCATCCAAAATTTAGATTCGTGCAGAGAATCGCGTCCTCTACAACATACTTGATTCTCGGAAGGTGTAACTCCTTTCCTCCACTTTTAAATTCTTAGGGTTACCTAGGTTTGGAAAAGAATGCCTAAGGGATTCAATCCTTTCAAGTGGAAGAAGACAAATGCTAGTGAAGTGGCATCGTCTTTCGATCCGAACATGGATTCACTCTTTTCCTCGGTCCAATCGGATGACGACGTGTCAGATGAGTTTTATTTCAAAACTCATGACCAAGCATTGCTATGGTATGGCAACTTTGTCATGCGTACAATATGCATAGGCGCTTCGATCAAATGGAATATATTTCCATATCATCGTTCTTTGTTTGAGGCATTAGGGTTACACCGTCTCATTACCCAATAATTTCCTATAGCTACTAATGCCCATAGACTATTCTATTATAACTTCGTGTTAGACACTTCTACCGTAAGAACTAGTGTTGGCGGGATTGATATTGAGTTCGATGATGTTTTGCTAGCAGAAATCCTTGGTATTCCAAACGATGGAGCCCCGCTCGATGACATCACCGACTTCGACTTTCCCGAGGGCACGACTCTTGTTAGTTTCAAGAATGAGCTTTGTGCGCCAGCACGTGCTCGTCCTAGAAAGTTCAAGGCCAATAACTTGAACTTGTTTAACAACGAGTTACATCGCATCATCTATTCCACTATTCTTCTGAAATCTACTTCAAAAGATGATGTCACTGCCCTAGAACTCTCTGCCCTATATCACATTCTTAAGGGGATTACTTTTTCTGCCCCTAAGATTATCATCCAGATGATGGGAAGATGTCACGGAAGAGACCGCAATCTCTCTTATGCGATGCTTATCCCTCGCATCTTTCAGCATTTTGATATCGATTTATCTACTTGTGTTCTGGACATTGAGCCCAAGTTTTTCAAGCTTTCTCGTCATAGTATTGCCATTGTTCTTGTACCTCCTGCACCTGCTCCTACTGCCCCTGTTCCTCCTCAGACCTACCTTATGACTTTTGAGGGTATCCATCAGCACCTTTCGGATGTGCCGACTTTCTTTGTTGGCACTTCCAGGGAACGTGAGTTCCGAGACGTGACTCGATTCCAGGCTATTGCCAACTCGTTTGTCGATCTCCGATTTGCTCATATGGGTTATTCTGCTAGTTCTCTTCCTAGAGACCCTACTGTATCTGGTTATCGCATTGAGGATGAGGCGGTCCATTCTCTGTTCCAGCCAGGGAACCCTTATGATTGGTACCGTAGTTCTGGTGCTACTCCACACACCTCTGGAGCTGGCACATCTGGAGCTGGTCCATTCGGACATGGTGGACATGCTGGCACTACAGATGATGATGACGATGAGGATGATATGTAATTTTTAGACATTTTTGTCTAGTATTCATACTATTGAGACTGATTTTATTGTCTTTGTTTACTTGAAAATGCTCCGACATTCCAAGCTAGTATCAGTACTCTTATTATTTATGTGTTTGTGATTTCTTTTGTTACTTTTGTCGGATGAACATGTTATTTGCTTTCTTCAGCATATTTTTATTCAGTTTAGCATTATTCCATATTTCTCGTAGCATTATCTTTTATTATGCTTCCATTTAAACTGTCTGTGAAATATTTTCTTCTTATCACATTTCTTTACTGTCTGTGACATTTATACCATGGTTGTGATAATTTTTTTTATATATCTATATTTTGTGTTTCTTCACTAATTGTTACTTATGCATATATTGCGGGGGAGCTTTCTCTTTTGTAATTATTTTGCTAAGTGACAACGGAGGAGAAATAAGATCTAACATCTTCGATCTGTAAGAATACATGATATGAACAATCTATAGGACATTTTTTTGGTACATTATATTGGTACAATTTGTTTTGATAAAGACCATAGATGTTATATCGGTCAAGGTTTGTCAATTATCAAAATGGGAGAGATTGTTGGCCCATTGGTCGTAGTCAAACCTGATTTTAATAATTGATCAAACTATGTCTCGATATACGGATGTTTACTTAAGACGTTTTGGACACTTGGATACTGATCAAGATTGGATATCTACTCAGTTCAAGACCGAAGCTATGTTTGCCACTTGAGACTGTATTTTTTTATGTAATATAATTTTTACTTTTATTGAGTCTAGGAATACATTGTACACCAAGTCGTACTGGCAAATAGGCTATCCAAAATTGCTTTCAAAAAAGACCTATGTTTTTACAAAATATTCTTTATTTACAAAAAGCTTCTGAAGGATTTTAAAAAGCCAAAAATCATTTTTTAAAAATATCCCTGACTAACCCGGACAGAACTCGGCCCGAGTTCGGTTAGAGAATGTTATGTGAACGTCGGATTTTAAACTTGGTCTCCCTTCAGTTGTGGAATGTTACATAAAGTTCTGTCCGAATTCTGCGGAAAAAACTATAAATAGAGAGGAATTCTGATGATTTCAAATCACTCATTCACTTTCATCTCTTCTCTTCTAAGCTTACATTTCTTCGAAAGAGTTCTAAAAAGCTTTAATTTTCAAATCCCAAGCCAGTTACAATTCTCTAGTCAATTTGCCGGTACGGTACGGTCTAGAAGATTTTAGAGAAATTGTAATCAGAGGCTTGATTGAAGAAAGACTCTTCAAAACTGAAGTTGGTCGAGTTTTCGTATTAAAGCTCATGTCTGTAGAAGTTGCAAGGACTTCGTATGAAAACTTACGGGATTTTCCAATAGTGGATTCAACTGGAAGCTAGAGTTCTTCCGACTGGACTAGTCCTCACAAGAGAAAAATTAGTATAAATTGCTGTGTTTGCGTTTGCCTTCTGATCTCTTTTCTTTTATAGTTACTACTTTTTGTTTATTGTTGTTATTTATGTGATCTAACTGCTAACAAGTTTTTAATTAGCAATATTCTGCTGCCTACTCTATTCACCCCCCTCTAGAGTATTCTATTTTACGACTTCGTTCCTACAGAGGCAAGGTATTGGTCCTATAGTTGTAGGATAGTGGGTATCAATCATTAGTTGTCATATATCAGTTTCTAGGAGAAGAGTAGCAGTATAGAGGAAGAGGGAAATCCCTTAACTGCTTTGAGCCTAGTGTTTGTGACTCGATTAAATCCTAGTGGTTGGGTGTAAGCTATGACAGTAGCTAGTATGAGCTCTGCCTATAGCAGGGCAGTGGTATCATGGGAGGACTTGATACTGATGTGTGGCAGTAGAGACAGGTATAGTAAGCATATATATAAACTTTATCCTTGTATAAATTTTGGAGCACTAATTCAGTCCATTTAGTTATTATCTATCTCTACTTCTTTTATGTTAAGTCCATGGCCTTTTACTGCAACAGTTTGATAAGGGCCCAGGCTTGCAGATGCAATGTGGTGTATGTTAGGGTTATATACTAAAAGCATCACTTTTGTAGTAACCTTATTTCCTTAAATTTTGAATGAGTCATATGGAAAATTGTTTACATATTGTATTTGTTGCAAGTGTTAATGCAAATGCCTGATATTCTATATTGTAGATAATATGGTGTGTGGTGTCACATAGAAAATCATATTATCAGTTCCCTATGGAATATATAAATAGTTAACAACCTAGATGGACTTGGACAATCTATTGGAAAGGTTGTAGTGTAATCTGGTATTAGTCTATTTTGACTATAGGTTTACACTAGTTCACTTTGTGTGTATTGAACAGGACCACTTGAGGTGTTCTCTTTGTACTGACTACATAAGAGTACAAACACCTCTGTTATTAAGGATGCTTGTGCTCTTAATCCGGATATAATAACAGACATGTATATGCAGTGTGCATTACTTTGACTCATGACAGCGTGAGATTCATTATGGGTCAACAACTTCTATGAATTCGGTAATAATATTATATATACAATGGGATGTTGATTATAAATAGAATCCATGTCCCGATACATCGGGTTGATGATGTCCCCTTAAGGAGCTCATGAGGATTATCAAGTAAACCCTGCAGGTGGATTATATCTGATATGACAAATAAAGTTGAATGGTGCTACTTAAGGATAAAAGTTCTCGAATCAATATAGTTCGCAGTAACTTAATTTGATCGACGGACATTCGATACCTTAACATGGGGAGCCAAACGAGCATATAATAAAAGGGGCCCATAAACATAATTTGGGATTAGGGAGGTAGTGCAACAATAGCTTATTAGTGAACCGAGCTATTGTTAACGGGCATGGATTGTGTGTTCGGGCTGAACACGGGATATCCAGATCCGTTAGGAGGCCTAACCCTAATTTCTCCTCATGGTCCCTGTCGTATCCTATATATATCCTTTATTCTCTGGACGCCAAATTACTAATCAGAAATCTGAAACTTTCTCTAAATTCGTGATTCACGTAAGGAGGGAAAGAGAGGGATGCTAAGGAGAAGAAAAGGTTGGGAGATCGTCGCCCACACGACGTCCAACTCGAGGAAGGAAAATGTGCAAAAGATCTTGGGGTCGTCCGCTCGAGATTGCCAGGAACTGCTTGTCTTCTTCCTGCCGCAGGTATAATTCGTGAACCCTAGTTTCCGCCTATGAAGGGTTAGAACGTGTATTAAATCTGTTTAACTTTCTATCAATCAATACACACACCAAAGTAAGGGTCCTGGGAATCCCAGTTCCATCAGTATATTATAGTAGAGGTATATGTTTGAAATCTAGGTTTAAGGTTTGGTCGCTACCACCTTGTCACTAGCACTCAATAGTCTAAATTGGCAAAACCCTAGATATTGACCAAATGGAACCAAAGTTGACCAAGTTGACCCATTTGACTAAAGTTTGACATACTTTGACTTGTGTTGACCCAAGTTGACTTTTTTGACCTAGAAAAAGCGTAGAAGCATATAGTTAGTGCATCTAAATACACTGTTTACTCTAGAACAATAAATAACCATGCACATCTAATATATAGGTTTGTGTGGCACCACTTTGGGCATCGATCCTCATTCACTGTTCTGGACGACAGACGAGTACATTCTCTGATAGTTTTTGTTACTTGATGATTATTATGATTCAACTTCTAGTATAGTTCTATTTGATTCTCTGTCACAACACAAATTGGTCTTCTGGATTCATTCATTTATGATACATGAATTTAACTCGTCTAGCCCCTACTACTAGGACCACTCATTAGAACCACCTACTCGAAACACCTACAAACACCATTTACTTCTGTCTAGACTCGTACTCTATTTATGTGTCAGGATATGAATTCATTTGTACTTATCAGGGCAGGAAATACTCGAGTAAACATGTAAACATTCACAATCATACAAGAACCACCCTACAAGCAAGATAGCCGTCGCTGCTAGGCCAAGCGTGCGACGTACCGTATTCAACAAGAACCACCCCTAAAAGTAAGATAGCCGTCGCCGCTAGGACAAGCGTGCGATGTGCCTTATTCAATAAGAACCACCCCTATAAAAAAGATAGACGTTGCCGCTTTTAGAGCCTAAAAATTAAGATGCGCCACCCATTAAAGTGTTTGACCATCAGATGGCACCAAAACATTATATTGCGCTAAACAATCAAGTTGTCCAGCATCATGCTGTGCCAACGTCAGGTTGCGCTGGGGTCAGGTTGCACGAGAGCCACGTGCCGTACTTCTTCGAGAAGCTGTAACGGCATCATCATTACCTGACAACTGACAGCACGGAGATTAAGGAAAATCAATTTGAATCCCGTGCAACACGACGCTCCAGAAGATTTTGTCAGCATGTAATTAATGCTGACAGCTAGTTCGCGCAAGTCACTGTATGGCACGAGGATTAATCAATACATCACAGAAGACCTAGTAAAAGGCGCCAGTCGTTGAGTTGTGCCTTTGTACATCCTGACAAAATTGGCGCCACTTTATTAACTATTATTTTAAAACGGGGTGACGTGGCACGCAAGCTATCAACTTCGCAGAGCGTGCCTACTACACTGCCCATGACCACGTGCATCTCAATCAAACGATGCCACGTGTCTACAACAGTTGGTGCAAACCGCTCACGCAGGTTGTTACGTTGCATCCACGTGCAACCTGATGAAGCACACGCAAGGTGATCAAATGGTGCTCAGTACAGAGTGACGTGGCGTGCAAGACACTAACTTCGTAGAACGTGCCCACTATACTGCTCACGACCACACACATCTCAATCAAACGATGTCACGCGTCCACAGCAGTTAGTGCAACCGTTTGCGTAAGAGAACAGGAGGCCCGCAACCTGAAGCGCGCGCAACCCAGAATAACTACTAAACAGTTATTTCAAGAAATCTATAAATAGAGTTTCAAATCAATATCAAAGCATCAAGAATGATCATAATCTCCTGCTAAAGTGTTGTTGCATCCTCCAGAGGCTCGCGTCTTCGATATCACATCGTCCAAGGGATAAAGTGATCGTCTTCTGATCAGATTCCTATAGTTGTAGTTCCCAAAAACCAATTGTACTCTTGTACTCTTTTATTAGTTTGTAATAAAACTTTTATTCTTTGCAAAAAAAATGCCGACTCTGCTGGGGATGACTTTCTCCTCCGACGAGAAAGTGACAACTCAGTGTGATACCGCGTCAATCGGCAAGACGCAGAAGACCCTAGTCGTTCAAGTCGACCAGACAGGCTATGAGACCATGATCAATGCTGGGGTGCCAAGCGCACTACTGATGCTGTTAAGAGCAAGATACGTTATGTTTGGACTCCTAAGTCCTCGACGGTGCAATCTCATGCCTCTGCACAACTTGCGCCCGTCACTGCTTCGACGCAACCTAAGGGAAACAACCTTTTGGCTAATCCCTCCACTTCTCCAATTCTAAAATCGGAGGAGACTATGTTTCAACGCACTATTGTCCAAAATAAGGGAAAGTACCCTTTGGCCTTCTTTTTCCTGGCGCAACCTGTACATGTTCTTGCGTCTGTGCAACTTGTGCCCGTTACTGCTTTGGTGCAACCTAAGGGAGACAGTCTTTTGGATAATCCCTCTACTTCTCTGATTCTGAAATCAAAGGAGACTTTGTCTCGACACACCATTGTTGAAAACAAAGGAAAGCACCATTTGGCCTTTTCTTCCCTGATACAACCTACGCATGTTCCTGCTCCAGTGCAACTTGTCCATGTTCCTGCTCTGGTGCAACCTATGCATGTTCATGCTCTGGTGCAACCTGCACATACTTCTGTACTAGCGTAACATAAAGAGAAGCACTGTTTAGTGATTCCCTCTTTGCCACCAAATCAGAAGTTTAGTAAAAAATTACTAAATCAAGGAAAATGCTCTTTAACTTTTCCTCATTATGGTCGAGTCGTTGACTGGGTGGAAAGTACTGTCTCCTTAACAGAGACAACCAAATCTCTGTCGGGAAGATGGATTCTATTCAGAATAAACCTTTCTTGCAAAAAGGCATTATGCCCACTCCAAAGAGATCAGGACTAGATCAACCAACCTTATGTACTTCAAGATCCCGACGAGGCAAACTACTAGTATCTTAAGTAGATGCACAAGTAGCTCATCCGTCAGACTTGCGCACCTATATCAACAAGTGCCAATCAGGGTCAACTTCGGGAAGACACAAAACACAACCTACACCAGTTGCTAACTTGTACCAGGAGAAGAATGCTGAGGTGAAAAATCCTATGACTTATGCTAACCAGCTTAGCACGTCCTTGTATACTCAAGGTACAAGATACCTCAGGAACAGGAACCATGTCCCGAATTTCATCAAGGACTATATTCCTGTGACTTCTTCTCATCCTGTTAGTGACCTCTGTGCACTCCTAATACAGAAGCGGAATGTTGCAAATCTATCCCGTCCAGCGGTGGTCCAACAGCAAGAACATCATTACAACCACCATCATGAAGTTGTCATCAAATTTTGTTGTCAGACAGCCAAGTGGTTCGTCTTTGAACGTTTGAGTTATGTTCAGACTCCTAAACCAATCCTAGTGGACGAAGATGAATTACTCTTGCTCCTGTCAATATGACATCTCGAAGTACTGGGGTGGAAAACGTCCAAGATGTAATGCATCCCGCAATCCTAGTCAGCAATACTTAGATCCGATTCATGAATCCAGTGAAAGAGTATACCAACATACTAGATCAAGAAGCCGAGACATAATCGGTCAAAGGAATCTTCTTGATTCAAACCAAGATTCCTTCAGTCAAAAAGATATCCCTATCACTTATTCTGGGGGTAGTTCTTTATATGACTTTGATGCTGACAGTGAAAGTTCTGAAAGGACCATCCTTTCTACTAGCTCATCTTCGAAGGCTAAAGAAGTGACTGCTTATGCTGTCACAGAAGATCAAGATACCTCCATTTCTTTCAGTCAAGAGCAGAGAATTGCTGCTTTGGAGGCTAGTTTGAAGAACATGGCTGAGATGATGGCAAACATGCATGCTATGATTATGGCACAACATACAGTTCCACCGGTCGCGAATTTGATTTCGACTCAAGAACCTGTGACAACATTAGTTCCCACAATATTGATCTGGGGGTACAATCTTCTCATACCGCTTCCATTCCTGTGCAGGCTATTCTAAGTCAATCTGCTGTTGGGAGTGATACTTATCATGCGGTACCTCCTCCTAACCCATTGAATCAATCCACTACTCAATAATTAACGGAAGATACCAGTAAGACTGTAAAACTTTTACGTACTCAATTTGAAGCTTTCAAACAGAAAGATGACCTACAGAAGCTTGGTATCAAACAGCCCTATCCCATAAAATAGAAAGAGGTCCAATTTTCTCCTAAATACAAACCCCCTACTATTATGTTATTTGATGGCAACACGTCTCCAAGTCAATACATCAATCACTTTAAAGTAATGACTGATCAACTTTAACCAAATGATGCACTTCTTACTAGAATATTTGTCGTCTATTTAGTTGGTGCAGCATATGACTGGTATCGTAGTTTACCAGATGGGTGTATAACCTCTTTTGCTGGCTTCAAACAAATGTTCTTGGAACGTTTTTATGAGAGAACCAACGACATGACTATATCTGCTCTCATCAAAATCAAACAATGACATAATAAAACGACTGAACGTTTTATTGAACGGTTCCGTCGTGAAGCACTCAAAATACATCTTAAAAATCTAGATGCTTTAACTATAGACACTTGTAAATCAAACTTGTTGCATATAATCAGCATGTGGACAGTTCCAAGATTGGCCTTCTTTCATAGTGAATGCCAAAGCGGCAGAAGAGAGCGCTGGTAAATTCAAGCAATTAGGCATTCAAATGCCTAATCTTGACAAAGATGAACGTGCTACACCAAACAATAATGGCCGTCAGAATAATCGTAAGAGCAAGGAAACTTTGGCCATTAACCTCAAAGGCAAAGAAGCCCTAGCCATCAATGTAAATCAGCCAACATCTACCCCTACATCACCACCACAAAGGGCACCTCGTCCAAAAAAAGAATAGTCTTTCGATGAAGATGATATCATGAGTATCTTTGATTCCCTCATCAAGAGCAATAAACTCCAACTGTCAAAACCTAAATGGTCAGATGAAATTGGTAACACTGACTATCCTAAATATTGTGTTTACCACAGGTTTATTGGACATCCAACTCGAGCGTACTATGTGCTTAAGGGTAAAATTCAAGAGATGGTCAATTCCGGTGCAATCACTCTCCAGTAAGACGAGAAAACTGTAACGGCTAATGTCATCACTTTACAGTTTGGAGATTTTCCAGCTCAACTTGTACAGGATGGCATCATCTCCATAACGAGAACTACTCTGGAAATTGTTAATCTTCCACATGCACGAAGAGATGGTCCTGTTTCTCCATCTACTGATAAAGGAGAGATCATATTGATCCATCCAGATTTAGTGGCAGACTTTGAAACACCATCTTCTTCTACCAAGTCCAAGAAGGCCACTAAAAATAAATTATGTCATATGATTTTATTTGGTGAGCATTGTCTTCCACCTCTAACTGCTACCTTCATCTCGGTAACAGATAATCCTTCTTCTTCCCCTGATAAGACAACACTGTCAAAATCAGACACCAAATACTAACCTGCTTTCCATCTGTACAGTCCTCATTCTTGCGAACTCATGACGAAGATAGGATATGATCTACAAAAGGCTTCTGGTTTGAATCATGGAAAGAGATCTCCTGTACCTCTTTTTCTATGTCTTTTATACAACCAATCTCGGGTGGGTTTGGGTTACTGGACAAACTCTCCATCTTGCCAAAAGAAACCTTCTAGAAATAAAACCCAGGAAAGAGTTGCAATATGGTGTCCTTTGAGCCTGTATCCGAAGAAGAAGTCTTAACAGGTACCAGGTCTGGGAAACCTTACCTAAAAGACTATTCAGAAGGTCAAGAAAACCCTGCTCCAGCTCTGGAGCTCCTCAAGCATCATCTTCTCCTGCTGTCAATAACCCATCAGCTTTGTTACCCCAAATAGAGCCAACTCTTCCCAAACCGACGATAGCCGACAAAGGAAAATACCCTGTCCGTTTCGACAAAGTATTGAAAATGCCTTCAACCTTGGGACTTGAGAAGCTGTATAACTTTGATATACTGGCTCAGCTGGCCAATACTCCGGTAAGATTGTCAATTTTTGAGCTACTCCGTCTTTCGAAGAAAACTCGGGAAACGTTGAGTGAAACTTTGATGCAAGCTGATACTTGTCTAACATTCCTCAAGAAATCAGAGGAAGAGCCTACAACATACCTTTATTGTCATAGTGTGATGGAGCTGATGCCAAACTTCACCTTTACACAAGACGATATGCTGTTGGAAGATAATCGTCATGATCGACCCCTCTACTTCACGGGATATGTTGATACCATGAAGGTTGATCGTATCTTGATCGATCCTGGATCTGTACTTAGCATCATGCCAAAGTCTCTACTAGATGCATTGAAGATTTCCGTACACAATCTTTCAACAACTATCACGACAATCTTGGGATTCAATTCTGGGAGAAGTGAACCTTTGGGAAAGATTCGCCAAAAAGTTCAAATAGGAAGTCTTCGTATAAATGTTACTTTCTACGTGATCGATAATCACGACTCTTACAATGCTTTGCTAGGAAGACCCTTTCTGCATGAGCATAACATTGTACCATCCACTTTACATCAATGCTTCAAATATATGGATGTCAATGGAGAAGTCCAAAGGAAAGTAGCTGATTTAAATCCTTTCAAGGGCATTGAAGCATATTTTACGGACACTCAGATGTACAAAGAGGAGTTCATAAAAGTTGTATTGGCAATGGATAGTGAGGAAGATCAGAAACATACTTCAAAAGATGTTCTCATGTTCCCTGTCAAAGGACGTGCTATTTGTTCCTCTTCTTCTCAAACATTGACTATACATCTTTCCTCCCATAACAAACAGCCTTCTGCTGTAGAAAAACAACAAAGGGAGCTCACCTCTTCTGAGCCTCTTGTTATCGACCGTCATCGTAACAAACCTTCTCCTTCTCCTCCTCTGGTTATCAACCTTACTAAGCCTTATGTGAAGGCAAATAATCATGTTGTAAATGATGATGCACAAATCAATAAAGTAGCATCTCCTTTACAATATACTGATGCCCTTTATTATACTCGATGTTAGTTAAAAATGTTAGATAACTTCGAACCACTTGCCATAGGAGCAGTTGAACCTTCCCGAAATAAAGTATTGCTCGAGCCAATGCATGACTCCTTCTCCTTAGTTCCTTCCAGGAAGAAAGATGAACATTGTAACCCCCAGTTTTCCAAATAAGGGTAATTTTGGACTTTTGTAATTATAATTATTATTTATTTGTATTTACATCATATTATAATTTTTGGTGATTTTTAATCAATTTAAATTTGTTTTAAGTCATGATTTGTGATTTTGATGTGCTTCTAGGGAAACCTTACAGACTGTCTGACCTAGAGCCTAACCATGTAATTGGGGAAATTTATTTATCATTTTTAGTCTAGGAATAATTTGGTTATTTTGGCTTATTATAATTATTTGATTAAAATACTGGATTGGTGATTGCTATCTTTGACTTTGACTTATTGAGACTTAGGGGACTAACCTAGCAGCTAACCCTAGTTATGGTGACTTGGTAGACAATGGTGTGACCCTATTCTAACTCAAGTTAACCTCATTTTAGCCATTAGAATCTAGTTTTCAAATATGTGGAATAGAATAGGTGCATTGACTTCATGACTTATGATTTTAATTCCATGACTTATGACTTAAGCCTATAGGCCCATAACTTGAAGCCCTAACCCTAACCAAACCCTAAGTGACCAGCCATAATAGGATTTCCATTCCTATTTATTGCCCCCTCTCCTTGTTTTTGCCTCTTTTGTGTGCTCAACCAAGTTTTAGAAAGAAAGGTAAATCCCATTTTCCAAAATTCCTAGTAAATTCATTTTAAATCCTTTTTGACCCAAATATTTTGCATATGATTCTAATCAACCTCTACTTGCTGATTTTGAGGAGTAATTTCAATCTAAGAGCAATTTGGAGGATTTGGATAGCAACAGGAACGATTTAATTTGGGGCTTTTTCTTGATATTTGCAACAAATAGGTAAACCCCTCTAATTCCATTTAATTCCTGTTTTTATTGCATGGTAGCCTAGATCTAGGTATCCCCTAGCTATAGTAGAAGTTTGGTGTCGTTTGCATTAAGTTTCGTGTCCGTATCGGACATATATCATTGTGTTCTTTAAGGTGTTTGATGAAATGTCCAAACCGATTTCTTTTGCTATTTTTGCAATTTTTTTATTAAATTCCTAGATCTAGGGTTGGCTTATTGATTTGTGTCCATGATTCGAGAATTTGGGGTCGTGTCATATCCACACGCGAACACGAATACGCCTGCAGCAGCCTTAGGGCACTGTCCTGTTATTCGGGCTCAATTTCTCACTGTATAGGACACGAGGACATGCCATTTTTGGCGAGGATAATAGGGCAACAAATGACAAGGGTCTCCAAAAGTCTAAGCTCAAATGGTTGCGTGTGCGAGGAGTTCTCCTCCCCGTACTGGTCGCATGTACAAACTGACCCGCACACTTTTTGCCACTGATACGTGGCTGGACACGGCTGGACACATGTCGTGGACATGGTACGGGGTGTCAATAGGGTAGCCCTACCCCTGGCGTACACGTGTGCATGGCCACGTGTCACCATATGGCATGTGTCGTGTACTGGACATACGTGCATGCGTGTACGACGCTGTGTGCCTGTACGTGTGTCTGTGTGTGTTCAAACGGGTTGGACATATTGTGTCCTGTCATGGGGACACCACAAGACTCGTGTGGCTCTATGACACCTACACAACACTTCCTCGACATGTTTCTATGGTTTATTGTATGTATTTTGCTTTGAATTCGAATTTCCCCCTAAGTTCTGATACTGTTTACTGATTTCTAATTTCTGAGTTAAATTCTTATTTTAATTGTTTGTTTAATGATTCAATTACCATACAAATTCATTTACACCTGTATTAGAGTACTAAAATGTTGGTTAGGGATTGGTGTTTGAGAATGGGATCTTTGAAATTGGTTTGGACTGATATATGTGTAAACTGTCAATGCCCTGTTTTGAACTATTTTGAATTCCTGAAATATAAATGAGTTTTCGAACATATTTTCCATGATCAAAATTGACATATTAATTCCTATATATGTGTATTAGGTTACTGAAAATTGGTTGTATGATTTGGTTTGAGAATAACACAGGAAATAGATTTACGATTTGGTTTTGGGATGGGATGATTAAACTGTCATTTTACTTAAACCTGAGAACTATTTTGACACATTGATTATTGCATTGATTTTTCCTTTAACTGTCATTGCCATGATTTTTCTGAGAACTATAAACCTGAGATCTTGTCACCCATTCACTGCTTTGCTGAGTTCCTATTACATTACACCCCACTGTCACATTCTCATTGATTTCCTAACATATCCCACACACACATTGCACTATCTAAACCCTCACATGTACCATTAAATACACACACACACACACATTGTCCCATAGACACAACTGTTTTCCTGAGACACTTGAACTGAACCTACATCCCAGTCCTCCCCTTTCCTTCCAGTTTTCTTTTCCATTATTTTCCTTCTATTTGAAATATAATACATGTATAAGTACATGTATGATATCTAATTGTATGCATTTATAAACATGTATGTTGTAGGTAATGTTTATGCATTATAGGTATACATAATGTAATGTATAACGCATGCAGGTAATCAAATACATTGGTATATAGGCATGAATGCATATAGGTATGCATGTAGGTAATGCAAGTATGTATGTAAAAGGCATGTACGTATGTATATATTATATTATATGAGATGTATGCATATGGTGTGAGATTAGTTGAGTTTCATATATGAAATTATATGATATGTAGGGTAGTAGTTTGATTTGTACCAAAATATAAGTTATAAGGATACTTGAGATATGTTATATGAATATATCCATATTATAGGATTTTCGGACCTTGGTATTAATGAAGGGGTTGGGTCCTAGATGAGTTAACTTAGGTTAAGGTGTGTTTGGCATCACATTTCTCTAGCAAAATAGTCCACATAGGCCATAACTCTATATAGTTGACCAAATGTTGACCGAACCCTAGAATTGACCAAGGTTTGACCTAATAGTTCAAGATTGACTAGAGTTAACCAAAAGTCAACATTGAGTCTAGATGTGACCAATTGACCTTGTTTGACCTAGACAGTTGACTAGGTTTGACTTAGAGTTGACTTTGACCTAGATTGGCCTAGAAATCATGTAGATTGTATCATAAACTTTATTTGTCTTATTTTAAACATATTATAACCTGTACTGCTCTACTTAGGACATTGTGACACCGGTGCAGACATCTGATATTATACTATTCCTTTCAGAGTACCAGGCGAGTACATTCTCTGATAGATCTCTCATTTACTTGTCGATTACTGTACTTTAGTTGTAGTTAGTTCTATTTGATTCTCTGTTACAAACACAATTTGATATTACTGGATCCATTTCATGCGATACTCATTTATTCATGTCTGGCCTCTATTTCTGGAATCACCTACTGGAATCACCCTAGAATCACTTACTGGTATCATTCGTGTTTTGGCTGGACTTGTACTCATTTTCGTGTCGGGTTATGGATTCACTTGTACTTGTTGGGCGGGGAAATATTATAGTAGACATGTGAACATTTCCAAATACTAGAACCACTCCCTTGGAATTATACTGGAATGATAGCCATCCTACACTTGGCCGAGTGTGCGATGTGCCGTATTACCTACAGCTGTTCATATGTCGATCCCGATATTTTAAAACACACTCTTAGAGTATAGTCTGGACTCACCCTGGAATCTTTGATCACTGACTGGACTCACCTTATACTGGACTCATCTTGTACTGGAATCATCTAGTATTAGATTTACATTGTTCGGACTCACATTGGGATTACACTTGACTCATATTATACTGTCTGGACTTATATCATGCTACTCTAGTTCAGCTAGATTATATTTTACAGTCTTCATTGACATGTTTCTCTTCTTGTTTAGTTACTTTACTTTCCTTGTACCTTAACTGTTTCTCTACATCACTACCTGTATAAAACTGCCATGTTTATCAATATAACTGTCTATAACTGTTTATAGTTCTCTGTCATTTATTTGGGATTTTTTGATGAGTTGTACTCATTCCTGTCCTTACTGGACCTGTTAAAAATATTACAGATGCTTTTCCCGAAGACACTTGCATACTTACTATGGACCGGGAGATGGCTTAGCTACCTTTGGCCCCGACACTCAGGAGTGACCTAGAGATTAGCTGGTTGACTTAGTTCAGATTTTATGTTTTAGAACTTTAACTGTAATAACTTGACATATTGATTATTTGAGACTATTATTATTTAGTAGTTGGTTGTTGTTATTCAGTCTTAGTTATAACTTCAGTGTTATCATATCGTGCTTAGACTGTGATTGAGATTTCATTATATCTATACTTGTCCTCCGTTTGGAGTTGAGATTTGACAAGTACATTATATAATTGTATGAGTTGTTGGTTATATAGTAACCTAGGACAGTGTTCTACTGTCGACACTGCGGCGTAGGTGTTTGCCATGAAATATAAAAGAACAGAACAATTATCGGAGGACTGGACTTTTACTTCACAATACAAACTCGCTTGTACAAAGAAAGCCTAAGGACGAAAGCCTAGGTACAGCAATCTAAGTACAATTGTTTATTTTAGATTCTGGGGGGTGACGATAGAGGCTCGGGAAAGCGACGGCCGCTCTGCCTTACTCCTTGGACGATCGGGTGCAGCTTTGGCTCTGTAGAAGAACTGCCTGGCGTGGATGAAGAAATGCTCTCCTTTTTTATCTCTGTATATTCTCTCTCTAACTCTCTGGATCTCTGTGTCTTCTCTTTTTAAAAATCAGGGGATCTTCTCCTTTTTTTCTCCTCTTCCGCAAGGGAATGGCACCTTGCTATTTATAATAGTAGGGGGCTTCATTAGGGTTTGCAATGATTGCCCATTCTCAAAAGTCGGTGGCTAAGGATCACTGAATCTGGGCCGTTCATCTTGAATATAGTAGATTTGAGCAATTAATGTGATTGCATCAAATCTTTTGTGGGTAATTAATGATGATTGACATAAATCCTCCTGATCTGCCAATCTCGGATTTTCTGCCACGTGTTATTGATTTGCTTGATTACAAATGATCTGATTTGATCCCAATATTTTATTGGGATTTGTTGATTTGATGCCACGTGTCCTACCGTCATGCCACGTGTCTTAACCGCGAGCCACTGAGGAAATCTGAGCCACATGAGGATTGAGTCGCATAAGGCTGGCCACGTGTCAAGGCTGCTTGGGGAGTGGCCCCTGAACATTTGAACCGCATGGTGATGATCTGAGCCGCATGAGCGTAGGCGGCCGCATAATGGATAGCTTCTTCGTGAGCCGCATGGAGATAGTCCTCGTGAGCCGCATGGGGGAGCCTCTGCTTGAGCCGCATAAGACAGCTTCGACTTGAGCCGCATGGGACAGCTTCGGCCTGAGCCGCATGGGGAGTCTCTGCTCGAGCCGCATACGATTGTCCACGTGTCAAGGCCGCGTGACACTTTCTGGATCTCGAGGGATTGTGTCAGAGATTTCTTTCCTTTCCCTAGGAGTCTGCCATTATGACAAAGTCATAATTGCATCTTTGTGTCAGAACTGTCACCTTGTCAGAGCTGTCAGCCGTCAAGGCATTTAATGCGGTATAGGACAAAAGGTAGAGCTATTTGCAAGCCACGTGGCTTCTCTCTGAGCCGCATGAAACTTATCGAGCCGCATGGATCCCCGAGCCGCATGAGCTCTCTGAGCCGCATGGGACTCCCTGGCCGCATGGATCTTTCTTTTTTCTTTTCCATGCTTCTACAAGACCCCCTTCAAAGTTTTCAATTTGCAAAATTGAAATACTTTGAATAAGAAGCATGGCTGTGCATAAACTCTCTTGGCCGCATATGATGTCCTGGCCGCATGGATGTCTCGGCCGCATGGATGTTTCGGCCGCATGGATGTTTCAGCCGCAGGGACCTTTGGGCCGCATAGATGTCTCAACCGCAGGAACTTTCTGCCACATCATCTTGTCACGTATGGTAATCTTTTGCATTAAATTTTGTTGATTTGCTGTCAGTTTTAAGGTCACTTTTCGGGGCGGGATCCCAGGAGGCTGAGCGCCGAGCGAAACAACGGCTTGAGCGGGGTACTGCCTTGGTGAGAAACCGCTTCTTGGAGTTGTGTAACGCCGAACTATAGTCGGCTTTTCCTTCTTTTGTTTCTGTTCTCCTTTTTTCTTTTTGAGAGGGACGTGGTCCCAAAACATGTAATACTTTTTTTGACTTTCAAATAAAGAGTATTTTCCATTCTACCCTTCATTTGTATTGCTTGTTGTGTCTGTGGTATTATGGTAGTGTTTGCCCTGCATGGGGGACTTATCTGTGGACCTCTTACCCCTGGCATACCTTGGTTTTAGGTACGGGTAACAAGTTTGATTGGGGATACTTAGGACGGTTCCACAGAAATGGTGTCGTGGACGTTCCGAGTATTGGGAGAAAGAATACCATGGAGCAGCTGGGCTCCCGGGGTATGATGAGAAATAGTGGGCATGTACTAAGAAAATTAGCACAGGACATTTTATGGGCCTATTATCCTTGGCGTACCCTGGGTTAGGATACGGATAATAGGATGAAAAGGGAACCAACATACTTACTCAGAGGTAATGAGGACATGGCAAGCATGAGGGTTTTCTTACCACGGAATCTTCCTACTCAGAGGTAATAAGGACATGGCAGGAGTGGACTCAACGGTCACTACAAAAAAAATGCACATTGATAGCATAACGTAATAGCACGTTTTGCTGAACTGCTATAAAAAATAAGTTTGATATTTTGGTTACTTTATAATAGCATTTGATAAACGCTAAGATAGAGTTTCATTAAGCGGGAACCTAAAAACACTTATACCGCCAAACACTTGACCAAAAAAACACTTTTCCTCTTTTATTTCAGGTTTCTTTTATTTCCTCTTTCAGTTTCCCTCTTTTTCGAAAAACCCTAAAACTCGAGAGCCTCCCGAACGACGACGACGACGCCGGAGGTTCTCAGGCGGGTGCAGGAGTAGTCGGGGAGGAGGAGGAGGAGGAGGCGGCGGGGGAGACCGCGGCGGAAGTGAAGTACCGGATCGCGAGGGAGTACTTGGAGAGGATCCAGAAAGAAACGAAGAGGATCGAGGAGGAGGACGAGGAGTATGGGGAGGAGGACAGAGAGGAGAGGGACGGGGGGAGGGATTCCCTGGTCGCGGAGTTCTTGAAGAAGAGCCAGCTCGAGGAGAGCGGCCGCGTCCCAAAAATTTTCGCTTCTAGGTGATCTTTTTCGGCATTTCCATCTTTCTCCAAGTTTGGTTCTTCTAATTATTGAATTTATATGTTGCACGGAGACGAATACTACGATTGCACCGGTTCTGGAGTGTCTGTATCTTCTCACTTCACCAATTTTTCGAGTCTCGATTCTGGAAAAGGAAGCTCTTTGCTTTTGAAATTACAGTCTGATTTTAAATTTCAAACTTTATTTTTTATTATTACTGAATTTATTGTAAGAAAGAAGCTGTGTTGACGGACACCAATAAGACACAAAACAATTCCGACACAGCCCAGTTTTGGTGTGTCCTAGACTCCTATTGCATTTGGAGTGTCCCATTCGTGCCTGATATGTGGCACAATGCTGAATCTGCTTTTCCGTGTCATAACCTATCTCCAAGTAGGGTTTTTTTTATGGTATGTTTTTTTGAAAAAAATCTTGTATGAAGTGAGTTATATCATAGCTGATCCTAAATTTTGAATCTTTTTTGTTCTTCTTGCTGCATCTTTTTGTGAAGAGAGAATGTGTGTACTGCTTATTTCTGAGTGACGGCGTTCCCCTCTATGATTTGTATCATAGTTGATGGGCTTCTTTCAAACTCAATTCATCTTCCAATACTAGTTTTCAACAGAGATAAAAAGTATTTTCTAACAAGAGTGCTCACAATGAGTATACTCATTACATTTTTTTACAGAGAAAATACACAGACCTTATCAAAAAGCAACATAATTGCAATCCAAGATCAGTACTAAAAACCAAAGTGAAGTGGGTGGAAGAACCATCTGCTGCTGCAATTGCAGCTTCGTCTTTTACAATCCGGCTTACAGCCAAAGCGCATGTGTCAGCTGCAGTTCACCGCTAGTACCGATACCACCTGATTTCTGCACTAGTGATATGATGGTATGGAAAGAGTCGTATTTGTCCTAAAGCAATATATTCTGACATGCCCGTGGTAACTTGCACTTTGTTGATTTTTTTTACAGACTGCTTATTCTGAGGAATCCCCTGTTTCGTATCATAAGTCATAACCTTAGTATCAATGTGGATTTTATTAGATTTTACCATAGCAAAAACTCATTTGGTTTGGTTGTGGTTTATGTGCCACATGGTTTTCTCATTTTCTCAGTCTAGCTCATTTTCTTAAAATAAAATCTTGTATTTTTTATAACTCCAGTGGCTGATTCTATATTTGCAATCTTTTTCGTCAGGGTAAAATTTATGTGCACCAGAGAAATTATTCAGTTAGCCCTTCCTTAACTGGGCGCTCTGCCTATCTTTAAATAATGGATCCTGGTATATCATGTATAGGCCAAGTAGATGAGCTGATATACCTTTAGTTAAACACCGGCAGTCCGTTACATCTGTTACTTTGTCTGAGGATGATACCAGGAGGTTTTCAGCATCTAAAGATGGATACGTTGTGCATTGGGATGTTGAGAGTGGTAAAAGTGAGAAGTATTTGTGGCCCAGTGAGGACATTTTGATTTCACATCACTCTAAAGCTCCTCAAAATCCCTCTGCAAAGAGAAGTAAGCACGTATTAGCCTTAGCTGTCAGCCCAGATGGTAGGTATTTGGCTACTGGCGGGTTAGATTGTCATGTCCATCTATGGGACACACGCACAAGGGATTACATTCAGGTTCTCATTTATAACTATGTTTTGGTTTTATATGTTTGAAAATTTGAACATTCTTCTGCAAGATGTGTTGATATGTATCATGTCCTGACATACTGCTTTTAGTTAAAACTTTACATTGATGTATAATTTCTAAAAGCAACTCTGTAGATGGTATGCAAAATAATCAAGTCTGCAGTTGGCCAAACATGTTCTCTTAATACATAAAACTCATTTTCTCTTCATAATACACCTGTATTAAGTGGTAGTGCCTCTTTTGTAGTTTAATAGGACCAACCAATTTGCATGCACTGCATTTACAAGTTCTTGTAGAGATCAAGTAGTTTTATAAGTGTAATGGCCTACCAGAATGCATGTCCAACTTTGCAAATTCATTGTTTTGATTTCTAATCATTAATATCTTTCTTAACAGGCCTTCCATGGTCATAGAGGACCCGTCTCTTGTCTTACTTTCAGGCAGGGAACCCCACAACTCTTTTCTGGGTCTTTTGATCGACAAATTAAGCTATGGAATGTAGAAGACCGAACTCACATGGACACTCTACATGGACATCAAAGTGAAATACTTACAATTGATTGTCTACGCAAGGAACAAATTTTGACTGCAGGGCATGATCGGACTGTCCAACTTTATAAGGTATTTGTCTTTCCTTGGAATAGATAGTGGAAAACATTTGAGGAAAAATAATGATAACATAATAGATATCTGCATAGTTGGGAAGGTAAATTCTCTACTTTGTTCTTTTTGCTTTTATTATGCTCTAGTTGCCCTTCTAATCATAGTTTCAGTATCGGCCGATACCAATATGTATCGGGATTGGCCGAATCGTATCTGTTTTGGCATGTCCCTTTCCAATACTGCCGGCTACCGACACCGATCAGTGTTGGGGTCTCTTTTCCAATTAATTCAATTCGACAAAGAAAAATTGAGAGAGAGAGAGAGAGTCGAAAATGAGTGTCTACATAATGATTCAGTTGTGCCGAAGATCGACAATTGTTTAGTGTGTCGATATCCTTATCGACACACGGTAACTATTACCATTGGTTAAAGTTGTATATCAATAAATTCGTAACACTCATCCATATTAATATTATTCCCTTCAAAACTATTTTTTATGGTTGTACAATGTCTAAGGACAAGTAAATAAACAATAATATCTATTGCGTTTGAACAATTTATCAATGTTGAATATGTTTCCATTTAAAACTAAAGAAAAACAAAATATAAAATATGTTAAAATACTCTTTTATCATTTTTGGCCTTTCCGAAATGAAAAACCCGATAATCGTTGAAACTGCCGAAACCACAACCACCAGATACTCAATAGGAAGGGTCCGAGACTCCGAAACCTATACCAATATTGTGAACCTTGCTTCTAATGGCACTGAACTAATATCCTCAGAACATCTAGGACAAATCCCAATTCTTGAAACCTTGGATATAGACTATTTGGCAGAAGTAAATTATCTGGAAAGCTATCTTTCTCTAATTAATTCTTTGATTTGGATGCAAGGTGAGTCCAATGGTCAAAAGAGCACTCAAAGCCTTGCTATTGGAAAATGCCTAGTAATTAAGATTGGAAACAATATTCATATGTACCTGTTACACTCGAGGTCCAGAACTGGGAACTGTATTTAGCTGCTTAGGTTTCTAAAATAGGTTCAAATAAATTATTTCGACATAGTAAAATACTAAGTAGCCAACATGGAATCTTTTGGAGTTGCCTGACCATTAGTGGCATAACAGAAGAGGAAAGAGAGCTGTCTAATAGCTGTTACTTTGATGATATTTTGATATTTATGATGTCTGTTGTAAAATACTTAAAACCCAAAAGTAATGTTCCTGCCTGTATTGCTACTAACGTTTGCTTTTATGTAATAGGTTGCAGATGCTAAACGGTTACTCTTCCGGGCTCCATCATCTTCAGAATGTTGTTGTTTCATTAATGACAGCGAGTTCTTATCAGGCTCAGATGATGGAAGTATTGAACATTGGAGTGCGTTGCGGAAGAAGCCAACACATATTACAAAAAATGCACATTCTCTGTTATTAAATTATGATCAATCACCTAAAGAGAATAAGGAAGAGGTCCCTAATGGTTATAAGAAAGGTAAGAGCATCTATTTGCATTGCACTTAATAGTGCTAAATGGATTGGATCAATAGCCTAAATTCATCTTTCATGTAGGTCTTGTCCATCTCTCTAAGTTGGAGTCTTAGACAATAAAATAATCTTTTGCTGTCTTATATCTTTGTTTATTTGTGCGTGGCTTGCCATCATCTTAACATTTGTACTACATTCGCAAAGTAATTGTTTATGCTCTTTGTTTCAGAAAATGGCTTTGGCAAAGTTGTCGGCTGTTCTTCAGCCCAGTCATGGGTGAGTTCGGTGGCTGTTTGTAGAGGTAGTGATCTTGCTGCATCTGGAGCTGGCAACAGTATTGTTCGTCTATGGGCAATCAGAAGCGATGATAGATGCATCCAGCCTTTATTTAGTTATCCAGTGGTATTCCATTCTAACTATGGTTAATGTTTCTTAATTGCTGTTCAAGCATATATTTAACAAGCCCTAATACTAAAGTGGTGGCAATTGTGTTCATGTTTGTATACTATAACACCCTACTTCTGTTAAGTTGGCAATCAAATTACGGTTCATCCTTTTGGGCAAATTCATCTACATGTTAGGTTTAATACAATATGAACATGTTACAGGTAATTGCATGGCAACTCTTTGGAAAAAAATCATGGTAAAATTATGACATGGACTATATACATATCTAAAGTAGCTTTGATCATGAGAGGGTCGTGCCATAAAACCTAGGCGATCAGTCGGCATAAAACATAGAGCACCCTTAAGGCAATGATCCCTCATATATGCCTTAAGCTCATGCGACCACGGTGCAGTCTCCAAGTTCCCCTAGAATATAAGGAGCCTTGAGGTGGTAAGATGACACAGAACAATAAAGACTTCGGAATGCCTGCACGAGTACTCCAAATCTTTTCGTCCCAGGGCTGCTAGCCTGGGTGATCACATCCCCTCTACAAGCAAAAATGCTTTCCCTTTCTTTATATGCCTGTTATTTTCATCACCTTTTCTTTCATGACCCTATTCTCATTAATCTCTATTACACATTAAGCCAAAGAGAGGAGGTATGACAATCCCATAGTTTCTTTTGAAGTATGCTCATGAATATTTAAGGAGGATGGAAGGTGCCAATGCCATTATTCCTAGTGACGGCACACTTAAAGGATCACATTTTAGCATATGATTTGTGCGTCAATAAGGATGCAACACTGTGGAAAGGGGTGTCCATGACATGATTGAAGATTTTCGAACTTAGCTATGACATTGTCATGGGCAAATGGAGATTTATACGAGGCTGGGGGAGTCTTCAAAACAACAACATACTGTATTTTCCAGTTATAATATCAATACCTTTGAGTATTTAATCTCTTGGGAGTGGGGCAAGAATAACTTTCTTTGGTTCTATGGATTTTCTCTAAGTTTCGGATTGTTAATGATTGGCTTCCCCAGGGAAATGCATTTCATTTGGTCCTTTGGCTTTATTCCTGGCTTAAAATCAATGCAATGGAAATGAATGTATTTGTAAAAGAAATGGATTATCATCTGTAGACACTCAAGAAAGTTTGGAATCTAGCTCTTGAACTGCATGATTTTTGTTTGTAGTGATTAAGAAAGAAGGATCCCTAACTTGCAGCTACCATACTAGGCCCCTTGCTTAAGCATTTGTGGCCAGGATCTTAGTACCAACTTTATCTCGAAATTGACTGACAATTGGGTGTACTCTGAGAGCATCAAGACGAACTTAAGATTTACAGTTGTAAATTTGTCAGTATTGAGAACCCTCTCTCTCTCTCTCTCTTGCTGTAATTAGTTCTTTTTTTCTTTTCATGCTAGTAGCTAGGTGGAGTCTGGAGGACCCTTCTTGTTTATAGCTGTGAAGCATAAGCTGAATCCACCTTTGTGACACTTGTTTGTTCATGTTGCTTTTATGTTCATGCTCGTTTTTTTTTTCCGTGTTAGTAGCTAGGTGGAGGCTGGATGACACGTTGCTTTTATGTTCATGCCTGCTTATTGTGCTGTGTTTGTGATAAAACGAAAGTAATTGGTATAATTAAAGTTACCTTGTAATAAAATTGATTGTGTTATGATTTTTTTTCTTGTTCATGCTATTATGAGCCATCTTGTTAATAATTGTGCTGCATTGTTGAATCCATCTTTGTGATACAAACTTGTTTGTTCTTCTTGTTTTTGTATTCATCCTGCTTGTTGTGTTTGTGATAAAATGAGAGTAATCGATATAATTAGGTCATATAATAAAATTGGATTGTATTGTGCGAGATGATTTCTCTGTTCTTTTATTTCAATTTGATGATGTTTCAAGCATTTAACATAATCTCTCCAAGTCTCTAAGGTTAATTTCCAAGAATTTGATGACGACAGGTTGGGTTCGTAAATTCTCTCACTTTTGCAAAGTTCGGACGTTTCCTTCTTGCCGGGGTTGGTCAGGTTAGTTCTATTGTTTACTTGAACCGTCTTTGCTGGGTTTTTTTTTCCTCCCATCAGATACAGTATTTGAATTTTATGAAGCAATGCCCGGTTGATTGTAGCTTCTCTGCGTCAAAAGTATTTTTCTAAGTAATAATTCATAAATGCTCTGTAGAGCATCAGTGAATTATTTTATCTTTTCTTGTTAATATTGAACTGATGTAAGACCTTGTTGCTTTTTCTGCAGGGGAATGAACAAACTTTGGTCCGAGTTAGCTAGGCTTATGAACTTATGAACTTATGACTTGTGTATTTTGGATTCAAACCTATGTTATGTATGTTGAATGAAACTCTAGACTTGTGTTATGTATGTTGGATTGGTTTTAGACTTGTGTTATGAATGATCTTATTTGTGTAAAACATGTTCTTATTTATATCATGTGAAACAGGTTCTCTAATATTACAATAGATACGTAAAACAGGTTCTTATTGAATAAAAATACGTTTAATAGCAAAAAAAAAAAAACTGTTATAATCATATATTATAGCACGAAACTTTAGCCGTGATATAATTAATTAACGCTATAACAAAATATTTTAAAACAATAAAAAATTGCTATTGTAGAACGTCCTATCATAGCACAAAATATGAATTGTCATCAAGTTTTTAACATAAAACGGATGTGCCATAATAAAGAAAATTAAGGCATTCAGATATTGCTATTGTATCTGAACCTGTCGTAGCATTTTAGAAAAATGCTATCGTATGGGTGAGACCTAAGATAGCTGCCGATGACATAGCATTTATGAAAACGCTATGTAATACGTATGATAGCAGATTTTTCGCGCTAATAATGTACATATTTCTTGTAGTGGGTGGATATTTGTGGACTTACTATCCTTGGCGTACTCCGGTTGTGGGTACAAATAATAAGTCGAAAGAGAATCAACATACTAGAGGTAATGAGGACATGGAAAGCATGAGGGTTTCTTCGACGGAGCCTTCCCACTCAGAGGTAATGAGGACATGGCAGGAGTGGGCTCAATGAAGGGGGGTATGTAGAACGACTAAGAGGTAATGAGGACATGGAAGTTCTATGTAGAGGGGTGATTTGTTTTTGGCAGAATTAAGACGACTCAGAGGTAACATCGACATGGTCGTTTTGGAAATTTGTGGATCTGTTACCCTTTTTGTGCACTGGCAGTGCGGGTAGTGGATCATGAGGAAGGAGCTCCTTCAGGAAGAAAGTTCAGAGGTATGGTCATACATAACTTTCCCCCAAAAGAGTGACCGGGATGTAAGTTCAGGGGTTCCAGTGGGTACATAACTCGATAATCCGAGAATCTTGGAATCAAAATATAAGTTCAGAGGTACCAGCGGGTACATCACTCGATAATCTGGGATTTCTGTGGAAGGAGGACATGAGTTCAGCGGTACGGGAGGGTACATGACTCAGTAATCTAGAATTTTTTGTGAATGTGAGTTCAGAGGTACCAGCGGGTACATGACTCGATGATCTGGAATATTATGAAAGTGAGTTCAGCGGTACCAGCGGGTACATGACTCGATGATCTTGGAATATTATGAAAGTAAGTTCAGCGGTACCAGCGGGTACATGACTCGATTGTCTAGAATATTATGAAAGTGAGTTCAGCGGTACCAGCGGGTACATGACTCGATGATCTGGAATATTGTGAAAGTGAGTTCAGCGGTACCAGCGGGTACATGACTCGATGATCTGGAATATTATGAAAGTGAGTTCAGCGGTACCAGCGGGTACATGACTCGATGATCTTGGAATATTGTGAATGTGAGTTCAGCGGTACTAGCGGGTACATGACTCGATGATCTGGAATATTGTGAAAGTGAGTTCAGCGGTACCAGCAGGTACATGACTCGATGATCTGGAAAAATGTCGTTTAGACATAATATTTCTTCAGAAACTTGCCGTTGACGGGCAATATGAGCAAGTCTCCATTTTGTTTTGCGAGGCAATAAGAACCGCTGGAGAACACGGCCTCAATGATAAACGGACCTTCCCATTTTGGTTTGAATTTGCCGGCGATTTTGTGAGTCATGACCATCGGCCTCTGGACTGCCAGAACGAGATCGCCCACTTGCAATGTCCTGATTTTAACCTTCTTGTTGAAGGCTCCAGAGATGCGTGCTTGGTATAGTTCGATTCGTTGTTGAGCCAAGAGGCACTTTTCATCTAAGGCCTCCAACTCTTGTAGCCGACGACGGTAGTTATCATTTGTCGTCAATTGGTATGTAAGGGCGACGCAGAGTGAGGGTATCTGAGTCTCCAATGGGAGGACTGCCTCACTCCCGTATACCAGGGAAAATGGCATGTTTCCAGTTGCTGCCGGACTGTAGTATGGTATTCCCATAAGCATTCACCAAGCTTCTCGTTCCAGTCACGTTTGTTGGAAGAGACAAACTTCTTGAGGAGTTTGATGATCGTTTTGTTGAATGCCTCTGCCAATCCGTTTGCTGCCAGATTGTATGGTGTTGAAGCAATATTCTGGATGCGATGCTTGTCGTAGAACTGATAAAAGGAGTGGCTTGCAAACTGCGGACCATTATCGTAGATGATCCTCCGGGGCAGTCCAAAGCGATAGATGACATGATGCTTGAGGAAGCTGATCACGTTTGAAGTCTTTACTTCTGCGAGTGGAATAGCTTCCACCTATTTAGAGAAGTAATCTATAATCGCGAGTATGAAGCGATTTCTATGGAAGGAAGGTGGAGTGATTGGACCAATGATGTCCATTCCCCATGCTTCAAATGGCCAAGACGCCACTGTCGGATGTAGAAACTCGGATGGTTGGTTGATGAAGTTCGCGTGGACTTGGCAGGCTTTGTATTTTCTTGCATAGTCTATCACATCGGCTACCATAGTGGGCCAGTAGTAGCCCATTCGGTAAAGGCGGTCTTGTAATTTGGGGCCAGGCGGATGGGCCCCGCAGACACCGTCATGAGCTTCGCGTACGGCTTCTTTAGATTCTGCGTTAGACAGACACCGAAGTAGTAACCCATCGTAGGATTGTCGATACAGCATTTTCGTCTCTGTATCGTAGAAGAATCTGAGAGAATGCCTTCTGATGGAAGTGGCTTCCTTTGGGTTCTCGGGCAGGATGTCATAGACTACGAAGTCTATGAATAGTTGTCTCCAGTCTGGCGCTTCGTCGACCGTCTGAGCGGAATAACTCGCCACGACTTGAACGTTGTTCTTGGGACAGACCAGCTCGTGGCCTATCACTTCAACCTAATGATGAGTATGGTTTGGCACTGCTAAGGAAGCGACAAGGCCTGCCAGGGCATTGGCTTCGATGTTCTGTAGTCTGGAAACATGTTCGATGAAGAATCCTTCAAATGATGAGATAATGTTGATCGCGATTTGGTTATATGGGATCATGTCTTCGTGTCGGACTTCGTACGATCCCCGGATCTGATTGACGATTAACTGCGAATCGCCGTATGCTTCAAAATATTCTACCTCCAGCTCTCTTGCAAGTTGGAGGCCGATGACCAAAGCGTTGTACTCGGCCACATTATTAGAGCAAGGTTCCGTAAAGGAGTAAGCGCGATTGATCACTAATCCGGAAGGAGAAATCAACACTACCTTGACTCCAACGACTATGTTGCCCTTGGGTCCAGTTCTCGAAGCACCGTCGAAGAACATTCGCCATATATCATCATGGGAGGTCACATGTGAGTCGACGACCTCATCTGGGATTCCTTCATATATTCTGGACGACTCTGAGCCTGGGTGAGCTGCTAAAAAGTCTGCCAGAGCTTGACCTTTAACAGCCTTTTGCGGGACGAAGACCATATGATAAGGAGACAGCAATATTGCCCATGTGGCGAGGCGGGAGCTGAGCGCCCCTGGTTTAGTCATGAGGACCCTGAGAGGGTTGACCCATGAGATCACATGTATGGTTTGTCCTGTGACATAGTGCCGCATCTTTTTAATGGCGAACACCAAGGCTAGGCATTCCTTCTCCACAACAGTATATCTGTACTCTGGCCCGATCATCATTCGGCTGAGGTAATATATAGCTTGTTCATGACCTGCATCGTTGTTTTGTGCCAGCAGAGCACCGAGGGAATGCTCCATTGCTCGTACATATAGCAAGAATGATTTTCCAGCAATCGGGGCTACCAGGACTGGAGGGTTTGACAAATATTCTTTGATGCTGTCGAAGGTACGTTGGCATTCTTCGTCCCATATAAACGAGACACCTTTCTTCATGAGGTGTATGAATGGCCGACATCGCCCGGAGAGGTTGAAGATGAACCTTCTGATGTAAGCTAGCCTTCCTTGAAGGCCTCTGAGTTCGCAGAGATTTCTCGGGGGACCCATCTCCATAATTGCCTTCGTCTTCTCTGGGTCTACATGAATTCCCTGGGCAGTAATAATAAAACCCAGGAATTTTTTGCTGGATACGCCCAAAAAGGATTTTGTGGGATTCATCTTCTGGTTGTGTGCTCGCATCAGGTCGAACACTGTTCTCAGATCATGAAGGTGGTCTTCCTTATAGCGGCTCTTGACGGCGACATCATTAACATAGCACTCCACAGTCTTACGCAAGTGATCTCTGAAGATGATGCTCATGGCTCTTTGATATGTGGCGCCAACATTCTTTAAACCAAAAGGCATGACTGTGTAGCAGTACGTACCAATCGGTGTTCGAAATGATGTGTGTTTTTCGTCGTCAGGAGACACCTTGATTTGGTTGTACCCCAAGAAACCATCCATGAATGGCATGCGTTCGAAGCTGCATGTGTTGTCAATCATGATGTCTGTAATAGGGAGGGAGAATTCATCTTTGGGACATGCCTCGTTCAGATTGCGAAAGTCGATGCAGATTCGAATCTTTCCATTCTTCTTGAGGACTGGTACTATGTTGGCGACCCAGTCAGGATGTTGTTCCTCACGAATGAAGCCGGTGGCTATCAGTTTGTTGACTTCGGCTTCGATCGCATCCATGATGCCCTGGCGGAAGCGTCGCTGTTGTTGTTTGACTGGCTTCGCATCTGGCCGAATGTTGAGCTTGTGAAGGGCTACCTCAGGGTTTAGTACTGGCATGTCTTCATAGCTCCAGGCGAACACATCAATGTATTTCTTGACAAGTTCTAGTAGCGATTCTCGCTCTTCGTCTGTTAGGATTTTCCTGACGAAGATCAGTTTCGGAGAAGATTCGCTGCCGAGGTCTACCTGTATAACCTCGTCTTCGGTGGGAGGTTCTTTCTGTTCGAACCGCTTTTCCCATTGTGCATCCAGCTGTTGGGCCCATGGTTCTAACTCGAGGATTTCAGGAATATCTTCATCTTCTTCGTAGGCGTCTACGAATGCCATATTGACTGACAGGACTTGTCTGAATACGTCTCCGATGTTGGTGTCTGAATCAGAAGTTGGTAACCCAGTTGAATGTGAATGCCAGTCGCATTCCTCATCTGAACTTTCAGGGGTCGTTACGGGCGTGACATACCCTAATCTACATCGGGTCTTGCTGTAGTAGTCCCGTACTTTGGCAGCTGGGACTGGTGGCTTCAAAGGCAATCGTCGACCGGTGCCGTAGTTTAAGCCTGGCGTAGCCTCCATATCATATCCCTGTTTTTGCATGAGGTATTTGGATTGGGGGCTATAAAGATACAGAGGCAGTCTTCCGGCATCTGATTCGAGATTGACCTTCTCTAGGGTGAAGGGATGTGGGTCGTCCTTCCGGCCGAAGATGATTGGATGGTCCCCTCCCTCGATTATGCGGTAGGCGTCTTCCACTGGAGTAAGCTGATTGGCGGTGTAAACATTTGTCACCTGTGTGTGTAGGTGAGTGCCTATATCGTGTTCCATAGCATACATTGTACAAAGCTTATTAAGCTCGAGGTAGTTCAAAGATAGCCCTTTATTGATGAAGTAAGGTATCTTTTCTAGCGGGATTACATCATCTGTGGAGGGAACATCAGTGTGGGCAGCCACATACTTGGCCAGCTCCGCTTCTTCTTCGGTCACCCCTGTATAAATGAAGACTGAGAGGATGACCTTGGCAGCTTGATCATCATGGGTTCTGTTGGCGGAGCCGAACGTAGAGTTGCTGGCAAACTAGCGACCCCCAGTTTGGTACTCGATGTTGGACGGGGAGTAGTTGGTTCGCTAGCGACCCCCAGTTTGGTACTCGATGCTGGACGGGAAGTTGTTGGTTCGCTAGAAGCCCCAGACTTTGCATTGGGGTAACGATTCTTCTTGGAAAGACGAATCGTTATTGGCTTGTCAGAGGGGTTGAACTTCTCTGCTTGTGGCTGGCCAACTCTCGGTAACCTGATTGTCAGTGGATCTGTTGTAGGTCTTGCCGCTTGGCCGGACCTTGGCAGCCGGATTATCATTTGCCCTTCTTGTGCCGAGAGGCTGATCGCAACCTTACGCAGAGCGGCCGTAAGGGGTACAGATCTGCCAGGTTTGCGAGCTTGAAGATGGATCGTCAGAGGTTCTTCTGATCCTGAGGCCGTCTCAGTTCGAGCCTGTACTTCTTCATCCAGGTGCCTCTTCGACTTTTCGTATAGGCAAGAACCCGAGTAGTAGGACTCGACTCTTTTGAAGGGATCGATGTCGGCAAATTCTGTCCACACAAAGCCCTGTTTGTCAACATATTTGAAGCACTGATACAGCAAGGACGACACGATCATGTAATCGTGTATCCAAGGGCGCCCCAAGAGGATATTGTAAGAAGTGTCCCCATCTATGAAGTAACAGGTCACTTCTGACTGGAGATCGCCAATTTGGCACTTCAAACGAATCTTCCCAATTGGGTAGCTCATGTCCGAATTGAAACCGCTGATGGTGGTGCTTGTTGGCGTCAGACGATGCATTGGAATACGAAGATGATGTAGCAGACCCTTCGGAATGATGCTTATGGAAGACCCAGGATCAATGTGCATTCGGTCCACCTTTACGTCCCCGATGTATCCGGTATAGTATAACGGACGATCGTGCAGATTGGTTTTGATGAGCATGTCCTGTGGAGTGAAGACGATATTGGGCATCGCTCCTATGCAAGCGCTGTCTTGGAGATCTGCAGGCGGGCTCTCTCCTGTGAGGTTGACCTGAGCCAGATATGCGTCAGCATTTTGGAGTGCATCGCTCAAAGCTGTACGAACATCCTTTCAGAGCCTCAGGAGTTCATATAATGACAATTTGGCCGGTGTATTGGCCAACTGCGCCAGGATGTCGAAGTTGTAGGGCCTTTCCAACCCTTGAGGTGTCTCTTTTCGGAGGGATTTGTCAAAGCGAGTCTCCTTCGGCCTAGGCTTGACGGTCGTCGAAGGCTGAGAAGGTCCTGGAGCGTCAGCAGTAGATGTCTGATGATCTTCAATTGAGTTTTCAGCCACGGGTTGGGCCTGTGCCCCAGATCGGGTAACGACAGCCGTGACTTCTTCGATATCCGCCGAGATTGTGCAGCAGGACCTAACTTTTCCATCCTTTTTCATGCGAGTGGAAGGTGGTGTGGACTAAGTCACTTCAAGTACCAGGTCCGGATGGACCCACATGATCTCCCCCTGTGATGTGGTGAGGGGCACCAGACCACCAAACTGATCCTGAGGAGGTAGAAGATTAGCAATCTCTATTGTCGCTAGAGGGATGGGTACTACCCCGTCTTGAGTCTCTGTTGGAGGGAAGCTGTCGAATTGTACGGACACCATGTTGGCCGCCACGGTTACCTCCTCGAAATCGATGGCCAGAGCGTTCGAATCGATGAGATGCTGGATGTATGGCTTCAGTTGGTAGCAGTCGTGCGTAGCATGGTAGACGTAGCAGTGATAATGATAGTAATTCGGGCTCTCCATTTCTGCCAGCCGAGGTTCCCGTCTTGGTGGAGGGAGCTGAATTCTGTCTCCTTGTATGAGCATGTCCAAGATGGGCTTGATGTGGCCATTCTCGAAGGAGTAGGTTATTTGCGGCCATTGTTTGTCTGCCGGTTTTGTCTCAGGTTTCTGGGCTGTGTCAGCCACCATAGCCTGCTTACCCCAGTTATCCCGATTGTTGGAGGGGCTACCCCCATTGTCGTTATTGGTATTAGGACGCTTGTCCTTGTTCTCTCCGTCCGAGATATGCAATCCCAGTTGGCGAGCCTTCTTCAACCGTTCTTCGGCACTAGTGGCACTGATGATGAACGTCTTTCAGTCCTTAAATTGACTCTCGCCCATCCAGAGACTGATTGTTGGGAGCAATCTCTTTTGGCAAATTTCAATCAAGGAGGAATCCGGGTTACCAGACAGCAACTTCATTACAGTTTGGCAAAACCGCTCGATATAGTTCCTCGTCAGCTCTTTCTCCCCTTGGACGATGTCCATAAGGGTGGACGTTGTGATGTCCTGCCCTACCTCATAGAATCTCTCCAAGAACATGCGCTAGAAGCTGGCGAAGGAGTGCATGCAATTGTCTGACAGGTTGCGATACCAGTCGAAGGCGACTCCTTCCAATGCCCCAATGAATAATCGTGTGAGGATGGCATCGTCGTGGGGCAGATGGTCGATGGTGACCTCGAAGTAAGTGATGTACCAACTTGCTGAGGTCTTGCCATCATAGGGATTGATGTTGAACGGCTTATATCTTGGCGGGAAGGGGACATCCCTCCATGCAGCAGGATACGGTTGTCGTATTCTGAGGTCTTGAGAGTTTTCTCGAGCATGAAACATGGCCCGGAGCTCCTGGACCTCTCTTCTCACTTTTCGAGCTTCATCCACAGTGGTGGGGCCGTCATTTCAGGAGGATTATTGCCCGGATTCAGTGCCGCTGAGTTCGAGTCCGCATTGACCGCGGGACCCGTGCTTGTTTGGCCAGGCATCCCTCCTTGCAGAGTTGGAAGGACCGCTTTGATCTCATCTACAGACTTGACCAAGGCATGCAGTATGGCCTCCAGAGTATCGATGCGCTAGCGATCACTGGAACCACCTTGGTTGCTGTCTGTCATGAACACCGTCCTTACATGAAGAGAGACGGATGGGACGGTAGAGGACGTGTCCTCTGAGTCATACCCATGTACCGAGAAGTCATCGGGATATGTGGGAATGTTCTCCTCTGGTTCGGATTCAGAAGGAATAGTACCCCCAACTTCGGAGCTTGCTTCGTCTTGAGAGTCGTGGACGTCCTCAGGGACGTCGGTATTTGTTGTATCTGACGGAAGAGTTGCTTCCTCGGACTCGTCTCCTTAGAACATCGGATTATTGTGGATGTTCTGAGGAGTGCTACCTCTTGTTTCAGTGACCCCCAGCGGTACGGATGACGAATCTCCTGCTGTAGCAGATTTTGTCTTCGAACAGGTACCTTAGAATACTCCAGTGGTGGACAGCCATTTAGACGACAGTTTCTTAGCAGTAGTGGTTGAAATTTTTGGGCTGGAAACGTTTATCTTCTTTCCTCTCCCATCAGCGGGAATTTTCTGCGTGGAGTTGCAAGAGGCGATGGGAGGTGCTTCGTCCTCTGAGCTGGATCGTTGCAGCCTTTGGAAAACAGATTGCCGATCTTCTCTTGCTGTCACGTTGTTTCAACAGCAGTTGACAATGATTTGAGTGCAGTGACGTCCGTGGGAGGACTCTTTGTATGCCGGGGATTCTTCTCTTTCCTTGCGTTTGTGGAGGATAACCTCACGCAAGTCAAACGGGTCTGGAACGACCAAGTTTGCTCCCTGGGTTTTGGAAGACTTTTGGGAACCACTTCGTCCCTTTGTCGCCGGGGGCCGAACTCGAGTGGTTCTGTACAACTTCCCATTAGAGGCCCGCATAACAGTATGTGGAGCACTCGGATGGTCAGTGGTTAGGACAGTCGACTGAGCTCGCCGAGCTCGCGCTGTCCTTGAATTCCTTACTTGAGCGCCCGAAGGCGCATAGTAGGAAGAGTCAGAATGATGCTGCAGAGAGTTAGCTATATTCTCTTGAGCATATGAGAGATCGGGACCATAGGAGAGGCGATCGAAGACTGAGCCTGAACTGCGAGGAGCAGGCAGCATACGGCTGGAATCAGCAGTCTTCATGCGGGTGGCAGTTGTAGCCGCATAGGCTTTCTTCATGCGGCTGGAAGTTTCGCCCGCATGTGTTTTCTTCATGCGGCTGGAAGATCTGGCCGCATAGAAATTCTTCATGCGGTTGGCAGTTTCAGCCGCATGAGCATCATGCATGCGGCTGGCAGCCATGGCCGCATAAGGGTTCGGCTTCCTCTTGGAGTACATAGAATCACTCTTTGTCCCTGCAAGTCCAGCATCGTAGTGCTTTCCTCTGTCGGACATGGGGACAACAGAGTCCTCTATCGCTTGAAGTAGGGCCGCACGAGAATCGCCTTCGCCGTCTTGGGTAGCAGAGAGTACTCCATCCAGGGCTTGGGGAGGAGCAAATGATTTTGGCCTCCACTCCCTACGAGCCTTCTCGGTACGGGTTTGCTTCTGGACCGGGCCAGCGCTCCCGTCGGAGAGCATTTCTTCAAACGCTTGTTGGTCGAAGCGGACGACCATCTTCTGTTGCGTGGAGCCAAGTTTGGCTGCATCCGATTGCGTCAACAACTCCTCAACCATAGAGAAGTTTGTCCCCAGCAAAGTCGCCATCGTGTTTGCCATAAAATATAAAAGAACAGAATAATTATCGGAGGACTGGACTTTTACTTCACAATACAAACTCGCTTGTACAAAGAAAGCCTAGGGGCGAAAGTCTAGGTACAGTAATCTAAGTACATTTGTTTATTTTAGATTCTGGGGGGTGACGATAGAGGCTCGAGAAAGCGACGGCCGCTCTGCCTTACTCCTTGGACGATCGGGTGCAGCTTTGGCTCGGTAGAAGAACTGCCTGGCGTGGGTGAAGAAATGCTCTCCTTTTTGATCTCTGTATATTCTCTCTCTGACTCTCTGGATCTCTGTGTCTTCTCTTTTTAAAAATCAGGGGATCTTCTCCTTTTTTTTCTCCTCTTCCGCAAGGGAATGGCACCTTGCTATTTATAATAGTGGGGGGCATCATTAGGGTTTGCAATGATTGCCCATTCTCAAAAGTCGGCGGCTAAGGATCACTGAATCTGGGCCGTTCATCTTGAATATAGTAGATTTGAGCAATTAATGTGATTGTATCAAATCTTTTGTGGGTAATTAATGATGATTGACATAAATCCTCCTGATCTGCCAATCTCGAATTTTTCACCATGTGTCATTGATTTACTTGATTGTAAATGATCTGATTTGATCCCAATATTTTATTAGAATTTGTTGATTTGATGCCACGTGTCCTACCGTTATGCCACGTGTCTTAACCGCGAGCCACTGAGGAAATCTGAGCCGCATGAGGATTGAGCCGCATAAGGCTGGCCACGTGTCAAGGCTGCTTGGGGAGTGGCCCCTGAACATTTGAACCGCATGGTGATGATCTGAGCCGCATGAGCGTAGGCAGTCGCATAATGGATAGCTTCTTCGTGAGACGCATGGAGATAGTCCTCGTGAGCCGCATGGGGGAGCCTCTGCTTGAGCCGCATAAGACAGCTTCGGCTTGAGCCGCATGGGACAGCTTCGGCCTGAGCCGTATGGGGAGTCTTTGCTCGAGCCGCATATGATTGTCCACGTGTCAAGGCTGCGTGACACTTTCTGGATCTCGGGGGATTGTGTCAGAGATTTCCTTCCTTTTCCTAGGAGTCTGCCATTATGACAGAGTCATAATTGCATCTTTGTGTCAGAACTGTCACCTTGTCAGAGCTGTCAGCCGTTAAGGCATTTAATGCAGTATAAGACAAAGGGAAGAGCTGTTTACAAGCCACGTGGCTTCTCTCTGAGCCGCATGGAACTTATCGAGCCGCATAGACACTTGAGCCGCATGGATCCCTGAGCCGCATGAGCTCTCTGAGCCGCATGGGACTCCCTGGCCGCATGGATCTTTCTTTATTCTTTTCCATGCTTCTACAGTAGGCTGGACGTACCCACTTCTTGTGCCCCTACACTGGGTGCAGGCCGTGACAAACTTCCTATACTTTTTAGTAAAGGAACAGAACAGAAGATCACACCCGATAGTGAATAAAAAAATCATGATAACAGAAGACTTCAACTATGTCGTTATAGTCAGCAATCAAAAAATATTATTCAAAAGATGGGGTATAATTTTAAAGCTGGTGTCAACGGCGACAAAGGAAGACAAACTGCTATTCGTATTCCTGCTACGAAAGGATTAATCAGTACAGGACAGAAGACCTAGTCAACGGCGCCTGTCGTTAATTTGTGGCTATGTGCAGCCTGACCAAATTGGCACCACTTGATCAACTCTTATTTTAGAACAGGGTGACGTGGTGCGTAAGCCATCAACTTTGTAGAGCGTGTCCACTATATTTTACAAGACCGTATGTATCTCAATTAAACGATGCCATGCGTCTACAGCAGTTGGTGCAAACCGCTCACGCAGGTTGTTACGTTGCGCTCACGCGCAACCTGATTAATCAAGCGCAAGGTGATCAAATAGTTCTCAGGACAGAGTGACGTAGCACGTAAGCCACTAACTTCGCAGAACGTGCCCACTACACTACTCACGACCATGCACATCTTAATCAAACGATGTCATACGTCCACAGCAGTTAGTGCAACCGTTTGCATAAGTGAACACGAGACGCGCAACCTGAAGCGCATGCAACCCAGAATAACTACTAAATAGTTATTTCAAGAACTCAATAAATAGAGTTTCAAATCAATATCAAAGCATCAAGAATGATCATAATCTCCTGCTAAAGTGTTGTTGCATCCTCCAGAGGCTCGTGTCTTCGATATCACATCGTCCGAGGGATAAAGTGATCGTCTTCTGATCAGATTCCTATAGTTGTACTTTCCTAGAAATTAATTATACTTTTGTACTCTTTTCTTAGTTTGTAATAAAACTTTTGTTCTTTGCAAACACCGCTAAGCCAAGTGTGCGACGTGCCGTATTTACTACAAGTCTAATTGTTACGGATAGTCGTCGTACGCTTGCCAAGCGTGTGATGTGTCGTATTTATCCACTAGCAGTTTACATATCGAACTCGATATTTCAAAACACACTGGATTAGTATCTTATACTAGATTCACATTATCTCATGTTATACTGATTGGACTCACAGTACATTGTGCTAGTTTAGCTACCTCTATTTACAGTCTTCATTGTCAAGCTCCCCTATTTCACTGTATTTACTTTTCTTGTTCTAAACTGTTGTTCTATTTTAATTCATGTCTCAAACTTTCCATGTTCATCAAGTATCACATACTATAACTACTTTAGTCTTTGTCATTTATTTGGAACTGCTAGAGATATGTTCGTTCCATTCTGACTGGATATATTTTTAGATGATTGTCCAGAGGATACTTGTCCTACCTACTACGGATCCGATGAGCGGATAGCTACCTTGGGTCCAGACTCTCAGGTGTGATCGAGAGACCTAGTTTTAGTTGACTTGTTTTAGATTCTCTGTTTGAACTTGACTTGTAATAAATGGAGATTTTGATATTGTATTTGAGATTTGATTTGAATATTATTTAGTAGTTGTTGTTGATGTTTAGTCTTAATAATTATTTAGACATCATGATATCTTATCGTGCTTTAGATTATAATTGAGTATTACCATATCTTTATACTTGTCCTCCATTCGGAGTTGAGATCTATGATAGGAACATTATATCATTGTATGAGATTGAAAGTTAGCGACCTAGAACAGCGTTCTACCATCGATTCTGATGCGTAGGCTAGACGTTGTTACGCACTCGTGCCCCTATACCGAGTGCGGTTCATAACAGAGCCGTCGACAATAAGGGATACTTGCCTAGAGGGCTCGGCTAGATAAGCAAGTCTTCAACATCCTGGATCCAAGCTTACACATCTATCGAGGTACTCAAAAAACACAATAAAAAATAACTAGAATATAATAATATAATAATGACATAAAGGACAAGGATGGTAGGAGGCTATACCGTGTGGGTCCCACAAACAGTAGAGAAATCTAGCATAAAAAACAAGGCACGTAGATCGATAAGAACAAATAAATCAAGACGTGCACGTGAATCAAGACGTACACGAGACTCGAGTTGACACAAATATCAAGATGAACGGGATCAGAATGAGCACATAAATCGAGACATGCACAAAGTCTAAGGAATCATGAATATCAAAATAACACAAAAATCAGTACAACGTGCAAATTAAGGCATGCATACAAATCAAGACGGTGCAAGATACAATATCACACGCGAATCCATACTGCACGTGAATTGGTACATGCACGTAAATTAATGCTGTATGGAGTTCAAGGCGACAGGTAAATTAGTGCAACACGGATAACGAAGGAGGCACAAAGGCCGAATTACGAAAATTAAGGTAGTATATAAACCGAGATAGCACGGTGCTCGAGGCAGCATGGGGCTTGAGACGTCATGCTGCCTGAGGCAGCACATACATCAAGGTGGCACATGAACTAAGACAGCACACACACCAAGGCGTACGCATCCCGAGGCAGTATAAAGCCCGAGCAATGTACGGCCCAAAGCATCCTGTTGCTCGAGGCATGCACGGAGCTCGAGGCACGCATTCTGAGGCGTACCCAGATTAAGACACACCAACCGAAGGTGCATTACTTAAGACATCATGCTGCATGAGGCAGTACGCTACCCAAGATAGACCACGGCCCAAGGCATGTGGCCCAAGACAGAGAGGGAGGCAGAGGAGCTCGTCGGCATGACCAAGTTGGAGTGGCATGCCGGCGGCAGAGGATACAAGAAGAGAGGGCAGTAGTCGGGATCCCTCGCCGGCGGAGAAAAAGCTGCGATAGGCTAGCGCTGGTCGTAGAAAAGAAGAAATGAGGAGGAGAAGGAGGAGTCGGTAAAGCCCGACAGGATCGGTCGGAGTGCCGGCACTGGAGACGAACGTCAATGGCAGAGGAGCTCGCCGCCATCGAGGGGAGGAAGAGAGATGACGACGGGAATGGTGGTGGAGGCGGTAATGGTTGTAGTGGTGGAGGCGGCCGTGGCGGCAATAACGATAGCGATCGTGATAGTAATCGGGGGGCTGGCCAGGGTAGTGAGGGCGCCGGAGAGTGGTGTCCTCACCGAAACAATGGGAGAGGGAGAGACTGAGAGCAATCAAGTGAGGGAAGTGAGCAATGAGAGAATGAGAGATCGGGAGTGGGGGAGACGAGAGCAGAGAGAGAAGGGGAGGGGGCTGCGTTATCCATAGCGGAGGAGAGAGATGAGTGGGAGAGGGAGTGGCGGCTGGTGAGTGAGTGAGGGGAGGGTTAGAGTTAGGGTTAGGAAAAATAGAAGGGTAGTTATAGGAATTAAAATAAAAGTAATAGTAATAAAATGATAAAATAATAATAATAATGGTACCAAATGACAATAGCAATAATACGCATCATATCAACATGAACAATAATGAAGATTCGTACCTCTACAACCAAGGCCAAACTATTCCAGGAAAATAACAATAAAATTTTAAGAATATGCAAATTTAAAAAATCCTCAAAATATAGTCATATAACTATTTTTTTAAAAATAGGGATGTGACACAGACGACTTTCAAATCTAAGTCTTTCATCCTCATGGATTACTAACTCCTTCATGTTCGCCATGGACAAAAGTTAGAAAACTTTTTGTATTACTTCGATCGAAAGAAGTACAAAAAAGTTCTAAAATAGGGAATCTAAGTACAAATTATTCTGGAGAAGTATAACGATGGAGATCGAACACTATAGTGATTCCTTTACTCCGTTGACGATCTGACGACGAGAAGAAGTCGCTCTTACTCTCTGGATGTCTCTTTGTGGATAATTCGGGCTAGAGATGAAGTAAAGACCCAAAATCAAGGAAGGCTCCTTCTATTTATAGGTTGTTGGAATGAACCACCCTTGCACAAATATGTGAAGCACGCATTGGTTATTAGCATGCAGGAGTGCTGCACGTATGAGGATAGAACTGAATCTATTGTAACTGAACTATTGGGCTACGGACAAACTGACACGTAGAAGTTGTTGAGATTCGTTTATTGCTGAGATCTTAGGTGGTTGGCACCTGTTCATAGGCATGAATGAGTCAATAACACATGGTGCATGTACATTGCTCAAATACCTTAATTTGTTAAAACAGAATAGATTTGATTTGTGCCTGAGAGGCATTATACCATTGCTGGCCATGTGGCATCCATCGGAGAGTGTTGTGCTTTGTGGATACTACGTGAGTTGCGCTCTTGAGTGTCATAGAGGCTGCACTGTTTAAACCACTGCTTTGGGTATCACAAAAGCTGCGCTTTGGAGCACCAGAGTGACTGCGCTTTTGAGTGCCCTATAGGCCGTACTTTTAGCCAAATTGACAGCGGGTATCTGTCAGCTGAAATCTAACATCTGGCCTATGACAACTGCCAACTGATAGTTGACATCTAACATCTGTGTTAGCGTGTCATAAATGCTAAAGTGGTGGCTTGGGGTTCTGTACTCGCGAGATTGTGGCTTTGGACGCTGTTTTTTGAGGCAAGGCTCTAGGAGGTTGTACTTTTGGAAGCTACACATTTGAGGCTTTGTGATCCAATAGACTACGCTTTTGGGGCTGTGTGCTCTAGTAGACTACGCTTTTAGGGGCTTTGGGCTCTAGTAGACTGTGCTTTTAGAGGCTGTGTGCTCCAGTAGACTGTTTTATAGGGGCACTTTGGTCAAAACTCATAAAATTCTGCCACTGCATGGGGCTTGAGAAGTGATGAATTTTGATTGGGACCTAGTCAAAAATTAAATATGGTAGATTCATTTCCATAAATGTCAGGTTCATCCCATTATTTTGGAGGCTTTGACTGGCTGCCACTTGGTGCATGGGTTTGACCGCACATAGCCTATAAATAGGACTATTTTTATGGAAAAACTCATTTGTTCACTTTTCTTTCACACTTTATGTCGGAGACTTCACTACACTCGATGACTGTGATCCTCCTTGGCAAGACTGGAAACACTTGTGCCAGTCGTGGGCTAGGATCGCAGATTTCTCTGTTCAAGGAAGTAGCCAATATGATGAAGAGCTTTGTCAAAAGACTGAGAAGATCTTAACTTATTATAAGTGGAGAAGTCCCTGTTCATGCAGCATGCTAATAGTGTTCTACTTCGAGATGACATCGAGTACCAAGATGTTAATACAGGGTTTGGATTGATCGCCAATCCAAATCTTGTTCAACCAGCGCCTCATTCACAAGGCAGATGAAATGCACATGCTACCAACAGCTTATCCACATAGCCGAGGAGAGTCATGCATGCTACCAGCGGCTCATCCATATGGCCAAAAAGAGAGATGTGCCTATGCTGCAGTGGCTAATTCACATAGCAGAAGAGGGTCATGCTCCTAACTTGAATAATTAGGTAGACCCAATTTTGTAGTAGATTCTCCATGTAATCATGACTCAATGAAAATCTATTTATGTACTAGATTTTCAATGTATTGTAATCATGAATATCAATGAAAAAAATCTTCTTTTATACACTTTTGTCTTCAAATACAGTGTAGCGCATGCTTTTGTTTTTTCTGAGATGTGCCAGCTTGATTGTGTGTATGAGACGTCTGACGTATCATATTTGCATCTCATAGTCTTCTTCCTATGGAGATGCACCAATGTGCATGTTAGCTTTAGAGCACATAGTTTTTATGTGTTTTTTCATGCCTTTACACTTCCTGAGAATTGACTCGCATTCTGATCGAAGTTTCTGGAACTGTGGGTCCTTTGTCTATGCTGCTCTGGTCCGCTCTAATAATATAGACTGAATCTGCAAACTGGCCAGCACTCTTGTGTCATGTGGAAGAATTTCCTCAACTTATCTCTCCTAAAGATCTTTTAAAATATGCCTCAGTGATATCGAGACAAATGCACTACCCCTCCTACTAGGGCATCTGCTATCGCATTTGCTTAGCCTGAATGATACTAGAGCTCTATGTCAAAATCCTTTAAAAATACTAGCCATCATCTATGCCTCATGTTCAGGTCCTTCTGGGTGAACACGTACTTCAAGCTCTTATGATCAGTGTAAATCTCTACTCGATCCCCATACAAATAGTGCCTCAACATCTTAAGCACGAACAATAATGTTGCTAACTCCAAATCATAAGTCAGGTAGTTTTTCTATTATTCCTGAAGCTACTGGGATGCATGTTCTATCCCCCATCTATGCTACATCAATACACACTCGAGTCCTTTCATGACTGTATCACAATATACTATAAATCCTCTAGATCCCACTAGAAGTATCAGAATCTGTACCAAAATTAGTCTTTTCTTTACTTTCTCAAATGATGCATGGCATTCTACTGACCAAACAAACCCCACCTCCTTACGTGTCAAACGTGTCAATGGTGCTGAGATTCTGGCAAAGTCCGTCACGAACCTCCTCTAGTAACCTGCCAATCTCAGGAAACTACGCATGTCTGGTACCGTCCTTGGAACTGGCCAACTCTCTACCACCTCAACCTTCTTTGTATCCACGGATACTCCTGCTCCAGAGATAATGCGTCTAAGAAATAAAATGTGATCCAAACAAAACTCGTATTTACAAAGCTTCGCATAAAGCTGGTACTCCGTCATGGTCTACAAAGCTGTTCGAAGATGCTCCTCATGCTCAGCTTTACAACTGGAATAGACGAGGATATCGTCTATGATCACTACCACAAACTTATCCAAATAAGGCATGAAGATGCAATTCATTAAATCCATAAATACTGTCGGGGCATTAGTCAATCCAAATCGCATCATCATAAACTCATAACGCCTATATCGTGATCTAAATGCTATCTTGGGTATGTCCTACTTCCAGACCCTTAATTGATGATACCAGACCAAAGGTCAATCTTGGAGAAAACTGTGGCTCTACTCAACTGATCAAGCAAATCATCGATCCTTGAGGAGGTACTTATTCTTCACTGTAACGGCATTCAACCGTCTGTATCAATATACATACGTGTAGATCCATCTTTCTTGTGTACCAAAATCACCACTGCTCCCCAAGCCGATTTACTATCTCGAATGAACTTCTTCGCCGTCAGTTCCTCTACCTGCTGGTACAACTTGTCCAATTCTGACTCGATATTCTGTAAACTCTACTATATATAGGCTTCGTCCCAAGAATCAACTCGATACAGAACTCCACATCCCTAATTGGTGGTATCCATGTAAGCTAATCTAGAGCAACATCAAGAAACTCTCTAACCACTCTTAAAATTTGCTCCTCTACTACTATTGCTGCAACTACACCCTTGGAATGATCCTCCAATGATCGAACAAAGATAAACTCCTCAATGTCTGAGATACTAAACAATACTCGACCTCCTCGACAAACTATAGTTGTATGACTGTCTTTCAACCAGTCCACGCCCAGGATGATATCAAAGTTACCGATAGGGAACTCTATCAACCTTACAGGTAACAAATGCCCATACACTATGATCGAACGAGCTAAGCACACCCTGTTAACTCCTACGATCCCATTACCAGTATATATATTCATCCTCTTTGGCAATGTCTAAAACTCTAATCTAATACATGTCATGAATTATATAGATACAAAAATGACAAGCTTCTGAATCAAACAATTCTACTACAGAAAAAGATACGACGGAATATTACATGTAACCACATCACCTGATGCTAGTGCCTCCTCCAGAGACAAGGTGAAAACCTGATGCTGGCCTTGTTGAACTCTGTGCGGCTGCCTTTCCTGACCATGATGTTACGGCCTCTTTTGACCACCTTGTTCATGTACTTGACAAAATATCTAAGCCTGTGTTGGCAACGGATGCTGGACTAATGGCCTTATTGCTAGTGTTGGTCCTCGATATGTGCTATCCCTGAGGCTGACAAGGCCGAAAACTGCTGAACTGCCCTGCTGGCCCTGGCATCTGCAGGAAAGTTACCATCTTATGATATGGGCTACTATACCTCAAATACAATTCCTTTGTTATGCGACACACGTCAAGAGTGTATACTTCCTTGCTGCAATATGTACATCCTACTAGCTTCCTCTGGCGCTGCAGCTGCCTCGATTACTGCTGCCGAACTAGTGCGATTATAATTGCTATCGCTGGCCTCTGTGGTGATCCTGACTCATGGATATGAATGCAGGGTGCTGGTGCTGACCATCGTTGTACTGCTACTATGTCCTTGTTCTGGGAATAAAACCTCTTCTGGCCTCCATTTCTCGAACTCAACCTTTGTTGTGTAAGCTCGTACCTCCGAGCCACTGTCAATACTGCATCAAAGGTCTTATAGTAATACCCTTATACTAGTTAAAGAATCTCCAAATGAAGTCCCTGTTGGAACCTTATTTCCTTCTTTCGCACACATCTACCATCGTTGGTGCAAATCGACTTAATCTGTAGAATTTTATTGCGTATCCATCTACTGTCATGTATACTTGAGACTCATAAACCTTGCTGAAGCTCATATAGTGCCACTATGCCAAAATACTTGGTCTTGAATCTATCCATAAAATTATCCCAAAGAACACGACGCCTCATACCAACCTCCATCAATGCCCACCAGTCACAGACAAGGTCCAAAAGTAACAAGCATATCTGGTCAACTTGCTCCTCAGCTGGTACCTTAGCCGCTGTTAATATAGCCTCGATGTCCTGAAGCCACGCATCTGACATAATGGCATCCTCCATGTCATTAAAGTACCTCGGGTTGAGCTAGAAAAATCTAGTCGATGCACCTGAATCAGTCATTCCGCCCCTCTCCAAGGCTGTCTATAATTCTTGATTCAGTAGAACATTCTGCTCTTGCTGTCGAATCTACTGATGTTGTTGGACTGTCATCTAATGTTGTTTTGTCGCCAGCAATCCTTGAATAATCTCTAAAAATGCTACAGAGTCGGGTACTACTGCTATTGTTGGCATTGTTGGGGTGCATGAAATGTGGGAACATGCGGCTCAGCTGGCTCTATTACTGACTCAATACAAATCTATTCCGGAGAAGGTACTACCTTCTGCTGACGTCTTATAGAATCTTGCTCAACTGGTGCTTCTTCCATGCCGGTCCTGCCAACTGCTGAAAATAAGGCACATCTAGAAGGAAAAGATACATGATATTAAAAGACAGGAAGAGAAGAAATGAGAGTAAAAATCAAATTAACAATCAAGATGGAGAAAGGGGAGATGAATCAGGAGATCAAGGAGGATATATATTTGATTGAGACTCCTATAATAATAACACCCCACCCACGAGTCAGAGAAACTGACTTCCATGGGCCACCACTAAAACCTTGTCAAGCCCCAGTACCGAAATATAGAGATTGACATGGCCAATTATCCCTTATAAGGTACGATGACGTCATACAACGATTATAGTTGTCACTAAACCTAGGGTGCATATAGCAATCAAGTCTCCTAGGATCACAGAGCATCTACGTCTTAATCATTCAAGCAAGAATCATCAATTAACGAGCATATAAGATAAAAAAAAGTAAGGCATCTATGACGCTTCAACAAAATGACATCTTTACAAAATGTCAGCTAGCATAAAATGAATAGTATATAACTATAGTCAGCTGCAGTCTAATTATGAAACTAAATATCCAGAATGTCTAGCTAAATAGGCACTAGTGGTTAAACGCTAAGTACAAAATTGAAGATATCATAGTGGTGAAGAAGAAACCCACTCGAGTTCTCCGATAGCCATACTTCTAGTATGCACCATTGTCAACAAGAAAAGTTAAAGCATCGGGCTCTGCTACGAGATCTGACCAAACAAAACCAGCGGGGTCAGCCCAAGTCAGAAATTAAGACATGGGCCATGAGTTACAGGCTTATATCATATCAATAATGAAAGATGACACCCTTATAATAAAATAAGAACAAAGATGGTAAACTATTTTGAATTAATTGGGATGTTATAACGAGATGGTACATTACTTGAAATTAATTGAGAGATTGTAGAGCAATGTTGAATAGTGCAAGTTGATCGTTGGAAAGTTTCATGAATTCTGTTGAAGTTATGAGGATGGGTTTTATTTTAAGTTTCGAGGACGAAACTTTTTCTGAGCGGTCTATATTACAATACCCCGACCCGCAAGATGCCTTATGATGGATAGTTAGGTCGATGAAGCCTAGTTGGACTTGGGATTATGTGAAAGAACGCTTAGAAGGCTATGCGATCATGGCAGAAATTGTCTTATAAATGTGAGTAGTGTTGAACCCTTCGAAGATCCTTTAGCTTCACACTTAAAATAAAGGATAGTATGTCGTGTTTACTCATTGAGTTGTTGAATGACACCTTGCATGAATGTCGAAAAGAAAATGAAAGATAATTAACCACATGACCCAAAACTGTTGCGTATTATTTCAAGATTTGTGAGCTTGCGTGTTGTTGCTATAAAATATATGACAGATGAAGAAAAAGTCCCAAATACTTGGGCGGTGAGAATATCGAGCCTTAGCTCGAAGAACAGATGGTAACACAGATAATAAGACCCAAGAACTGGGCAGTGAGTATGCTTGAATTATGCCCGAATGAACGTATGCTAAACAGATGTTAAGTCCCAAGAATTGGGCGGTGAGTAAATTGAGTTTGGTTGGAAAGATGTATGGTATCAAAGATGTGGAAAAGAGATTGAGTAACAATATTCTATTATCCTGTGCCAATGTAGAAAGTTGGTTACGCTAAGACCCTAGATTGGACAGATGATAATGTGAGAGTTGGCTCAAGACAAGATGGCAAGATGGAAATACGAATGAGAATGATGGGTTATAACTTAGTTTTTCTTATCATGCATTATATGTTTTCTTCTTAGATAAGTTGTATATAATTACATGGTCATGGACAACTTGTCGACAAGTTGGTTCCTCGAATGGTATTCTAAGGCCTTGGAAATCGATTCGTCCTGGGGGGAACCTCATGTTGAAGTAGTAGCACAGTGCTGAAGTAGTAGCACGGTATGCGAGACCTTCAGTGGGGCTAGATACCCGTACTGCAAGGGGCATCGTTATACCTATAAGATGGTCCAAGATAACATGTAGTCAGTGACCTTCATATAGATAGGTCCAGTGCTAATGATATCTTATGCAGGCAGAGTAAGTTATTACTCAATTACAGGGAAGGATGTTGGCTGTTCGTAAGAATCACCTGAACGATGACAATTATATTGAATTATAATATTGTTGTAACAATGTCTTGTGCAGGCTGAGTAAGTATTATGAATATACAGGAATGGTTGTATGATCGTGGGTAAGAATCACCAAAGGGTGATAGTTGTATGCTTTAAATTATGAAAGCTATGAGATTTGCAGGCTTTACTTCTTGTCGGCTGTAACATAAAATTGACCCTAAGGCAAAGAGAAAGACCACTATTAATAATGTTCTATAACAAGATTACTTAGTGTTGTCTTCTTAGGTGAGTTGCGCCAGCACCGCTTACCAGTACATTGATGATGTACTGACCCACGTTGTGGGCAATATTACAGGTGCTTGCGTATGTGAAATCGTATGATCAGTGCTTGGCATCGATAAATCGGATGGGTGGACAGAAGCTCTTCTTGCAAGATGATGTCTTCTGCTATACATGACGTAATGTATGGAATAGTATAATTCAGTTGTACCAGTGAGATTGTAGCCAAATTGGCAAGTTTATTGTAAAGAATTCGGCATATTCAGTTGTAGCCTAAAGAGCAAGTGTATATATTCAGTTGGTTTTTCAAAGTCTTGTAATAAGTTGTAAACTTTGTATTCCGCTGCAAGTCTTGTAATCCATTGCAATTCAATAAAGAGATACGTTTTTTCATAATCTTGTGTGACTTCAATTTATCTGCTTGGTTTTGTTGTACTGTCGTTATTTTTTGAGAAATACCAGGAATTATAATGGTTTTGCCTTATACAAGTACAATCTAGACTTGTACGGCATCACGTCCAGTGGCTAGTTTTTGATCCTCCGGGATCGAGACGTGACATAATGGTATTAGAGCACGGCTTTACGTTCTTGGATTCTTATTCAATTTGTTTCAAATCAATATTGCTACTAAGATGATTCAAAGCTGCTTCCGCGACGATTCAAAGACTGCTTCCGCGATTACTCAAAGTTGCTTCCGCGGTGAATCAAAGTTGCTTCCGTAAATACTCATAATTGCGTCCATGATGAATCAAAGTTTTCTCTACGGTGACTCAAAGTGCTTCCAAGATTATTCAGTATTGTTTTCAAATTATTCTAAGTTGCTCCCTTGACTGAAAATCATTTGATCCTCGTGACCGCTCACTGGGTGTTCCATACAATAAGTCTAAATATGTGAGCTATGTGATGTGTGCTTTATTGAATTTCTAAAAGATACCAAAATGAATAATAATAATGCGATGCAATAATAAGTTGGTATGCGTGCTGGATGTTTTATGTGTGGAATTCATTGAAGTCGATTGTTATGTAACAATCGACTGTGGGTGATGGCATTGTATATTGGAATAGAATGTGCATGGATTTCAGTGAATGAGAATCGACAAAATCTTGAGTCGATATTTGTGGTCAGCATAACCACTATAGGATGGATAGTCCATATTGGACATTGGTTTGATGTGAAGGGAGTATTGTGTCAGGAATTGCTTGAGCTCTGAGTGATATATTGCATATACCCTCGTCGTGATGAAATGTCCCTTGACCCTGTTTGTGACATAGTGATTGCTTACCTGTAAGGTATTAGGTAGTATCGAGTCGTAGTTGGGATTACGATTGATGCATGACGGCTAGGCATGTCCCTCGGTGATTAAGTTCGGATAAGTCGCTGCGAGATTTTGATGTGTTCGGATGAATCATCGCTAGATTCTGAGGGTTAGCATTTTGTTGGGTAATAAGAGATTGAGAATATAAAATAAATGCCTTGGTTGGGAATGGTACGAGTTACAGATTCAAGCGTTACTTGAATCAGTTGGATAAAAAGGATTGTAGGCTCAGTGATGATGATAGGATGTTGCTATCGAAAGATTTTAGGAGAATAATATGGCCCGAAGGTAGAATGATGTTGGAATTGAATAAATAAAATTGCATGTTTGACAAATTGATGGTGATGTTAGACGCTTATCGCACGTTGCGAATGATTTAAAAGATGCAAAAAGTTACATCAACGACCAAAAAGTTAGAAATTGGATTTGAGAAAATAGATGGCCATGCACGTAGAGTAGTTGTGTTTGAGAGAATTAGATGTGTCCCAAAATCTATCAGCAGTATGCGCCTACAAACAGGCGTACATCAGCATTGTGCCTACAAGCAGACGCACATCAACATTGCGCCTACGAACAGGCGCACATCAACATTGTGCCTACAAACAGGCGCACATCAGCAATGCACCCACAAACAGGCGCACATCAGCAATGCACCTACAAACAGGCGCATATCAGCACTGAACACTGATCAAACAAGCCTATGACAGCAATACTCGCCCCTGATCAGAGCTCAATACTGGACCACAGTGTGAGCCTGTTCTTAGAAATAGTTAGCGTATATCAATAGTGTCTACAACATGCAGATCAATACTTGTATCCAGAAGTGGTGCGAAAGAAGAATACTCATACGATTGATTCTTCGTCTAGAATTACCAATTTTTGAAGACACAGCATGCAAGTAAATAATATCAGAATGAAGTGGCGCAAGTGAAACCTTGTAGGAAGACATTGGTTTTGAGAGAGTATGAATGGTTCTTTCATTTCTAGATGTCCTTTTTAAAAAGGTTAAAGATGAGATGGGTGCGTCGTTCTATTTTGGGAAAGAACTAAAAATGGGCATCTAAAATCATGTAGCGACGGCCACGTGTCCTTCAGAAGAAACAGTAAAACGAAGAATTAGCAAAAAGAATATGTCCATGAGCACCATTCGAAATCACAGCCACACAAAATCAGAAATTCTAGGTTTCATTGTATAAAGACGGGTGGACCCCTACAGTCAAGGACATAAAAATAAAAAAAAGTTGTTCTGCCTAGAACATTATTTCTTGTCCTTTCCTTCATCAGTCTGACGAAGGGCGGCGTCCAATTCTAGTATGGTGCGGATCCCTGAGCGACGCATCAGGTTAAGAAATTCCTCCGAATTGACGTGCTCCTCAGAGTATGATCCGCCACTCGAGCGATTGAAGACTGACAGGGTTAAATCGAAACATTTTAGAAAGTTCACTGCCCTCAAAGCTGGGTCAGCCTCTACCAAAAAAATTATAGGCGCAACATCATGTCTCGCTTTAGGAGACTTGATTGTGGTGTCAGAATTGGTCTCCATCTCTTTCTTCTTGGGGGCTATTGAAGAACATAAATGAAGACCAAAGTACAGAGATCAACTATATATATATCAACAAGTTGACTCTTATTTTTCTTCTTCATGGGAAACTAAAAGTAATCAGTGAAACTCCGGAAGTCGAAGAGAGGATTGAGTATTTTCGAGAAAGGTATTTAATCATGATGACCGAGCATTGACCGGCGCAACCTGACTTAGTCAAAACTTTTATAAATTCAAAGTATTCCAAAACTTTGCAATATTTTTAAGTTTTGAATATACTGATCAGCGATCTTGTAGAGCCTAAAAATCAAGTTGCGCCTTGAATATACTGATCAGTGATCAAGTTGCGTCCTAAAAATCAAGTTGTGCTGCTGATATGAAGCTCAGAGAACATACAGCGCCACCGATCAGATTGCGCCCGATATCAGACTATGCCCAATCTTTCTTGCACCAAAATCTACATGGACTCTGACACTTAATGGTCATCATTACCTGACAATACTGACGGCTGACACAACAGTGAACGAGAAAAATATCTTCAAATCCCGTGAATTGTGCCGCTTAAGAGAAGTTGGTGGACAGATGTCATGTAAACTTTGTGAGTTGCGCCCAGGCGCAATCTAAATAAAATCCTTAGTTGCGCCTGGGCGCAAGCTGAACGAATTTTGCTCGAAAGCTGCCACGTGTGTAGGCGCAGCTCAAATCAAGCGCAGTTTGACTTGTTGACTGAAGCTCGCACAATCTGACAAAGTTGAGACAACTTATATTTTAAAGCAGGAGGATGTGGCACGCATGCCACTAATCTCTCAAGACGTGTCTACTATCCTGTACATGACCACGCACATCTCAATCATATGATGCCACGCATCTAAATACAGTTAGTGTCACGACCCGCACCCGATTTTCGGACGCGAGCTCGTGAGCAAGCCAGCTACGTATCGAGCGGACTCCAGCCCGACTCGAGTACGTATAAGCTGTCAAGGTCATGGACATCATGTCTAATCTAAACTATATCTCAATCCACATGAATCATATAAAACAAGAATGAACAAGTATGGGTCATGGTCTCTAAAGTCGTCAAACTACATGTCTACGGATCCGGTTTTCCGATACGAACTCAACCGTATGTCCAAAGTTGGATTCTGGCGGGCCGTGTACAAAATCACCCGGTGAGTGGGACCGTGGGGCCCGCAAAAAAGCGCTTTTACCAACGATCTCAAAATCGGACCAAACTTGGCGTACAGGACCAGAAAAACGATACGGTTCTGTTGGCGCAAGTTTCGTCTCGATCTGACGAGCATGCACAAAGTAATTGGAGAATTTGCAAAGTGCACGATACGGTAAATTTCGACGGATACGTATCAAATTCGTCGCGCACACGCGACCAATTTGAATTCCGTCAAAGCCCACACGACCACAAAATCGTTACGCAGCTTTCGATGCTTACGGTACGCGACTACGTCGTCCAGATTGGCGTGACGCACGTCGTGTGGAGCGATTTTATTATTTTGAAAACAGATTTTTAGCAAACTTTAAACAGATTTTGTTTGATGAATACAATGAATTAATTAAAAGTGAAAGAAAGGTTTTTCTGTCCTATAGGTTGTCTACAATCCTATTTAGGTGGATTTTTGAAAAGGTTAATGGGTTAATGAGGATTCGTCCGCAAACAGGAGTACTTCGACTACTTAATGTCCTGTTTCGAACAGGTTTTCGGTTCGACTTTGGGTCGATTTCCTGGATTGGTCGTGCTATTTTAACAGAATATAATCAAAGGGGTTTACAGCCCTATGGGTTGTGAACGCACCTGAAGTCGCGGATCGACAAACGACTGAGCGTGCGTCGAGAACGCACGACGTGAAGTCGGCCTCGTGACGGCTGCTACTGTTAGCGTACTGTTTTGCGCGCTGTTGTGCGCTGTTCCGCGACCTCCGACGATCGGCCGCGCGCGACGGCGCTGCGAGCGCGGGGTGGCGCCGCCCAGGTATAGGAGGTGGTCGCGGCATAGGTGGTTAGGGTTTTGAGTTAGGGTTTTATCAATCCTATGTGCGTGCGTGTATCTGTATTTATACAGGGAAGTTACAGCTCGGTTTGGCCGAGTCCTCGCGTGTGGGAGGAATATTTGCATGGGCCTATTTGGGTTTGCTACTATGGCTGGCTTGGCTTCGGGCCTAAGGGCTTGGGCGTGCTTATGGCTGGCTGGGCTTTAGTTGTTTTACTCTTTTCCTATTTCTTTTTCTTTTTCTTTTCTTTTCTATTCCTAATAACCAATACATGTGCACATTATTCCTATATATATGCATATACACATACATGTAATATATACATATTTATACATGTATGTAATATATATATTCATATATACGTACACACGTATATAATTTGTTTATTTATACGCACAAATATACATGTATATCATATGTATTTATATACACCTACACATGTACCTTATATATATTTATATATATATATATATACATACACACATGTTACCATATATTTTTATATATACACACAATACCGTATATATATATATATATATATATATATATATATATATATATATATATATATATATATATATATATATATATATATATATGCATATTCACATATATAATATATATATCATTTATAAAATAGATGCTTTAATAAATATAAACTGTTAACATTTAATAACAACAAAATATAAAATCCTAATAACACTTAAATAGCCAAAAAGTTGTTTCTAACGGTACCACATGCACACTACTTATCTGGCTCCATAAGACCCTACAAATTTTGTAAAACCTTATTTAATAAAGATAATACCTATAATCTTCCTATAACAATTATTTAGAAAATAATTGCTAATTCCTAAAAATATACACGAAAATATTTGCATTTACCAAACATGTCTACAAGGTCGTATTTGGTCCCATTACAGGCCTACATGGGCTTGAATTTGACTTGGGCCCAATCTGGACAGGTTCGGTACAACCGGGTTCCCTAAAACTCAATAATATAAATAATAAATAAATAAGTCTTCGGTAAGGGTTAAGTCGTAACTTGGCCTGGTTTTCCTAGTTGGGACATCACTATGGCTCGGTCTTCCCTACCAAGGCGAATGCACTAGTCAAAGCACGCCACTGCACTATCCGTGCCACGATTTCTAGTCGTCTGGTGCTCCAAAACTCAACTATGGCTAAAGTCACCTACCGTAATAATTAAATAAATAATTATTCATAAAATCTAAAAATCACCATTTAAATCAAATAAATAAAAAAATAACTTCAGAAATTCCGGGGAGGGAGGCTACAAATCTACCCACCTTAAAAAATAATTTCGTCCTCGAAATTCTAATTCATAGCTATTCCTTAAAATCAAAGTCTATTTTTACTTTAATCTCCTTAAATACAATTTCTCAAAAATATTTCTATGACCTTCTCTAGTCATTGGTATTTACGAAATCTCGAGGACATCTACCCACCTTTGGTCACACTACTCCCTTGAAACACAGGTCACTAAAATCATATGGTCTTCTAACTAGTTACTAACAATTCTACGGGCAGATATCTAGGCATATGGCATCTATACTCCCTCCTATCTATAAACAACCAAGCATTCAATAGTCAAGCAATATTATACTTAAAATTTAAGAATTTTCTGATAAATCCTAGATAGCACGATCGTTCGTCACCTCGAAATGAAAGGGACGAGAATCAATGGCACATGAAGCAAGGAAGTATAATCGAGAGCAGATATGGGGTTTTCAAGGACGTAGAGATTTTCTAGGAGAATTTTCAAGGCAGTGTGGATTGAGATTTCTAAGGGTTTAGTCAAGGTCTCAGGCTCGTATCAGTACAGTTACGTAACCGATACGATATGCTCTGACCTGCATGGGCCACCAAAAAAACTTATCATGACCCGCACCCGGTTTTCGGACGCGAGCTCGTGAGCAAGCCAGCTACGTATCGAGCGGACTCCAGCCCGACTCGAGTACGTATAAGCTGTCAAGGTCATGGACATCATGTCTAATCTAAACTATATCTCAATCCACATGAATCATATAAAACAAGAATGAACAAGTATGGGTCATGGTCTCTGAAGTCGTCAAACTACATGTCTACGGATCCGGTTTTCCGATACGAACTCAACCGTATGTCCAAAGTTGGATTCCGGCGGGCCGTGCACAAAATCACCCGTTGAGTGGGACCGTGGGGCCCGCAAAATGGCAATTTTACCAACGGTCTCAAAATCGGACCAAACTTGGCGTACAGGACCAGAAAAATGATACGGTTCTGTTGGCGCAACTTTTGTCTCGATCTGACGAGCGTGCACAAAGTAATTGGAGAATTTGTAAAGTACACGATACGGTAAATTTCGACGGATACGCATCAAATTCGTCGCGCACACGCGACCAATTTGAATTCCGTCAAAGCCCACACGACCACGAAACCGTTACGCAGCTTTCGATGCTTACGGTTAGTGACCACGTCGTCCGGATTGGCGTGACGCGCGTCGTGTGGAGCGATTTTATTACTTTGAAAACAGATTTTTAGCAAACTTTAAACAGATTTTGTTTGATGAATACAATGAATTAATTAAAAGTAAAAGAAAGGTTTTTCTGTCCTACAGGTTGTCTACTATCCTATTCAGGTGGATTTTCGAAAAGGTTAATGGGTTAATGAGGATTCGTCCGCAAACAGGAGTACTTCGACTACTTAATGTCCTGTTTCGAACAGGTTTTCGGTTCGACTTTGGGTCGATTTCCTAGATTGGTCGCGCTATTTTAACAGAATATAATCAAAGGGGTTTACAGCCCTATGGGTTGTGAACGCACCTGAAGTCGCGGATCGACAAACGACTGAGCGTGCATCGAGAACGCACGATGCGAAGTCGGCCTCGTGACGGCTACTACTGTTAGCGCACTGTTTTGTGCGCTGTTCTGCGCGCTGTTCCGCAACCTCCGGCGATCGGCCGCACGCGGCGGCGCTGCGAGCGCGGGGTGGCGCCGCCCAGGTGTAGGAGGTGGTCGCGGCATAGGTGGTTAGGGTTTTGAGTTAGGGTTTTATCAATCCTATGTGCGTGCGTGTATCTGTATTTATACAGGGAAGTTATAGCTCGGTTTGGCCGAGTCCTCGCGTGTGGGAGGAAGATTGGCTTGGGCCTATTTGGGTTTGCTACTATGGCTGGCTTGGCTTCGGGCCTAAGGGCTTGGGCCTGCTTATGGCTGGCTGGGCTTTAGTTGTTTTACTCTTTTCCTATTTCTTTTTCTTTTCTTTTCTATTCCTAATAACCAATACATGTGCACATTATTCCTATATATATGCATATACACATACATGTAATATATACATATTTATACATGTATGTAATATATATATTCATATATACATACACACGTCTATAATTTGTTTATTTATACGCACAAATATACATGTATATCATATGTATTTATATACACCTACACATGTACGTTATATATATTTATATATATTTTTTTATATATATATATTTATATATATACACATGTACGTTATATATATTTATATATATATATATATATATATATATATATATATATATACATACACACATGTTACCATATATTTTTATATATACACACAATACCATATATATATATATATATATATATATATATATATATATATATATATATATATATATATATATATATATATATATATATATGCATATTCACATATATAATATATGTGAATATATTATATATATGCATACTCACATATATAATATATATATCATTTATAAAATAGATGCTTTAATAAATATAAACTGTTAACATTTAATAACAACAAAATATAAAATCCTAATAACACTTCAATAGCCAAAAAGTCGTTTCTAACGGTACCACATGCACACTACTTATCTGGCTCCATAAGACCCTACAAATTTTGTAAAACCTTATTTAATAATGATAATACCTATAATCTTCCTATAACAATTATTTAGAAAATAATTGCTAATTCCTAAAAATATACACGAAAATATTTGCATTTACCAAACATGTCTACAAGGTCGTATTTGGTCCCATTACATGCCTACATGGGCTTGGATTTGACTTGGGCCCAATCTGGACAGGTTCGGTACAACCGGGTTCCCTAAAACTCAATAATATAAATAATAAATAAATAAGTCTTCGGTAAGGGTTAAGTCGCAACTTGGCCTGGTTTTCCTAGTTGGGACATCACTATGGCTCGGTCTTCCCTACCAAGGCTAATGCACTAGTCAAAGCACGCCACTGCACTATCCGTGCCACGATTCCTAGTCGTCTGGTGCTCCAAAACTCAACTATGGCTAAAGTCACCTACCGTAATAATTAAATAAATAATTATTCATAAAATCTAAAAATCACCATTTAAATCAAATAAATAAAAAAATAACTTCAAAAATTTCGGGGAGGGAGGCTACAGTTAGTACACGATTGACAACTGAATGAAAGTTGGCACAACAGAAGGTTGGCGCAATCTAGTATGGCACATCCAACCTCGCACACATCAGAATAACTGTTAAAACAGTTATTTCCTGAACTCTATAAATAGAGTTTCCAATCACCATTAGACAGACGGAAAGAGATCAAGAACTCTTGCAAAATTGCTGCTGCGTTCTCTAGAGGTTACAATCTTCAAGTTCACATAGTCCAAGAGATAAAGTGATCGTCTCCTGATCAGATTCCTGAAGTTGTACTTCCCCAGAATTTATTGTACTTTGTACTCTTTTACAAGTTTGGAATAAAACAAATTTTTATTTTTTGCAAACAAAATGGCGAGTCTGCTGGGTACGACTTTCTTCCCCGACGAGAAAGTGACAACTCAATGTGACATTGCATTGATCGGCAAGACGCAGAAGTCTCTGGTTGTTCAAGTCAACCAGACAGCCTACGAGAATATTGTCAACACTAAGAGCAATAAACACACGATGGCTATCGCCAAGAATAGGACTATATGGACTCCTAAATCTCCCACAGTCGCTGTTGTCCAGGCGCAACTTGAGTGCTCAATGACCAAGGCGTAATCCGCCTCAGTGGCTACAGTATATCATGTTTCTGTTGCTAGGGAACACTCTGCTCACTCTGCTGCCCATGCGCAGCCTACTACAATCTTTGTTGCCAAGGCACTGTCAGTTCAAGCCACTGTCAAGGCACAGTCTACCAATGTTGCTGCCAAGGCACCACCAGTAGTCCGTAGGACTATGGCGCAACCCAAGCAATCGATAACCCAGGCACAATCTCCTACTCCAGCACAACTTAAGGGAACTAGTCTTTTGGCTATTCCCTCTTCCAATTCTCAAGTTCTGAACTTAGAGAATTCATGTCCTAGTGCTAACACTAGACAGAATAAAAAAAAAAGTCCTATAGCATTTTCTCAATTGGCACAATCTATGTCTAAAATGATCACACAACAGAACAAATGGAAACGCATCTTAGCTAACCCTGTTCAAAATAAAGGAAAGCAACCTTTGGTCTTTCCTCAAACTTCCCTGGTCTATGACTCAGAGGAAGATGTATCAGATTCTATTCCTATAAACAGAGGTCCTCGAATCTCTGATATCGAAAAGAATACTGATCAGAGAGGTATCTTACCTACCCCTATAGGGTTTGGTCAAGACCTTCCTACCTTGCAAATTTTAAGATCCAAGCAAGGAAAATTGAAGGTATCACAAACATAGACACCGGGAACGAAATTTTTAGATTTACGCACTTATCTATATAGGCGTCAACCAATATCAACTTTGAAAAAACGCAAGAACCCTATGCCAAAGGCCAATCTGCATCAAAAGCCAAAGTTTGAAAAGAAAGAGCCATCTATTTATGCTAATGAGTTGAGTACATCTTTGTACACTCAAGGAACTAAACACCTGAAGAATAGGAGACATGTTCCTAACATCATTAAGGAATATGTTCCTCCGACTTCTTCTCGTCCTGTGGATGTAACTGACCTCCGACAACGTCTCACACAAAGGCGGAAGACTACGAGAATGTTTTCCTCACCTTTAAATCGTGCTTCAAATCGCCATTGCCTACATGAAGTTGTCATCAATTGTTGTTGCCAATCGGCTCGACAATCTGTCTTCGATCGTCTGAACTATGCTTCAACTCCTGAACATATAATAGAAGACGAAGGTGAACTATTATATATTTCTGTTAACATGACTTCTCAAGGCACTGGGGGTGGGAAACGTCCAAGACGTAATGCATCCCGTAATCCCAATCAACAATACTTAGACCAGATCTATGCATCCAATGAAGGTGTCTTTCAATACACTAGATCGAGAAATCGTCATTTGATCCAAGGTGTCTTTAATCAATAAAGCATCTTCTTTTCAGTATACTGATGTCTTTTACTATACTTAGTATTATTTGGATATGCTAGATAGCTTTAAGCCACTTACAATAGAAGTCGTATCATCTCGAAGAAACATGGTGTCACTGGATTCAATACAAGAGTCGTACTTATTAGTACCATCTCAAAAGAAAGATGAAAAGCCTATATTCTTCAACAAAAGAGAAGAACGAAAAATCATGCTCAATAATGATAATAGAGATGATACAGGAAGGCTATAATTACGATGCTATAGTCCACAATCTAAAGCCATCATCCGTAAAATGGGCTATAATTTCAGAACAGGTCTCAACAATAATAAAGGAAGGCGAACCCCTATTCGTATTACTGTTCCAAAAGGAAAATCACAACAATACCACAGTAAAACAAAACGGGGACTAGGTTATATGTCACCACTTCCAACTCCAGAACCTTCTGAATTTGATGAAGAAGAACGTTCAAACTCTTCTGATTCTATCTCATGGGATTCTGATACCAGTATCGGTCATGTTCATAAGGTGATAGTGTCTTCTAACATGGTGTCCGTCGAATTCTCAGAAGATGACAAAATTGACGTTGAAGAAGCTACTAAAATGGACCCTTGGGCACAAAGGATGGACAATCAGTAGGAACTTCGTTTTGAACAACGATAACCACCTACTGAGGATCAACTGGTCGAAATCGATATTGGAGAGAAAGGTGCATCACGACCAATCTTCATTAGCAAGAATCTCCCAAAAGATGATAAACAAGAACTAATTCACCTTATTCGTGAATGTATTGACGTCTTCGCCTGGAGTTACGATGATATGCTGGGATTACATCTTTAAATTCCAACTCACAAGCTTAACATTTTACCGAATGCCAAACCGGTCAAACAATAACAACGACGATTCAAGCCTGAAATGATGGATGCAATTGATGATGAAGTCAAAAAGCTTATAGCTTGCAGTTTTATCAGAGAAGAACAACATCCTGACTGGGTGGCCAATGTCGTCCCTATCCTGAAGAAGACTAGAATGGTTCGAGTTTGCATAGACTTTCGGGATCTCAATGATGCTTGCCCCAAAGATGAATTCCCTCTCCCAATTACTGATGTTATAATCGACAATACATGTGGATTCGAATGAATGTCTTTCATTGATGGGTTTTGTGGATATAATCAAATTCAGATGGATCCTGAAGATGAAAAATATACTTTGTTTCGTACTCCTCGGGGTGTGTACTGTTATACGGTCGTGTCATTTGGTCTTAAGAACGCAGGTGCAACTTACCAGCGGGCTATGAGTACTATCTTTCGAGATCATTTACGAAAGACTGTTGAATGCTATGTTGACAATATTACTGTCAAAAGTCGTCTCAAAGAAGATCACATTCACGATTTAGGAACTATCTTCAATCTAATGCGCCAGCATCAACTCAAAATGAACCCTACCAAGTCTTTCCTGGGTGTCTCTAGTGGTAAGTTTCTCGGCTTCGTCATTACATCTAAGGGTATACACGTTGATCCCGAGAAGATCAAAGCCATTCAAGAGATGCGACCTCCACGCAACCTAAAAGAGCTACGAGGATACCAAGGTCGACTTGCGTACATCAGACGGTTCATTTCGAATTTATCTGGACATTACAGACCATTTACTCAATTAATGAAGAAAGGTGTATCTTTCGTTTGGACGGAAGAATGTCAACGAGCATTTGATGACACAAAGCGATATTTAATGAGCCCACCGGTTCTTGTACCACCGATCTCAGGAATATCTTTCTTAATGTATGTCCGGGCAATGGATCATTCGTTGGGAGCTTCGCTAGCTCTGAAGAACAAGGAAGGTCATGAGCAAGCCATCTACTATCTTAGCCGAACGATGATTGGAGCTGAACATCGTTATAGTCCGGTAGAGAAGGAATGTTTAGCCTTAATATTTGCTGTTCAGAAGACAAGACATTACATCATAGGCCAAACTATTCATGTCATATCCAGAGTCAATCCTCTTCGATTCTTAATCAAGAAGCCAAGCACACTCAATTCTAGTCTTGCTACGTCGGCCATATTATTAGCACAATATGATATGGTTTATGTTCCTCAAAAGTCTGTGAAAGGCCAAGCACTTGCAGACTTCTTAGCAGCCCATCCTGTCCCTGAGACATCTAAACTCTATGATGAGATTTCGGACGAAACATTGGAATCAAATATGATCTCTGAAGAATTTCCTACTTGGAGGTTGTTCTTTGATGGAGCTTCTAGAATTGGACCTGGAGGTACCCTTGTGGCTGGAGTAGGAATTGTTCTTGTTTCACCTGACGGATTAACTATTCAAAAGGCTTATTCTTTAGACGAATCATGTTCCAACAATGTGGCAGATTACAATGCTTTGCTCATTGGACTTCAATTAGCCAAACAATTGAGTATTGAATATCTTGAAGTATATGGTGACTCTAAGCTGATTGTTAATCAGGTTAGAGGCATATATGAAGTCCGACATCAGGATCTAGTACCATACCATGAAGCGGCAACCAGGATAGCTTCTTCATTTAAAGGATTCTTTATCGAACATGTACGCTAGGCATGCAATACAGAAGCTGATGCCTTAGGTAATATAGCTGCGGTATTAGCAGTTCCAGTTAAAAGACAACAGATGGTTGTTATCTCTAATAGAGAATTATTTTGTGTTGAAAACAACCACAACATTGAATTCAGCAACCTAACTAAAGTCAATATCCTTAGCGAGGATTGGAGAGTGCCTTTCATTGATTTTGTAGTGCATGTCATTTTGCCAGACGGTCCTAAAGAAGCTATAAGTATCCGTCGTCGATCACTTCGATTCTATTATAATCATACTACTAAGACACTATATCGAAGAACTTTTGACGGATTACTCTTGAGGTGTCTCGCTGGTGATGAAGCAAAGCAGATATTACCTGAGGCTCATGATGGTATTTGTGGAGCACATCAACCTGGTTCTAAACTACAGGATCGTATCCGACGTATGGGCTACTACTGGCCCTCTATGGTATCAGACGCTATTGATTATACAAGGAAATGTTGTGCATGTCAAATTCATGCGGATTTTATTCACCAACCGTCGGAGTTTCTTCATCCAACTGTAGCCTCATGGACTTTTGAAGCTTGGGGCATGGATATAATTGGCCCTATCAATCCTCCTTCATCTAAAGGACATCGGTTCGTCTTAGCCATAACCGATTATTTTTTCATGTGGGCAGAAGCTATACCTTTGGCTGAAGTAAAGACTAGTAGCGTTATCAATTTTATCAAATATCATGTGATATATAGATTTGGTGTCCCTCGCCGAATCATTCATGGTAATGGGCCGCAATTCGTCAGCCAGAAATTTAATAGGTTCTGTGATGACAACAGAATCAATAATGCCGCTTCTACAGCCTATAATCCTGCGGCTAACGGGTTGGCTGAAGCATTCAACAAGACCATTATCAAACTCCTTCAAAAGTTTGTCTCTATTAACAAACACAGTTGGAGTGATAAACTTGGAGAATGTCTATGGGTATATCGCACTACTGTCCGTAACCCCACAGGTTGCACACATTTTTCCCTGGTATATGGATTTGAGGCTGTTCTACCTTTAGAAATTCAAATTCCATCATTGAGAATCGCTATTGCTAATGAGCTTACGACAGATAATAATGATCGTCTTCGACTTCAGAAATTGGAGACGCTAGACGAGAAAAGGTAATATAGCTCAACAGCATATCGAACTTTATCAGGCTCAGATTTCAAAAGCGTTCAATCGCAAAGTCAGAGTGCGAACATTTCAAGAAGGCGAGTTGGTTCTTACAGTCAGACGTCCTATGACTATGACATATATGAGCAAAGGCAAGTTCGAGGCAAAATGGGAAGGACCGTATGTGATAAATAAAGTCTTCTCTAATGGAGCCTATCAATTAACATATATGGATGGCAGAGTTGCTATGATGCCCATCAATGGCAAATTTCTCAAAAAATATTATGTATAAAGACAAAATGTACTTTATTTTCGGAAAAATGATGTAAGTAAAAGTTCATTTTTATTCAAAAATAGAATGGAATTACATAATATTATGGACGGGGAGAAGGCCCTGACCCTTCCTGACTAAAAATAAAGTTCGCTAACCGTTCAAACATCTCATTGTCAGAACACACCAGAAACTCACAAACAGCCGTCTTCATTGCCTCTTCTTTGGCAGTTTTTCCAGGCTCCACTAACTTGGAGATCAAATCCTGTCCTGGTGCAGGAGGAACAGTTGAACCATCGCCCCCTTCTTTTTGAGGAGGCATTGGAGGCTCAGTAAGGGAAGTCTTGGTTTCTTCTTTAGTCTTCGGAGCAATCAAATCTTTGGAAGATATATTTTTTGTTCTTGCACAGAAAGAAAAGAGGATTGACAATTTATAGGCAGAACAATTAAAAAATTAGCCTTGAGAATTGATGCAACTTTTGGAAAGAGGCACAATTGTTTGTTCATTTCTAACGGTTCATTCATAACCGACTCTTCATCTTCCCTTCTTCGAAACTGGCGTGTTTGATCCATTCACTGTCTCCTTTGAAAGTCTAAACGGCCATTCATTCATTTAATATTTCTTCCTTGGAAATCGAAGTGAATGACCACCCATTCATTTATCATAGTGAGAGGTCATGCCTTTTTATGAACTTGAATTCCAAACATTCATTTCAAAACAACTTGCCACATTCATGATCCTCTCTAGATTTTGTTATCTATGACAGCATAGTAAAATCAAATTGTAAAAAAAAAGAATAATGAGACAATTATTTCTTTATTCCTTCTTTAAAAGCATAGATACATCTTGATGAAAATCTATTACATCTTGGATTTTCATTCTAAATGAAGGTCTATTACATCTTTGGATCTTCTCATCAATAATGAAGGTATATTACATCTTTGGATCTTCTTATTTGTTGGTGGCAATTCCTTGTGGTCTCGACCTGAAGCACTGAGCCCAACAATGGAATTAACTCTGGTCTTCTCTCTGAGAAAGACTAGAGGAGAACCACAGAGTGCAGCAGCACAAAGATGAGCTGCTGTCAATACAACTGGTGGAGAGAAGACAGTCCGCCAGGGGAACTAGGAACGAGATCACCCTTGTGATACAATTTCTAGTTCTGCGTCTTCACCATCCAACTCTCATGTGTATAGGCTCTTCCTACCATCTGAGGAAGACCCTTCTTAACATGAAGAGTCCTGAGCTATCTGATTTGAGTGTCAGAACCGCATGAGCTGTCTGATGTGGGTGTCAGAAGAATATTTTCTACAACATCCAAATCACCAATACCAGTTCTGAAGAAGCTCGATAACCAAGTCCCTGCAAATATCAATAAAATAGGAGAAGTTAGCAGAAATCTATCAGCAGTATGCGCCTACAAAAAGGCACACATCAGTATTGTGCCTACAAATAGGCGCACGTCAACATTATGCCTACAAACAGGCGCACATCAACATTGCGCCTACGAACAGGCACACATCAGCATTGCGCCTACAAACAGGCGCACATCAGCAATACGCCTACAAATAGGCGTACATCAGCACTGAACATTGATCAAACAAGCGTATGACAGCAATACGTGCCACTGATCAGAGCTTAACACTGGACCACAATGTGCGCCTATTCTCAGAAATAGTTAGCGCATATCAATAGTGTCTACAACATGCAGATCAATACTTGTCTCCAGAAGTGGTACGAAAGAAGAATACTCATACAATTGATTCTTCGTCATGACTTACCAATTTTTGAAGACACAGCATGCAAGCAAATAATATCAGAATGAAATGGCACAAGTGAAACCTTGTGGAAAGACATTGGTTTTGAGAGAGTATGAATGGTTCTTTCATTTCTGGATGTCCTTTTTAAAGAGGTTAAAGATGAGATGGATGCGTCGTTCTAGGATCCTATTTTGGAAAAGAACTAAAAATGGGCATATAAAATCGTGTAACGACTGCCACGTGTCCTTCAGAAAAAATAGTAAAACGAAGAATTAGCAAAAAGAATATGTCCATGAGCACCATTCGAAATCACAGCCACACAAAATCAAAAATTATAGGTTTCATTGCATAAAGACGGGTGGACCCCTACAGTCAAGGACATAAAAATAAAAAAAGTTGTTCTGCCTAGAACATTATTTCTTGTCCTTGCCTTCATCAGTCTGACGAAGGGCGACATCCAATTCTTGCATGGGACGGATCCTCGAGCGACGCATCAGGTTAAGAAATCCCTCTGAATTGACGTGCTCCTCAGAGTATGATCCGCCACTCGAGCGATTGAAGACTGACGGGGTTAACCGAAACATTTCAGAAAGTTCACTGTCCTCAAAGCTGGGTCAGCCTCCAACAAAAAAATTGTAGGAGCAATGTCATGTCTCGCTTCAAGAGACTTGATTGTGGTGTCAGAATTGGTCTCCATCTCTTTCTTCTTGGGGGCCATTGAAGAACAGAAGTGAAGACCAAAGTACAGAGATCAACTATATATATATCAACAAATTGACTCTTCGTATTCTTCTTCTTCATGGAAAACTAAAAGTAATCAGTGAAACTTCGGAAGACAAAGAGAGGATTGAGTATTTTCGAGAAAGGTATTTAATCATGATGACCGAGCATTGACCGGCGCAACCTGACTTAGTCAAAACTTTTATAAATTCAAAGTATTCCAAAACTTTGCAATATTTTTAAGTTTTGAAAACTTTGAAGGGGGTCTTGTAGAGCCTAAAAATCAAGTTGCGCCCCAAAAATCAAGTTGCGCCACTGATATGAAGCTCAGAGAACAGACTGCGCCACTGATCAGATTGCGCTCGATATCAGACTGTGCCCAATCTTTCTTGCACCAAAATCTACGTGGCATCTGACACTTAATGGTCATCATTACCTGACAATACTGACGGCAGACACAACCGTGAACGAGAAAAATCTCTTCGAATCCCGTGAATTGTGCCGCTCAAGAGAAGTTGGTGGACAGCTGTCATGTACACTTCGTGAGTTGCGCCCAGGTGCAATCTAACTAAAATCCTTTGTTGCGCCTGGGCGCAACCTGAACGACTTTTTCTCAAAAGCTGCCACGTGTGTAGGCGCAGCTCAAATCAAGCACAGTTTGACTTGTTGACTGAAGCTCGCACAACCTGACAAAGTTGAGACAACTTACATTCTAAAGTAGGATGACGTGGCGTGCATGCCACTAATCTCTCAAGAAGTGTCTACTATCCTGTACACGACCACGCGCATCTCAATTATATGATGCCACGTATCTAAATACAGTTAGTACATGATTGACAACTTAATGAAAGTTGGTGCAACAGGAGGTTGGCACAATCCAGTATGGCGCAATCCAGCCTCGTGCACATCAGAATAACTGCTAAAACAGTTATTTCCTGAACTCTATAAATAGAGTTTCTAATCATCATCAGACAGACGGAAAGAGATCAAGAACTCTTGTAAAATTGCTGCTGCGTTCTCTAGAGGCTACAGTCTTCAAGTTTACATAGTCCAATGAATAAAGTGATCGTCTCCTGATCAGACTCCTAAAGTTGTACTTCCCTAGAATTCATTGTACACTGTACTCTTTTACAAGTTTAGAATAAAACAAATTTTTTTTTTTGTAAACAAAAGTATCAAGGTGCAGTGATATGTAATAGACTGTGTCAGTGAATAACGTTGTCGTATGAATAACAAGTTTGGGTAGAATATTGAATTATTGGATTATGACTTAGCTAATGAGTTATGTCATATCCACTAAGATGACTGATATACGGATGCTAGAAGATTGGTAGCATAATGATTGGATCGATTCATGAATAGTAAATCTTTTTATTAAATCAGAAGGAGATAATGCAAAATGAATATTGATAGTTCACGTGAATTGCTAAGAGATGGCCGTGTTGGTGATAGCAAAAATTAATAAAGGATGCCGACGAAAGAAACACGATTATGTAGTTGCCTTATTTTGTTGGTTAAAAGAGTACAGACCATATCGATGATCTAAAAATATTGGAAATGAATATGTCGCAAAGAGACCGTAGAAAAGATGCTAAATAGTAGACTATTGAGGTAACAATGTTGGATTATGACTTAGAATAGTTGACCCGATTGAATAGACAATTTGAGTACGATATGAGGATGCAAGTCAGATTGAGCAGATGCTATGTCTATGCAAGTGGAAACTGAAAGTTTGGATATCCGATTGAGGAGTTTTATATGATAGTTTCGGGAGTGACCCATAAGAATTGTTGGATAAATTTTGTCGATTGCGGGTAAATCTAGAATGAGACTTCGTTGGGTATGGCCCGAGTATGAGTACGGGTAGAAAGACTTGACCCTAGAATATCGGTTGGTTGCCTAAAATATCGGTTGGTTTCCTAAGTTTCAGATTGGTTGGCTATGTCATTTCAGTTGTCCGTATTGGGAATAAATTCATAAGATTGGGGTCGTATCCCATGTCCCTAAGTTGGTCAGATCATAAATTATCCCTGAGATAAGATAGAGTTGTCCCTATGATAAAAATTGATGGTAATGATGAAAGGAATTACATAGTCCAAGTTTCTTAACCAACGGGTCAAGTAATCAGATAAGGTACCATGTTAAGCATCTAAGGAAACAAGCAGAACACTATCACATGTCGGGTCGAAAGAATGAGTCAAGGCTGGATTTTTAATTAAAATAAGAAGAAATTTAGTATAATGGTAGAGGTTATAGTTTAGCCAGTTGACCAGAAAATCATATCAAGAAAATAGAGTACAAGAAGACGGGTTTTAGTGGGACATGATATACCTACATGAAGGTGAGCTCGTCTAGGTCTTGCATATAAGATTTGTTGGAGGGTAACAGCTAGTATTACATTCCGAATATCAAAGTCACGACAAGGAACGTCAAGGATCTCAATTAGAAAGTGGGAGTTCAAGAGGTGGTAATTAATGCACAAAAATAATGAAGATCGAGTTAGTCATCTGCTTCTGATACTCTTAAGTTCATCTGGTCATAACTTGCCAATCATATATTTACCTCACCAGTCTCCATATGAAAATTTAACCTTTACTTAAACCCTTACCATGACTACCGTAGGCAATTCCCAATTTCCAAACATCACTCTTGAAGCACAGCCCTCACATTTAGGAATCAACATTAACCATTTATTTAAATTTCCAAGTTCTTTTACCTTGTCTTAAATTTGACCCAAAACCTCTAAATCCCGTTTACGAATTCCTTGAACTTGTTCAAATTGTTCTCCTCGTATTATTTAATTTAAATCTCTAGACCTTACAAAACTTATCTTCCATCATAAAATCAACTTTCGTATTTTCTTCGACATACACCCTTGAATATTATTCTCCTAAAAATATTTCACAACAATCTCTAAATTCCATAACTTTGTGTTCTCTCTATCCCTAGTCATTTCCTCGCAACATCTTGTTTAAGATCCATATTAAACACAATTAACTTCTCTTTTCCATTACTAACCTTCTACATAGCCTCAGAGTAAAAGTTTTCCCCATAATCAATAACCAAGATTTTCTAAGTTCTCAAAACTAGGTTGACCTCTGATATCCTCATTAGTTTTGAATATGCCTATAAACTATCTCATAACCCCAAAATTTCCCTAAATGTAATTGTTTCCAGATTGGCAGTATACATCTCTTTATTCTATTCGAGACCTTTACCACATTTCCATCTCAAGTTTCCATATGGAACACTCCACATTTGATTTCCTTTAGATCATCATAAAATAACCAGTTACGTCTTCTCTGAGCTACATAATTTACGTCACTTCCTTAGCCTTCCCTATGCAAAAGATACGAAGATTCAAGGGTTTCGAAGTACATCTGGTAGGGACGACAAGATATGGGTAATTAATGTAATGAGACAGAGTTTAAGATAAGAGGTAAATAAGAATACAAGGGAATAATGGCGAGAAAGAATAATGAAGATATGTTCCTTCTCATTGGTTCAAACGAGAGGAACCCATCAAGCTTAAATTGAATAGCAAGGAATGAGGGTGAATCCAAACAAGAGGAAAAGGAATTCCAATTGAAGTTCAAAATGAGTTTCTCAGGGGTCGTCCCAGAAATCTCTCAAAGAATCCTAAGTGTGATTGAGTACCTTGGATTTGAAAATATTAATCTAAATACAAAATTAAATCAACAACTATAAAATTTTATCAAAATCATCAACTAATACCACGATTCAAAGTTCTACAATGAATCCACAAAATCAAATTCAAATCAAGGAAAAAAAGGGGAATCAAAACAAGGAAAAGGAGATTAAATCGGAATTCAAAATGAGATTCTCAAGGGTCATCCCAGGAATCTCTCAAGGAATCCTAACAGTGATTGAGTATCCTCTCATCCTAACATCTTAATTTATATATCCTATAGCAGGCTCGTAGTAGTCAAGCATCAGGTCACTGAAGGCATCTCCTAATTGCTCAAAGGTGAAGTCATCATATGTTTCTACAGGTTCAGTAGGTACCTGATCGATTGCCATGAAGCAGATGTTTGCAGCGTCCTCTGAATGTTCATCTTCTGAGTCGCTAGCTTCACTCTCATGCCATATGCTGGTGTTGGCATATTTTCGAGACGTTGATCTTTTCAGGTTGTCTTTTTCATACCTGTTGTTCTTCTTGCTCGATGATGAGTTGATGGGACAGTCCTTCTTCATATGTCCCTTCTTCTAGCAGCCATAGCAGACAGCATCTTCTTGGTACCAGTTGTTGCTGTTGTTCTCTTTGACTCTCTTCTCATGTCTCATGAATCTTTTGAACTTCCTTGCTAGGAGAGCTTGATCTTCAGCGTCAGATCCACTGCTGTCTGAGTCATCTTCAGCAGCTTTTCTGTGCTGAACCTTGAGGGCGATAGTCTTCTCCTTTGGAGCAGGCTCTTCAAAATCTTGTAGCTCCAGTTCATGAGTGAGTAGTTTACCCATGAGTACTTCAAGTGACATTGTGGTGAGGTCGTTTCCTTCAATGATAGCTGTAGCCTTCGGAATCCAGTTCTTGGTGAGAGCTTGCAGGAGTTTGTGAATCTTTTCGTAGTTACTGTAATCTTTGCCTAAAGAGGACAAAGGGTTTACAATATCCAAGAACCTCTCGAACATTTGTGTGACTGTTTCATTCGGCTTCATTTTGAACGCCTCGTACTCTTGAGTAAGTCTGCTGACTTTTGACTCCTTGACTTGAGTCGTGCCTTCATGTGTAACTTCGAGAAGCTTCCACACACCATTTGCCGTTGTGCATGTAGATACCCAGTTAAATTCTGTTCTGTCTAAGGCACAAAAAAGAGCATTAATGGCATGTGCGTCAAGATTGGCCTTTTTCTTTTCTTCCTCTGTATAACTGCTTTGGGGTTTTTCAACCAAAACTCCCTCGACATTTATACGAGGTGGCTTCTGATAGCCATCAAGAACAATAGCCCATAAGTCAAAATCAAGAGATTTCAAGAAGAAACTCATCCGTGTTTTCCAATAAGTGTAGTTAGTACCATCAAACAGAGGGGGTCTGTTTGTGGCCTGACATTCACTTGTGAATTTCATAGTAGCCATGTGATGTGCTGTGATCTAATAAATAATGAATAAATAATAGCACTGTTACCTCGCTTTACCTGTAACACCCGCTCTGATACCAATTGTAGGAACGATATAGTAAAGCGTAATACTCTAGAGGGGGGTGAATAGAGTTGGCAGCGGAATAATGCTAAATAAAAATTGTTAGCAACACAATCACAGTATATAATCACAGTTAAAATAATATAAAGGCAGAGTTTAGAAAGCAAACGCAAAGACAGCGATGTATACTGGTATCCCTCTGTTGAGGACTAATCCAGTCGGTAGAACTCTTGCTACCAGTTGAATCCACTATAGGAAAAACCGCAAGTTTTCTTACGAAGTCCTTGCAACTTCTACAACGCGAGCTTTGATACGAAGAACTCGTCCAACTTCAAATGTGAAGAGGTATTCTTCAATCAAGCCTTCTGATTATAATCTCTCAGAAACTTCTAGACCGTACCGTACTGGCAAATCGACTAGAGGATTGTAACTGGCTTGGAATCTGAAAATGAAAGCTCTAGAAAACTCTTTGGAAGGCAGAAAGCTTTTTAGATAGAGAGAAGATTGAAAGTGAATGAGTGAATTGAAATGATCGGAATCCATCTCTATTTATAGGAATTCCAAAGGGAGAACTCTGTCAGAATTCGGGCAGAATACGGGCAGAACTCGATGAGCAAATCTCGGTCAAATCCGTAACTGCAGGAGGACCAAGTTCCAGAGAATTCAAAAATCAAACGGCCACCAAACGAACTCTGGCCGAACTCTGGCCGAACTCTGTCCGAGTTCTGTCAGGGTTAGGTTAGGGTTTTAAAATAGATTTTTGGTGTTTTTTGAAAACCTTTTTGAAAACCTTTTTGTAAACATTTTGATAGGTCATTTTAAAAACATTTTGAACTATTTTAGGGATAGCCTATTTGCCAGTACGACTCGGTGTACAATGTATTCCTAGACTCAAATAAAGTAAAAAATTACATTGCATAGGAAGTACATACTCAAGTAGGCAAACAGATCTTCAGTCTTGAACGGAGTGAATATCCAATCTTGCTTATGTCCAAGAAGCTGAGATGTCCCAACAAGCTTCGTATATCCAGACAGAGTTTTGATCAATTATTAAAATCAGGTTGACTATGACCAATGGGCCAACAATCTCCCCCATTTTGATAATTGACAAACTGTGAATGATATAACATTAAGCTTGTTCAAGCTTGTTCAAAAATATCAAAAAGTAGAAATTGTTCATAACCTGTATTTAACTCAAAAAAAATGTTAGATCATTTTTAATTTTCTCTCCCTTTGTCACTTAGCAAAATAATTGCACAAGAGAAGGCTCCCCCGCATTAAATGCAGAAGACTCCCCCGCAATCAATGCATAAGTAACAAATAGCGAGAAAAAACAAAGAAAAGAACATGTAAGGTTTCTACAAATTATCATCACAGGCATGTATTGCTTAAAAAACAAAAAAAATTACAGGCATGCTATTTCACAGGCAGTTTAAAATGGAGAAGCAGTATAAAGAGATAGTGCTTAAACAAAATGCTGAAATAAACTGAGATGACATAAATGAAACATCAAAAACATGTCCATGAAGATAGAAAGTACTGATAGCAAACTACAAAGTACTGATAAAAAGTAAATGATAAAAACTTGGAATGTCGGAGCATTTCCAAGTATACAATAGAATATCACTAATAATCACATCAGATCTCATCATCACTATCCTCATCAATATCATCAGCAGCGTGGCCAGCATGACCGGAAGTACCAGCACCAGAAGTACCAGCGCCAGTAGGATGAGTAGGGGCGCCAGCATAGAACTCACCAACGTAATCTCGAGGTACACGATACCAGTCATAGGCGTTACCTGGCTGGAAGTAGGCATGAACAGCCTCATCCTCACAGCGATAACCCAAAAAAGCTGGATCACGAAGGATGGAAGCAGCAGAGTGACCAGTCTGGGCAAAACACAGATCGGCCAAGGAGTTTGCCATCGCCTGGTAACGGGTGACATCGCGGAACTCTCGCTCGCGAGCCATGTCCGTCATCGAGACGTGCAAAGCTAATAAAATGCTGATGTATGCCCTCAAAAGTCATAGCATACGGCTGATGTGGTAAAGATGGTGCAGTAGGAGGAGCAGGAGGTGGACCTGAAGCAGTCCGGCTGCGACGAGAAAGCTGGAGTAACTTGGGCTCAGAGTCCTGAGTACAAGTCGATAGATCAATCTCGAATCGCTGAAAGATACGAGGGAGAATCATCACGTAAGAGAGATTTCGATCTCTAGCACGACAACGTCCCATCATCTGAATGATTGTCTTAGGGGCGGAAAAAGGAATCCCCTTAAGAATATGGTACATGGCGGACAGCTCAAGCGAAGTCACATCATCCTTGGAAGTGGATTTTGGAAGAAGAGTAGAGTAGATGATGCGATGCAATTCGTAGTTAAACAAGTTCAGGTTATTAGCCTTGAACTTTCCAGAACGTACTCTGTCAGGTGCACAAAGTTCCGTTTTGAAACTCGTAAGTGTAGTGCCTTCGGGGAAATCGAATTCCGTGATATCAACTAGCGGTTCACCTTTATTGGGAATACCAAGAATATCCGCTAGAAGGACATCATTGAAGTCAATATCTATGCCTCCGACACGTGTGCTCACGTCAAAAGTGTTAACTACGAGATTGCAATAGAACAATCTAATGGCATTAGTAGCTATTGGAAAGCACAGTTTAACAAGTAAGTGTAACCCTAATGCCTGAAATAAGTGACGATGATCAGGGAATATCGTCCATTTAACCGGAGCGCCGCTACATATGGAACGGGTGGAAAAGTCACCGTACCATAATAAAGCTTGATCGAGGGTTTGAAAGAAGAACCCATCGAAAGCGCCGTCGCTCTTTTGGACCGGCAAAAACAAAGAATCCGTGTGAGGATTCGAAGAGGACCCTTCCTCACTAGGAGTGGTCTTCTTCCTCTTAGACGGATTAAATCTAGATGCCATTGAAATAAAAAGCACTAATTTGAAAGGTGGAGAGAGAGGGAGTTATACCTCACGAAAATTAGATATGTTGTAGAGAAGAATGATCTCCGCACGATTCCAAATTTTGGAAGGATTTCACCAAGTAGATTGGAAGCAATAGATTGGAGAAGAACTAGGGTTTGGAGGTCGGGGTCGGCTGCTGCTGCTGTTGTAATTAGTTTGGAAGTAATAAAAAGAAGAAGCTCTCGGGTTCTGTATATATACACATACACCCTCAACCGAACTCGGGCCGAATTCGATCAGAGCTCTGGCCGAATTCGCCTAGGGTTCTTTCAAAGTTGATTTGTGCTACTTCTTTTTCATTGACTCGTTGCAAATATTTAATTCAAAGATTAGTTATTTTAGTCTTCAAATAACATAATTAATAATATTTTATGAATTAAATGTCGTTACACAGCGACTGTCTCAGATTAGCTGTAGGAGTACTGTCCCAGCTGGCGGAGGTTCACCAGGGAACTCTTAAGTACCGCTTCGCTTCAACCGTAGTTGTGGTGACAGACAGACTCTTTATTAGCTTGTCTCTAACACAGTTTTTGCATAATGATATATAATCATAAAATAAAATCAATTAATATTATTGACGTCCAAAATTCCTAATTCTCGACGTAAATAATTGAAACGATCTTCCGCTAGAGGTTTAGTGAAGATGTCAGATAACTGATTTTCAGTATCTATGTACACAAGGTTTATATCTCCATTTTGATGATGATCTCTAAGAAAATGATGTCTAATCTCGATATGTTTAGTACGAGAATGACATACAGGATTCTTAGTCAAATTAATGGTGCTCGTGTTATCACAGAAAATGGGAATATGTGTGAAAAATAAATCAAAGTCTTCTAGGGTTTGTTTCATCCACAAAATCTGAGCGCAACAACGTCCTGCGACGTTGTACTCAGCCTCTATTGTTGATAGGGCTACAGAATTTTGCTTTTTACTAAACCAAGAGACTAAAGCTTTGCCTAAGAAATGACATGTGCCACTTGTACTTTTTCTATCAACTTTGCATCCAGCAAAATCTACATCCGAATAACCAATAAGGTCAAAGGACTTAGTTTTGGGATACCACAAGCCGACAGAAGAAGTGCTCTTAAGGTATTGGAAGATACGCTTAACTGCGGACAGATGTGATTCTTTTGGGTTAGCTTGAAAACGTGCACACAGGCAAACACTAAATATTATATCTGGACGACTAGCAGTTAAGTAAAGTAAACTACCAATCATACCTCGATACTTACGTGTGTCGACTGGCTTGCCTTGTTCGTCAGAATCAAGCTTTGTTGAAGTTGCCATCGGAGTGCCAATAGGTTTGACATTGTCCAGATCGAACTTCTTTAGCAAATCTTTTGTGTACTTGGCTTGATTAATGAACGTCCCATTGTCGGTTTGTTTGATTTGCAATCCGAGAAAGAACTTCAGCTCTCCCATTATGCTCATCTCAAACTCATTCTGCATACACTTAGAAAATTCTTGACAAAGAGATTCATCAGTTGATCCAAAAATGATATCATCAACATAAATTTGAATTAAAAGCAGCTTGCCATTAAAAGATTTAATAAAAAGTGTAGTGTCAACCTTTCCTTTTGAAAAACCGTTATCAAGTAGAAAAGAGCTTAGACGGTCATACCAAGCACGAGGGGCTTGTTTCAAACCATATAAGGCTTTCTTCAACTTGAAAACATGGTCAGGATTTTTGAAATCCGTGAAACCCGGAGGTTGTGCTACAAAAAAATCTTCTTTTATAAAGCCATTTAGAAAAGCACTTTTTACATCCATTTGAAAAAGTTTAAAATCATGAAAACATGCAAATGCACATAACATTCGAATGGATTCTAATCTCGCAACTAGGGCATAAGTCTCATCGTAGTCGATACCCTCTTCTTGATTGTATCCTTGAGCTACGAGTCGAGCCTTGTTACGAGTTACTAAACCATCCTCATTTAGTTTGTTTCGGAATACCCAACGGGTGCCAATGACCGGATGATCAATAGGCTTGGGAACAAGTTCCCAAACTTGATTCCGTTCGAATTGGTTCAATTCCTCTTGCATGGCATCTATCCAGAAACTATCACTACATGCTTCATCAATAGATTTAGGTTCTAGCTGTGAAATAAATGCAACACTAGAAACAATATCTCTACTGGATGATCGAGTACTTACTCCTTTGGTAATGTCACCAATTACCAAATCTTGTGGATGATCAGCTGTGAATTTTAACCTCTTCGGTAGACTCTGTAGGTAGCTGGTTCCTGGATCTCCTCTAGGGGGTTCAGCTAGTGCAGAGCTTGGTTCAGGTTCAGCTGATGTTGAACTTGATGTAGGCAGATCTTCATCACTGTCATCGAGAGTCATTTGGTTCATTTCATCAAAAGTGACGTTGATTGATTCTTCGATGATCATGGTACGTTTGTTGAAGACTCTGTACCCTTTGCTCTTGGCCGCATAACCTAGAAATATACTTTCATCGGCCTTTTCGTCAAACTTTCCCAAGTTGTCTTTAGTATTAAGAATAAAGCACTTACAGCCAAAAATCTTAAAGTATGAAACTGAAGGAATTCTATCAAACCATAACTCAAATGGAGTCTTCTTCGATTTGGGTCGAATGAGAACTCTATTGAGCACAAAGCAAGCTGTATTGACAGCTTCAGCCCAGAAGTATTTGGGTAGGCTAAATTAATTTAACATCACTTTGGCCATTTCGGTTAGAGTTCTGTTCTTACGTTCCACAACTCCATTTTGTTGTGGAGTTCTAGGGCAGGAGAACTCGTGTATGAAACCGTGTGTGTCACAAGATTGCTCGAAATCAGCATTCTCGAATTTGCCTCCATGATCACTTCTAATTCGAGTGATCATGTAACCTTTTTCATTTTGTACTTTCTTGCAAAAGGCGACAAATTCGGATAATACGTCATTCTTGCGTGTCAAGAAATATACCCACGTGTATCTAGAAAAATCATCTACAATAACAAATGCATATAATTTACCTCCGAGGCTAGCAACTCTGCTAGGACCGAATAAATCCATGTGTAGCAATTGTAGAGGTCTAGTAGTACATTCTGCGTTTACAGACTTGAATGTGGATTTGGTAGCCTTGTTCTTTTTACATTGGCTGCATACCGAATCCTTCTTGAATGTTATGTCTGGTAAACCGCGTACTATCTTCTTTGTGGATAATCTTGAAATTGTATCCATGTATGCATGACCGAGTCTCATGTGCCATAGATGACTCTCATCACTTTTGGCCATTAAGCATCTACCTGAAATGTTAGCTTCTTCCAACAGATAGAAAACATATATATTGTCTTCCCTGATTCCTTCAAAGATAGTACTACCAGTTGAGCTATCAACTATATTACATTTGTCTTTGCCAAAGTTGATACCATAACCATGATCAGCTAGATGACTTATGCTGAGCAGATTATGTTTCAACTCGGTAACCAGACAGACATCTTTAATCACGGGATAGGGAGACTTACCAACATCACCGATACCAATAATATACCCTTTTAAATTATTACCGAAGGAAACATAACCTTCCTTCTTCTTCTTTCGACAGTATTGCAAATAGGGTAGCGTCACCGGTCATATGTCGTGAGCAACCGCTGTCGAGGATCCATTTGCTTCTAGCATGTGAAGGATGTTCCACCTACAAAACAGTTTGCAGATGAAACCTTTGGTACCCATTTCTTGTAGGGTCCTGAATTGTTAGCTTTAGGTATCCAAGCATAAACATTTAAATCTACAAGCTTTCTCATTCTATATGCAGATGATATATGACCAATGAGGCCACAATAATGACATTGTGCATGTCGAGTGTTGAAAGCTGAGTGGTGTGCATGGTTGGTAGGTTTGGGTTTTCTAGTATAGAAGAATGCATACCTATGATCATGTTTGGGCTTAACCTTTTGGGGTAAAGGTTTTATATGGTTTGGTCTGACAGTGTTTGGCTTGGAAATGTTCCGAATTCTCGGTAAGTGACACGTGTTAGGATAGGAAGCAGCAGGCTCAGGCTGTTTTTCTAACCTAATTTCCAACCTTTTGGAAGTGTCATATAACTTAGTATAATCAGAAGTGAGTGATTCTATTCTGATTTGTGCAGATTGAAGACTTTTCTTTTCTCTAGAAAGATCTTCTCTCAATTGGTCTATAATCTTGTCTTTCTCTTCGGATGACTGTTTAGTCTCGTGTAATAAGAGCTTTATAGAGGAAAGCTCACCAGACTCACTAACATTAGCTCTAACCTCAGCTAGTAGGTCGATAAGTCTTCCTATTTCTCCTTTGTACTCTTTGAGTACCTTCTTAGCGGTCTGATATTTACTACGCAGTTTCCTGTAGTCAAGCATCAGGTCACTGAAGGCATCTCCTAATTGCTCAAAGGTGAAGTCATCATATGTTTCTACAGGTTCAGTAGGTACCTGATCGATTGCTATGAAGCAGATGTTTGCAGCGTCCTCTGAATGTTCATCTTCTGAGTCGCTAGCTTCACTCTCATGCCATATGCTGGTGTTGGCATATTTCCGAGACGTTGATCTTTTCAGGTTGTCTTTTTTATACCTGTTGTTCTTCTTGCTCGATGATGAGTTGATGGGACAGTCCTTCTTCATATGTCCCTTCTTCTTGCAGCCATAGCAGACAACATCTTCTTGGTACCAGTTGTTGCTGTTGTTCTCTTTGACTCTCTTTTCATGTCTCATGAATCTTTTGAACTTCCTTGCTAGGAGAGCTTGATCTTCAGCGTCAGATCCACTGCTGTCTGAGTCATCTTCAGCAGCTTTTCTGTGCTGAGCCTTGAGGGCGATAGTCTTCTCCTTTGGAGCAGGCTCTTTAAAATCTTGTAGCTCCAGTTCATGAGTGAGTAGTTTACCCATGAGTACTTCAAGTGACATTGTGGTGAGGTCGTTTCCTTCAATGATAGCTGTAGCCTTCGGAATCCAGTTCTTGGTGAGAGCTCGCAGGAGTTTGCGAATCTTTTCGTGGTTACTGTAATCTTTGCCTAAGGAGGACAAAGGGTTTACAATATCCAAGAACCTCTCGAACATTTGTGTGACTGTTTCATTTGGCTTCATTTTGAACGCCTCGTACTCTTGAGTAAGTCTGCTGACTTTTGACTCCTTGACTTGAGTCGTGCCTTCATGTGTAACTTCGAGAAGCTTCCACACACCATTTGCCGTTGTGCATGTAGATATCCTGTTAAATTCTGTTCTGTCTAAGGCACAAAAAAGAGCATTAATGGCACGTGCGTCAAGACTGGCCTTTTTCTTTTCTTCCTCTGTATAACTGCTTTGGGGTTTTTCAACCAAAACTCCCTCGACATTTATACGAGGTGGCTTCTGATAGCCATCAAGAACAATAGCCCATAAGTCAAAATCAAGAGATTTCAAGAAGAAACTCATCCGTGTTTTCCAATAAGTGTAGTTAGTACCATCAAACAGAGGGGGTCTGTTTGTGGCCTGACCTTCACTTGTAAATTTCATAGTAGCCATGTGATGTGCTGTGATCTAATAAATAATGAATAAATAGTAGCACTGTTACCTCGCTTTACCTGTAACACCCGCTCTGATACTAATTGTAGGAACGATATAGTAAAGCATAATACTCTAGAGGGGAGTGAATAGAGTTGGCAGCGGAATAATGCTAAATAAAAATTGTTAGCAACACAATCACAGTATATAATCACAGTTGAAATAATGTAAAGGCAGAGTTCAGAAAGCAAACGCAAAGACAGCGATGTATACTGGTATCCCTCTGTTGAGGACTAATCCAGTCGGTAGAACTCTTGCTACCAGTTGAATCCACTATAGGAAAAACCGCAAGTTTTCTTACGAAGTCCTTGCAACTTCTACAACGCGAGCTTTGATACGAAGAACTCGTCCAACTTCAAATGTGAAGAGGTATTCTTCAATCAAGTCTTCTGATTACAATCTCTCAGAAACTTCTAGACCGTACCGCACTGGCAAATCGACTAGAGGATTGTAACTGGCTTGGAATCTGAAAATGAAAGCTCTAGAAAACTCTTTGGAAGGCAGAAAGCTTTTTAGATAGAGAGAAGATTGAAAGTGAATGAGTGAATTGAAATGATCGAAATCCATCTCTATTTATAGGAATTCCAAAGGGAGAACTCTGTCAGAATTCGGGCAGAATTCGAGCAGAACTCGATGAGCAAATCTCGGTCAAATCCGCAACTGCAGGAGGACCAAGTTCCAGAGAATTCAAAAATCAAACGGCCACCAACCGAACTCTGGCCGAGTTCTGTCAGGGTTAGGTTAGGATTTTAAAATAGATTTTTGGTGATTTTTGAAAACCTTTTTGAAAACCTTTTTGTAAACATTTTGATAGGTCATTTTAAAAACATTTTGAACTATTTTGGGGATAGCCTATTTGCCAGTACGACTTGGTGTAGAATGTATTCCTAGACTCAAATAAAGTGAAAAATTACATTGCATAGGAAGTACAGACTCAAGTAGACAAACAGATCTTCAGTCTTGAACGGAGTGAATATCCAATCTTGCTTATGTCCAAGAAGCTGAGATGTCCCAACAAGCTTCGTATATCCAGACAGAGTTTTGATCAATTATTAAAATCAGGTTGACTATGACCAATGGGCCAACACAAGTCTTACTAGGCCTAACCAAGACTATCCTAGCAAGCACACATCAATACAAGGCTATACAAGCCAACATACACCCAACTCTATATAGCATGCAATTATTCAATACTCAAATAGGCAAGAATTCACATTAGATATACACTAGGTAATCTATTACTTTAAGCTATATATGTCTACACATATATACACATGCATATAATGGTATTCAACATTAGGTCTATAATCATGGCATTTCAAATGCTTATATAAACTTATATATTACAACACAATATGCTAACATATATATAATATACATACATAGCTAAGTTAACTATATTCATAAATACTTATTTAAGAGGCTATGTGTGTGTATGTGAACATGGCAAAGGGCAAGTGAGGGTTAAATGGGCATACATAGTGTATACATATCAAAAAGTGTCAAAGTGTAAGTGAACAATGTGTCAAGTGTGATAGTGTCAACATAGTGTAAGGGGGTACATGAGGTAATATAGGATTTGTGTTAACATAGAACATTACATCTCATTAACTTGTATATTGCATACATTACATCTATTATTACATTACATTCATGCTTGCATTCATTCATCATTCATTTATTCTCTTGTACCACTAAATGAACCATACATTACATACTATGGTACCTACATATTCATTACAAGCCATACTTATACATGCTTACATTAGATAGGATACTTATACCTCATACATCATTTATTTAAACATTTACTCATTCTTTCATTCTCTATTTAATTATATAATGTATATACATTAACATGGGTTAAAATCAAATAGAACATTATATTACACACAAGGGTGCACAAAATGCATATGTCGAATAGTAACTCCTACTAATAATCAATACTGTACCATCTCAGCATGAATTAAAATCTAGGATTAAAGTATGTTATAGATCTATGTGTTAGCTTTTCGAAACTTCAAACAGATCGCGTTTTCGTTTCCGGAAACTCCCGAAATCGCGAAAACACCGAGAACGTGTTTGTCTTTCGTACAGCTGACACTCAAATAATTCTCTAGAAAGTTACAGAAAGAATTAGGCTTACTAATACATATTTTTGGAAAGCTAACTTCAATACGCTTCTTTTAAAAAAAACGGGAGATTAAACCGAGCTTTGAGCTAGAAGTTATGACATTTCTAAGTTAGGGCTGAAATTAAAAACGTGGATAAAAATCATGACGGATTTGGGTAGTTTGAGACAAAAGAACACAAGTATATAACATAATATATCAAGAACTCACTCTCTACACTAATATATATATATGAGACACTATAGAACACATCTCCAATACAAAAATATGAGATTAAACATGTAATAATTCATTCATACATAACAACAACACATAGTGTGTCCAAATTTGGGATTTTTCCACATGGACACAACCACAACACAAAGGACACTCCTATGACCTCCAAATGGACACGAAATGGACAGAAATGGAGATACAACCATGGGAGTCATTCTTATGGGTTCAAAATAGACCTATATGCATGAGGAAATGAAAAGGAGAAGGGATTTATACCTCCCGGTAGATCGAATCGAAGAAAAGCCTTCCCGGAGCGACACCGACACGTAGAGATTCCAAAAGGACACGAACGAGCTCCGAATCCTCCCAAACTTGGGTAGCTTCCTCCTTGGCTAGAATGGAGAAGGAAAGAAGAAGATTTGGTGGCGAAATGGAAGGATTTGGTGGAGAAATTGCTAGGGATTGCTCTCTAGGAATTTGGAGAAGAACAAGAGAGAGAGAGTGTGGATAAGAATAATGAAATGAACTTGAGCCTATCCTCTCCCAAAGTGGCTGGCCATATAGGGCTATTTGTCCTATTATGGTAAGGTCCAAAATGCCCCCACTAACCTATTCTATGAGTATTAGGAAAGGGCTAATTGGTTGGGGCTAAATTAGTCATTCTAAAGTCTCTAATCACACTAACCTTATCCATAATAATTAGTCTAACCTCTAACTAAAATATTTCTATCATGTGGACTAAAATTAATATCGTGTGGGCTATGCCTAACTAGTGTGTGGGTCCCACTAGAGTCAAACTACCCCCGGGTCCCCGTTACAAGTCAGATTGAGATGAAATTCGAACCCGACTCAATAATCCCAAAACAATATCATAAATAATAAAATAATATCAAAATAATTCAAAGAGGTCAAATGCAAAAATATCCTTAGGCCAAAAATGACATTAAAATATCATAATCACATGGTTAGGCTCTAGGTCAAACAGTCTCTAGGGTTTCACTAGCAAAACGTCAAAACCACAAGTCATTGATTTAAATAATTTTAAAATGATTTAAAATCACCAAAAATCATATCATAAATTAAATATCATTATTAAAATAATTATAAACACAAAATTTCAAAATTACCCTCATTTGGGAAACTAGGTGCTACATGAATAGTGCAAGTTAATCGTTGGAATGTTTCATGAATTCTGTTGAAGTTATGAGGATGAGTTTTGTTTTTAGTTTCGAGGACGAAATATTTTCTGAGTGGTATATATTGTAGTGCCCCGACCCGCAAGATGTCTTATGATGGATGGTTGGTTCGATGAAGCCTTATTGGACAAGGGATTGTGCCAATGATCGCTTGGAAGGCCATGCAATTATGGCAAAAATTATCTTATGAATATGAGTAGTGTTGAACCCTTCGAAGATCCTTTAGCTTCACGCTTAAAATAAAAGATAGTATGCTATGTTTACTCCTTGAGTTATTGAAAACACCTTACATGAAAGTCAGAAAGATAATAAAATATAATTAATCACGTGACCTGAAACTGATGCATATTATTTCATGATTTGTGAGCTTGCGTGTTGTTGTGATAAAATATATGAAAAGTGAAAGAAAAGTCCCAAATACTTGGGCGATGAGAATATCGAGCCTTAGCTCGACGAATAGATGGTAACACAGATAATAAGACCCAAGAACTAGGCAGTGAGTATGCTTGAATTATGTCCGAATGAACGTATGCTAAACAGATGCTAAGTCCCAAGAATTGGGCGGTGAATATATTGAGTTTGGTTGGAAAGATGTATGGTATCAAAGATGTGGAAAAGAGATTGAGTAACAACATTCTATTATCATGTGCCGATGTAGAATGTTGGTTATGCTAAGACCCTGGATTGGACAGATGATAATGTGAGCGTTGGCTCAAGACAAGATGGCAATACGAATGAGAATGATGGGTTATTACTTAGTTTTCCTTATCATGCAATATATGTTTTCTTCTTAGAGAAGTTGTATATAATTTTATGGTCGTGGACAACTTGTCGACAAGGTGGTTCCTCGAACGGTATTTCAAGGCCTTGGAAACCGATTCGTCCTGGGGAGAACCTCGTACTGAAGTAGTAGCACGGTATACGGGACCTTCAGTGGGGCTAGCTACCCGCACTGCAAGGGGCGCCATTACACCTGTAAGATGGTCCAAGATGACGTGTAGTCAGTGACCTTCATATAGATAGGTCCAGTGCTAATGATATCTTATGCAGGAAGAGTAAGTTATTACTCAATTACAGGGAGGGATGTCGGCTGTTGGTAAGAATCACCTGAACGATGACAATTATATTAAATTATAATATTGTTCTAACAATGTCATGTGCAGGCTGAGTAATTATTATGAATATATAGGGATGGCTATACGACTATGGGTAAGAAACAAAGAAGGGTGATAACTGTATGCTTCAAATTATGTTAGCTATGAGATTTGCATGCTTTACTTCTTGTCGGCTATAACATGAAATTGACCCTAAGGCAAAGAGAAAGGCCACTGTTAATAATATTCTATAACATGATTACTTAGTATTATCTTCTTAGGTGAGTTGGGCCAGCACCGCTCGCCAGTATATTGTTGATGTACTGACCTACGTTGTAGTCTATATTACAGGTGTTTGCGTATGGAGAAAATCGTTTGATCAATGCTTAGCATCGATGAATCGAATGGGTGGGTAGAAGCTCTTCTTGCAAGATGATGTCTTCTGCTATACGGGACATAATGTATGGAATAGTGTAACTCAGTTGTACCAGTGAGATTATAGCCAAATTGGCTAGTTCATTGCAAAGAATTAGATATATTCAGTTGTAACCTAAAGGGAAAGTGTATATATTCAGTTGGCTATTCAAAGTCTTATAATCAGTTGTAAACTCTATATTCTGCTGCAAGTCTTGTAATCCACTGTAATTATAAATAAAGAGATACTTTCTTCATAATCTTATGTGACTTCAATTTATCTGCTTGGTTTTGCTATGTTATCGTTGTTTTCTGAGAAATACCAGGAACTGTAATCGTCTTGCCTTGTACAAGTACAATCTAGACTTGTACGACATCATGTCTAGTGGCTAGTTTTCGATCCTTCGGAATTGGGGTGTAACATAGCATGGCCAAGCGCATATGCGAGATAGTCGCATAGCATGGGCAGGCGCATATGCAAACCAGACACATATAAGAGACAAGCGCATATACGAGACATGCATGTGCCCTTAACCAATGCGCATAGAAAACCTATGTGCATAGAGCGTATGTTGTCAGAGGGTATATGCAGTAAGTTTCCATGGCCACTGCGCACAAAGTAGGTCGTCGTCCCCAGACAACAAGTTCAGCCATAGAAGTTCTTGAAACTTGTCATGGCTATAACTTCTTCTCCTGCAAAACAAAAGCTAAAACTACAAGAAATTGAATTCTCTACCACATGTAACAACTAGTTTTTTAAAATAACAACTTTTGATTGATCATTTAAATAAAAATCCATAAAAGCCATATTTTAGAAACTTAGATCTACACCAAAATAGTCATCAAATTCAAAAATACCAAGTACTAAACATATAGAGAATATAAAGATGCATAATATAGACAAAAACTATTTAAAGAAACTAAAGAAATAAAATAAGCAAGTGGTCTCTCCATTAGTGAAAGATATACTTGCATATGGTTGGTTGATGGAGTAAATGAGAGTAAATAATGAGAGATACAGGGGAAGAGAATATTTAAATGAGGGTGGGGGTGGCACCACTAGACCTTAATGATAACATCTTCTAACCCAAATGACTAATATCATGATCCATACTCTATAATTAAATATAAGTCCGGATCACAAAACGGCCCAGTATTTCATCTTCAAAGCAGTGAACCACACCTACAAACAAACAAAGACAAGGAGTTACATACTACCCTACGATGAGACACTGTCTCATGCCATGATTAGGTATAGAGATAGGCTACAAGTGCACGTACTATAGATACCAGATACCATATACAGGAATAATAAAAAATACGTATACCGAGAATGAGGAGTGACAGTTAAGCTACTCCTTGTATATTTATTTACTATGATAGTCTTTTGTATCTTTATTTATCATGGAAGTTCATATAGTATGTTATTTTGTCTTATTTATTGTTTGGGTTATAAACTAAAAGCATCAATTTTGTACTGACTACATTTTCATATTATTTTTGAATGAGACAAATGTTCGTATTTTATATTTGTTATATGTTAATGCAAGTGTCTGATATTCTAATTTTTAGATAATATGGTGTATGGTAACACATAAAAGATCATATTTTCAGTCTCTTATAGAATATATAAATGGTTCACAACCTAGACGGATTTGGATAAACCATTGGTTAGGTTGTAGTGTAATATGGCATTAGTCAATCTTTACTATAGGTTATAGTAGTGCACTTTGTGCCCTTTACTATATAAGAGAATAATACCTCTGTTATTATTTATGCTTGTGCTCTTAATCCAGATATAATAATCAAGATGTATATATAGTGTAAATTACTTTGATTTATAAAAGAGTGAGATTTATAATGAGTTAATAACCTCTATGAATTGAGTAATGGTAGTATGCATATGATGGACCGTTGATTATAAAATGAATTCATGTCCTGATGTATCGGGTTGAAGATGTCCCCTTAAGAAAGTTATAAAAATTGTCAAGCATGTTGGTGCATTATATCCGACATGACAAATAAAGTTGAGTGGTACAACTTAAGGATAAAAGATGTTGATCAATATAGTTGTCAGTAACTTATTTTGATTGACAAAAATTCAATATCTTAACATGGGGAGATAAACAAGCATATAATAAGATGGAGCCTATAAACATAATTTGGAATCAGGAAGGTAGTGAAACAATAGCTCTTTAGTGGACCGAACTATTGGTAATAGGCCTGGATTGTGTGTTCGGGCTAAACACGGAATACCTAGACCTGTTAGGATACCTACACCTAACTTATCCTTACGGTCCCTGCCGTAGCCTATATATAGCCTCTATTCTCTGTCTGTCACATGTATAATAAGAAGAGCATCTTTCTCTAATTCGTTCATCAAAAAAGGAGAGAAAAAGAGGACAGCCAAGGAGAAAAAAAAAGGTTGGGAGACCGTCGCCCACACGACGTCCAACTCGAGGAAGGAATATGGTAGAATATCTTGAGGTTGCTGATCAATCAAGATTACTGGAAACTGTCATCAACGCCTTGTCGCTTTAGGTATAATTTATGAACTCTTGTTTTTTTCCATTAAAGGGTTAGATTACGAGATTAAACTTGTTCATGCTTCATCAATCGATACGCACACCAATTCGTCATCCTGGAATTTTTTCTGTAGAAGGGTTCACAATGATACATGCGTAGATGACTTGGCCGCATGGCCATAGTTATGTCGCAAAGATCAATACGCGATCTTTGGAATACCAGTTACGTCCCTCTCATGACCTGGTGATCTCTTCATGTATAGATGATCAGGACTTTACGCAAGAGTACGGACTCGAATCAAATTTTTCACTTTCAATCACGGGGCGTCATACCTTTCGATTACTTTTGATTCTTTTGTGATAGATTCTATAGTTTCTACTTATTTTCATTCTAGTTGATTTAGTTGCTTGGTAGTGGATTTGTCTCCACCTAGCTATTTTTTGTTTGACATTTCAGTTGATATATGATTAGTTATTTTTCTTTGCTCTGTTGTGGATGAGATATAGATATTCTCCGTGACTGTGACATAGTAGTTATGAGCTAGTGTTCATATATTATAGCTTATGTGTGTTTTCTTCGGTTCCATATATTGGAGTAGCTTGCATATACATTACGTATTCCTAATCCTACGTATACTAGGACTAGGACGTTACAGGTAAGAAATTAATACATTGATGTCACCTTAATTTGACTAGATAAGTTAATATTATTACTCAAATTGGTCAAGGTTTTTTTATCAAATTTAATAACGAAGTGAGGTCGAGTAGACCATATATAACATAAGAAGAAGTAGACCAAGAAATGTTGTGGTACTTTCCTTCTTGGTTGAGCACATATATAAGGAGCTCAGTGGTTTAGTTGTATATGCACTAGTTAATCATTACGCAACATTGAACTTAATGATCTTTCTGTGGTTTTAGGTTGATGGTCCATACATAATAACATTTAAGAATGAAGCAATTAGAACTTTAGCCAAGGAGCCAATTTAGGTCATTGAAGTCTTGTCATGATATTGTATAAATAGTTTATATTAAAGATAGCAAATGTCCATATCAGAGGGAGCTTCTTGGATTTCGATTTCATAAGAAAATAGTTGTGTTTATATTAAATCGTCAAACTACAAAGATGTCGATGCAGGCAATAGTTTTGTTGACGTCTTACGAGAGATTCTAGAGTTGACGTACAAATTAATGCAAAGCCTGCAAAGATCATGTTATTCAAGTGTGCTTAGTTCGATTATATCTAAGACCAAGGTTGGAAAATTAACAAGCATGGTATTATGGATATAAACTAACAACGAAGATATAAAGGCTACAAATCATTCATTCTATTAAATCAAGCTCAGTTCATTTATTTCAAAAGCTATCCTAGGTGGGGAACAATGACGTCAGATTGATTGGCAGTAGACAAGACTAAATCTAGGAATATCTTCAATGTCGATCAAATAGCCGGAGGACGAGCTATCTCTTATAACAAATACAATATACATGGACTCTACAGAAGTTACTCATTATGTGTCTAATCAAGTAGAAGAGGTAGAATTAGAGGAAGAGGGAGACGAAGTAGACGAAAGTGAAGACGAGAAAGAAGATGAGGAAGATGAAGATGAAGAAAATGAATTTTCATATGATGATTGAAAACATCACCTTAACATATACCGTAGAACGAAAATTATTGTAATTACTTACATTGTTATCTATTTGGACTTGTTGGCTCCCATTATTCTTATTGGTAATTTTAGTTTATTCATGTTATATATGTGTCTGTATCCTATAATCATATGTTGTTCTCAGGTGTGAGACCTGTCTCACAATATCAATATTCATATACCGATATGCAAAAATTTACTTTTTATTGATTTTTCTCAATTTTGTGTTGTATCGTGAGATATCATGTTTTCTTGAGTTTCTGATGACCATGTTTATTAACTACCAGTGACTTGTATTTTATCCTTTGATAATTCCAAAGACTCGTGTTATGATCTGTATATAGAACAAAATCCTGGACTTTTCCTAAATTAGGGAATTAACTTCCTGACCGACAAACCGACAGTATACTGTCCAGGGATATTTTCTATTTTTAGATATTTTTATGAATAGTATTTGGCTTATTCTATTATCTAGTGGTTTCTTGGTTCTAAAGCACCCTTTTATGCAATGGTTTCTTAGTTTTATTTATATACAGTCGAGATTGAATTGATCAAGTCATAGATCATTGAGTGGTAGATTAAACAATCACTATTAATTCCCCTCTTTTATATATACCCCTTTATTTTGTTTCAAATTTTCTTTTTTACTCTTTCTCTCACTCTCTCTCTCTCTCTCTCTCTCTCTTTGCTTCCTCTCCAGTTTTCTAATGAGCTTGGAGCTTGGTCTTGGGGGTCTAAGAGTGTGGTTTTTAAACTACTTTTAGTGGTGGAGTATAAGGTTTAAGCTGGGAGCTCGTTTTTAATTAGGCAAGTACATCTTGCCAAACTCTTGAATATGTTACGTTATTATCATTTTTTCCATCTTGATGTTGATAGTTTAGTTTTGTCCAAAACTTGTTTTGTTAAATATGTATCCTTCATGATTCTCGCCTATGTACATGTTTCTGAATTTGGTTTAATCTAAGTTTTCAATTCCTGCAAAAGTCTTCATATTTACTTAGTTGAAAAACTTAGTATTGGGAGTGATATGGAAGCTACCACCATGAATTCTATTCTATATGCTATATAAGACTTACCCCCAGTATTGATTTCCTGGTAGACTTGTTTTAGTGGATTTCGGGATGTGATTTCTTCCCCAAAAATCTAATTTCTAGGTGAACCCGTGCAAAAAAATGGCATACCGTTGGTACTCTGTATTGTACCGCCGGTATACCGATTGTTGATATAGAGAAACTTTGGTATATAAACGGCATACCGTCGAGACACTGGTCCGTGACGAATTTGATACATTTTATCAACAAAGAGTTTCTTAACCTATAAGACATTCACACATCCTCGCATTTATATAAATGTTATCTACATGTTTTATTGTAACTTGTCATTTGCATATGGTACTATTCTATAATGAGTCGGTGGTATTGATATTGAATTCGATGATGATGAACTGGCAAAAATACTTTATATTCCTAATGAAGGTGACGCTCTAGTTGAAATCATCAAATTCAAATATCAAAATGATATGACTCTTGACCCATTTAAGGATTCGATATATGAACCCAATCATCGTCCACCTGGACATCTTCGTCCTAAATATCTAAGCAACTAGTTTTATGAGTTGCATCGTATGTATTCTCTGTCATTCTTCCAAAAGATAATTCAATAGATGAAATTACTATGCTAGAGATGAGCGCTCTTTATTATATGCATTTTTCTATACCATTTATGAAGGAACCCTAGAGGGGGGTGAATAGGGTCAAGCTAACTAATCAAGCACTAAACGGTTGCTAATAGGCAATTTAAAATTAAAAGTTCAAGAAAAGAAGCAACAATAATACTAACACCCGATGTATCCTGGTATCCTTCCGGCGGGCACTCTTGTCCCGGAACTCTCTCCGGCTTTAATCCATTATTATGTAAATACTACAACGTGAGTTTTCATTCAAAGGCGCACCAACTTCTTATACAAGAGCTTTTATCCGAAGACTCTCAAACTTCAACCTTTTAATAAGAAGGTTTTTGATCTTCTTACAACAAGATGAAGATCTCTCTTTTACAACTCAATAACTCTAACACAATTTATGGATGGCAAATGAAAGATTTGTAGAGTTGTTTGTGGATAAGCTTTGGTGCTTTAGAAATTTTTAGACTCAAAGTATCATCCTTAAATGAAGGGGTTCAAGGCTATTTATAACCAAAGTAAGAGAAATAGCAATAATGCAACTTTTTGTCAGCAGTCGAAAGATTCGTCGAATTTTTACGAAAGACTGTCGGATCATCCGCATGCATATGATAATGGCTATAAAAAGAGCTATTGGGCTCATTGATGGGGCAGATCCAACCGTTGGATTGCAAACGATAACAATCCGGATTATCCGTCAGATTTCCGTGGTAGTCTATCGGACAATCTAAAATTTCACAGAAGGCATTTTGTGTCTCAATCGGATCATCCGTCGAATTTTTGCAATGATCCGTCGGATCATCCGCCTATCTCCTCAAAAGTGGTAATAGATTGTTTTCTACCCTAGATTTCGATTTTTCCATCCATTTCTTGTGTTTACAAATATTCCTAAGACTCATTACAGACTCCAGATAAACTTTAGCAGGTGTAGGCTTCTTCAGAGTATTGAAATGATGATGGCATGGCGTAGTTTCTTTGCTTGATAGATGATAGTGTTTTCCCTTGACGACAGCTGTCCAAAGATACCAAGTTTGTGAAAACTAAATACCTTTCGGGGCTTCGCCCCCGAACCCCCACGGGGGGCGCTTCCCCCTCGGCTTTCGTCCTTTGACCGAGCAGCGGAACCCCCAAGTGCGTGGCTCCGAAGATGTCGTCGAGTGGTTCAGAGAAATCTTGTGGAATGTCATCATCTTTGGCCCATCATGATTTCTTTATTGCATATGTCCATGTTGATTTTGCTTATTATTTTTCTGCATATACACATTAGACAAGGAAAGCAATATACATAGTAGCAAGTATGATAAGTTTAATGCTCACTAGGACTATGCTAAGTTTAAGTATCAATATTGTAGTGATAGCATAAATATTAGTGATATCATAATGATAAACTTAATCGATAACCATACTAAAAAACATAGTTAAATCATTGGGCTAACAATCTTCCCTTTTTTGATTATGGCAACTTGGTTAAGTTTAAGATAGAAATCATAGAAGGATGTATCACTAATGTATAAGCAGAAATAAAGGATCAATCACTAATAGCATGCTACGTTAATACATACATAAACCTATTAATACATACTTAAACTTACTTCTTCCCCTTTGACATGATAAAAAATAAGCTCCCCCGCACCAAGAGATAAAATTAAATCAATCTCAAGCATATAAATCAGAGCATGGGAAAGCCATAGACAATCATGATCAAGATATACTAATAAAAATAATGGAAGAAGTGTGTAATGACAAGTTTAGAGAACTACGTACTCAATGTAGAATACCCAATAGAAAATAGCTTGTCAAAACACTATGGTTGGTAAAACTAAAAGAACTTGAAAATAATCAGTAAATTGTTTACCAACTAGAAATCCAAAGAAGAGGTCCAAAACACAATACGATGCGAAATGTTATTCTAGTTTTGGAAAACTTCGAAATAAAGGATTTCAATCAAAAGCCATGAGGAATAGATGATTGCAAAAAAATAGATATCAATGAAAAAGATACCAACTGATACGTCCCAGACCCAGAATATATAAACTTGATACCAATTGATATATATAAACTTGAACTGTTACGTCCCAGACCCAGAATTCTAGAGAGCGGGGGAATGACTCAGCCAGCTACGTATTACGGGTAGATGAATACAGTATAATATGATCAATGTTGTCTACTCGATAAGGGGGTGCACACTACATATAAGTCTCACTAAGATTACTCAACATCTATTGTCTCAATCATTCAAACAAAAAGCAGTAATATAAAACATATAAGATAAAGCAGTAAGGCGTCCCAAATGCTCAGTCAAAATATTTTGGAGATCTGGCTTTACAAAACGTGGCCAGATGATATAGCAAGGTATACACAATCGTTATCAGTTGTAGTCTGATTTAGTTACAATTATGTAAAAGCAAGTGTAAGACAGTCCGACTAACAGGTCGGTGCCAAGCGGTAAAAGAAAATAAGCAGTAAAATGAGCAAGAAAACAAGAAACCCACTCGTGTCCTCCAACGACCATTCTCCTAGTACTGACCATCTAAAGAATAGAAGTAAGCAGGATCCTCAGGAACTGGCTCTAAATCTGGTCATGCAAAACCAGTAAGGTTAGACCCAAAATAGCAAGTACCACAAAGAAGCACTAAATATAGGAATAAAACCAGTGAGAAGTAAATAAAGCATAATAAATATTAGTTTCTATTTTTGCTACTGGGGTTCACGTGACATCATGACACTTCAAACCAACTCCCCAACCAAACAAGGACAGAAGTCGACCCGACAAGTCATGACATTCCGCTTACCTTAGTAGCTAACAGAATAGGATACAGTGCACAGACAAATCCAATTTAAAGCGACAATACAACTACTACGACTTGCTAACTGTAAGTTCCAAGTTATCTTGGAAAGATACATTATTGAATTCCTCAGTTCTTACCATGTACAAGAAGGGCTAGTCTATCCATAATCAATTGTGCCAACCATGAATTACACGGGTCCTAGCAGGACGTCCGCCAACAATATTGCCGGAAAAGTAAAAAGATACCACTCCCTGCCCATGTAGCAGATTTATAGTATCCGTAGGGACCAGCCGACATGTCGGGGCACTATTTGCCCCGAAGATGACTGTCATATAAGAACACGGGAATTCATTCCTCTCAATGTAGTAGTTATTGTATGTTACTTAGTTGTCCCTGTGTTAAATGAAATCACGTGCCATGCATGTCAATGAACGGGATCGACTAGTCAGTCGCAATAGCTCACTGTATAAACAGAAACGTGTCTCATTCAATTCAATAAGACGACTAGCCAGTCTCTAAGTTCCAATATAGGAACACATGATTAATGTTCAACCAATATAGCATTTTTAGTCAATTCGTGACAAGGCATGAAATCAGTCTAGTATTCAGTTGGGTCGAGTCTATAACTCTCAAGGATCAAGTATAAGTGACTGGAGGTCTCCAAGTCATCCAAGACACGGGAGTCATAATCTAAACATCAATAGGCACCAAATCAGGAAATTAGGACAGCTGGCACGAGTTATGAATGGTACGAGCAATGAATGGTACGACAGCAAATGGTGCGAGTAACAAATGGTGTGGCAGTAAATGGTGCGAGCAACAAATGGTGTGGCAGCAAATGGTACGAGCAATGAATAGTACGAGCAATAAATGGTGCGGCAGCAAATGGCGCGAGCAACAAACGGTGAGGCCGCAAATGGTGTGAGCAATGAATGGTACGAGCAGCAAATGGTACGAGCAAAAAATGGTGCGAGCAAAAAATGGTGCGAGCAATAAATGGTACGACCAACAAATGGTGCGGCAGTAAATGGTACGAGCAACAAATGGTGCCGTAGTAAATGGCACGAGCAATGAATGGTACGAGCAGCAAATGGTGTGCGCAACAAATGGTACGAGCAATAAATGGTACGACAATAAATGGTGCGAACAACAAATGGTGCGACAGCAAATGGTGCGAGCAATGAATGGTATGAGCAGCAAATGGTGTGAGCAACAAATAGTGCGAGAAAAAAAATGGTGCGACAGCAAATGGTGCGGCAGCAAATGGCGCGAGCAATGAATGGTACGGCTGCTGTTCTTCACAGCAGCTCAAGAACTCAAAAAACCCATGGAATTCTAAAATTTCAAATGATTATAACTTCTAATCTATAAGTCAAAATGAGGTGAAACAAAAAGCAATATAGCTTGAAATTGAACCCTCTTGGACATAGAACCATTTGTTTTCAAAGTACAACAAGTTTTGAAGATCAAAACCCTATTGTTTATCCAAAGAACCCATTTTCTTCAAAGTAATTAAAACACATGAGAATGAAATTAAAATGCTACGGCTACAACATTAATCATGCTAAGAATGAAAAGAGAAAGAGAATAGAATAATAATTAAAGCTTTAAAGAATTTATCCATATTGTGCAAGATGTACTTTTCTCTCTCTAATGGCTAGGGTTTAGGTGGAAGAGAAATGAATTAGAGTGAATGAGGAGAGAAAGAAAGAATCGTATAAATACCAAGTCCAAGGGATCTTCACCATTCATTCCTCTCCACTCAATCCAAGACATTCATCCATTTTCATGTTGAACCAAGCCAAACCAAGTTGGTTCAACATGAACCAAAATGAACCAAGAGATATGCAAGAGCAAAAAATAAAATACAGGAAAATAACTAATGGGTAATTACAGGAATTAAATACATAATAAATGTATGACAAATACTAAATAAATACAGAAAAGTAGTACACGTATTAAAATACGTATTCCGGGAACAATGAGTGATATCAATATTGATCAAAGAAACCATTGATAGTCACAATTGTCTACAAATAAATAGTAAAACAAAATAAGAGAATGATCAATGAAATTAAGCAATTGGTATAGAATAATTACATTAATTGAAAAATCTATTTGCTTGCTCAAGTTCATGCATTTGAACTCAATTATCTTATCATGCTATGTGAATATCCTTTAGATAAACATGAAGGTAAAGAGAAAAATACTTGTGTAGGAGAAATTCAGTCGACTTGAATGCTCCCCCTCAAAGTATTACCAATATTAATAAAAATCATAAAATTTGTGTAAGTCCTCAACAAGGAAAGCCAAATCAAGTAAGCATACAAGGAAAGCCAAATCAATGAAAGCTCAAAAGTCATCAAGGTAAGATTAAAAAAAGTTAATATTAAAAAGATCACATATTTAACCCGTAAGAAAGAGAAAGATAAGATAATAAAGACAATTGCATACATTCTCATAAATTCCTCAAAGTAAAAGTATCACGACCTCAATCAATAAGATATAAAATTGAAGGAAACAGGTCCATGATGAACTAGATATACAACATATACAAGGGTGTAAATGTGTTGAAACAAATTATTTGCTCCCTCCCTCAAAATATACGTATCTAGTTTCAAATCACTTATAGCATAAAATAAATGACACAAAATCTAGAGATAAATTAACTATGGATTTATCCTCCTTTGCTCAATGAATATAAGGCTATAAAATCGTCACAAGATGAATAATATCATCTTTAGTCAAAAAGAGATATACAATTAATAGACACTAAAGATGAAGAATCAAAAGAATATTTTAATTAAGCACATATGATCAAAGGATGACATACATCAACCTATATAGAAAAGGTCTCATATTTAAATATGATAGATCAATGTATGTTATCTTTTACGAAAAAGGTGATCATGAAATAGGAATGAATTCAATTTGAATAATCATGATGAAAGACAAATATAGCTCAAAAACAAAATAAAAATAAAACTCAAATATCATGTCCATAATTATCTAATTAAAAAAATCAACCAGTTTAATACTTTGCATGGACTAATGTTTTATCACATATATACCCATCAAACGGGTAATATCCAAACCTTGCTACTTCTAATATGAAAAATCAATAGAGTTCAAATAGCAAATGTCGTATGTGGTAATCCATGAGTAGTCAATGTAGAGTAATAAATTTACTTGACAATTACAAAATTAGATAGTTTAGGACTACTCAATCATTAGGGTCATTCATGAAGAAAATAAATAAATAAATATGATCGAATAAATCTCATCAAGAGAAAATCTCAAATCCACATTTATAATAAAATCTTACAAATCAATAAAAAATATGGGAAAAGAGTCAATCCCATGTAAATGATTTCAAAATTAATCTAAAGAGATGTAATATGATAATACGATAAAATCATGACTCAAAAAAATGAAAGAATTTTAAGAGATGCTTACTAATGACTAATATGGAAGGACGTTAAGGAAAGGAATTACAAACCTTGATGACAACAAGATTACATCAAAAATTTGTCAAATTAATTTTACATAGTAAACATATGTATCTAAGATATAATACAAATTTCGTAAAGAAAAACACAAATCTTATTTTTATGTACTAGCATATCATATACAGATTTAAATGTAATCAATAGCTAGACGAGTGAAAGTGAGCCAAGATTATATAGCTTAACAATATCATAAATAAGAAAGCTATTTAACCATTTTAAGATTAGAGATAAACCATTAAGAAGATAAATGTGCTCATTAAATCTTAAGACACTAACACTAAATATACTTGCTTAAGCATAAAGTTCACAATAAGAGTAATACATTTTGGATGATCAAAATAATTTATAGACTCGTTACTAAGCAAGGATAAGAGCATAAGATGACAAATAAATGAATTAGACTCTTATCAAGTATATGCCAAAAAAGATATTCATAAAAACACAATAAAATAAATATTTTTGTCAAGTATTGAGATTAATCCAAGATAATGAAATAATAGATCGGTCTAGAGAATGCAAAATATTATAGTCGTTATGAAATAAGTTTATTATCTAGAAATGGAAAAAACTCAATACAAAAGCTCAAACCATAGTAGCTAAAGACATAAGAAATATGATGTATCAATTACATATATCATTATGTGCTACCAAAATATTGGACAATAATAATTCTAAGGAAGTATAATACCCAAGGAATGAGCAATGAAAAATAACTAGATCAAGAAAACTAAATGCTAAAGATAGCTAGATCATTTTACAAAAAAAAACTTTCATAGTGCACTATAGAAATAGCTATATGATATAAATTAGAAAATATGAACTAACATAGGAGGAAATTCAAAATAAAGAACAAAACTGTGAGATTCTTTAAAATAACTTTCATAAATAATCATGAGCAAGACATTAACAATTATTATCTCTCAACATCCTAACTTAAAGTACTAAAAAAATATCAAAAGTTAGGAATCATTAATATATAAGAAACTATATATATCACAAACAGGCATACATGAAAAGATCAAAAATCAATTAAAAATATGTATCCATAATGTTAACCAAAAAGCAAAGAAGATATAATAAAAAAATACTTTAAGGAATGAGCTAATTGATTCAAAAAGATATACACAAATAGGTAAAAGGAATCAATAGCTAAGATATGAGGTAAGCACAAGTTTGAAGATATCAAGTATAATTAAATACTCTTCAAGTCAATATAAGTTTGAGCTTAACTCATATGCTCCCATAAAGATATTTATACAAAAGTATACGTCAATATAAGAGAGACATGAACAATATAAAATTGAAATTTAATGTATATAGTCATGCATCCTTATTGAATAATTGAAAAGCTATCAAATATTCAAAATATGTATAAATATGCTTTATTAGGCAAAGAAATAATTGATTCACAAAATGATAATTAAAATAAAAGCATGAGAATCAATAGTAAATATATTATGCAAAGCACAAGGTAAGAAGTATAAGTACATACTTTTCAAGTAATAAGAAGCTTGTGCTAAACACAATATATTCACAAATACCGATTAAAATTAAATCTGGCATATTTAAAAACAGATCGATAAGAAGTAACTATTTCAAAAACTTTTGAAGACGGAGAGTTAAAATTATATAAACTCAAATCAAAATCTAAGCTCTTATGGACTAGTATGATATGCATGCTTTATAGATAACGATTAAGAATGAAGAGCATGCATGGATAAATATGTCACACTAATAGAAAATGAGTGATAGATTACATAATGTGAACTAATCATTTAAGTTAAAACAACTAGTCATGCTAGATAAAAGTAATTGCAAGAAAATTAACTAAGCATGCTAGTATCATATCTATCATTGATTTAGATAATAAGCAACTAAAAGAAATCAATTAGAGTTAGTAGCGAGACATAAATAATAACATGCTAGATTCTATAGAAATAAACCATTTAAAAAGAATTATTTAGCATGTTACCAAAGTGGCTCTAGTGGCCATACTTGTGTTGGTATAATTGCTTGAAAGATGACCTTTGTAGCTTTGTAACCACCAATATGCTCCTTGGTGCTATGTCCCGATACGAAAAGCTCTACCTAAAACATTAAGCGAAGACTTTGGTATCCAAATAAACTTTGATCCACATTTGTTAGCTTAGGGGATCCATATAGCATTTACTCTAGCATTGGTAGTAAAAGTCCTATGAATAGGGCTTATAAAGCTCACGTGTTCAATACGAGAGCAATAGAAGCACCTAATGCTAGTGTGTACACATGTATTGGAGTGAGCATGGTTGTGATTATATGACATACTAGAATGATGAATGTCTCTAGAGTGAGCATGAGAAGATTTAGTTTTAAGAATATCATGTTCTAACAACAAATTATCATGCATACAACTAAGAGAATCAAATTTAGCATTTAAAGCATAATTCTTTTTTTCAAATAAAGCAACTCTAGAGATAAAAGTATCATTTTGGTTCTGTAAAGAATCAATAGAAGAATCATAAAAAGATGTTAACACATGCATTTGACTCTTGAAAGCTCCTATAGATGAGGAAAGAGATTTGATTTTCAAATTTAAAGCCTTATTCAAATTCTGTAAAGAAAAACATGATGAGTTTTGAGAATCAAGTCTAGATAATAACTTATTGTTTTTATTTTTCAACAACTTATTTGATTCTTCTAAGTGAATAACCTTTTTTGAAAGTTTCTCATTTGTAGAATGAAGGTTATCAAGAATCACTAAGGATTATTTTGCTATGACTTTCTACTTAGAGCATTTCTTGCATTTAGAAGAAATATGATTGTCTGTGCTACTAGTGGTAGAGCCCTCTTTATCAAAGGAGAAGGTATATGATGCCAAAGAAAGAATAACAAGGATCTACTCTAAGGATGTTAAGCCTAACAATAGAGTCCTTGCTCTGATACCAATTGAAGGAACCCTAAAGGGGGTGAACAGGGTCAAGCTAACTAATCAAGCACTAAACGGTTGCTAATAGGCTATTTAAAATTAAGAGTGCAAGAGAAAAAGCAAAAATAATACCGACACCCGATGTATCCTAATATCCTTCCGAGGGGCACTCCAGTCCCAGAACTCTCTCCGGCTTTAATCCACTATTATGCAAATAGTATAACGTGAGTTTTCATCCGAAGGCTCATTAACTTCTTATATGATAGCATTTATCTGAAGGCCTCACCGACTTCAAACCGAGAGCTTTTATCCGAAGACTCTCCAGCTTCAACCGAGAGCTTTTATCCAAAGACTCGCCAACTTTAACCTTTTTACAAAAAGATTTTTAATCATCTTACAACAAGATAAAGATCTCTCTTTTACAACTCAATAACTCTGACATAATTTGTGGATGGAAAATAGAAGCTTTGTAGAGTTGTTTGTGGATAGGCTTTGGTGGTTTAGAAATTTTTAGGCTCAAAATATCATCCTTGAATGAAGAGGGTTCAAGGCTATTTATAATCAAAGCAAGAAAGAGAGCAATAATACAAATTTTTGCCAGTAATCGAAAGATCCGTCAGATTTTCGCAAAAGTTTGTCGGATCATCTACATGCACATGACAACGGCTATAAAAAGAGCCGTTGGGCTCACTGATGGGACAGATCCGACCGTTGGATTGTAAAAAGTAAAAATTTGGATTATCCGTCATATTTTTGCGAACGTTTGTCGGATAATCCAAAATTTCACAGAATGTATTCTATGTCCCATTCGGATCATCCGTCAGATTTTTACAGTGATCCGTCGGATCATCCACCTGTCTGGCCAAAAGTGGTCCTAGGTTATTTTTTGCCCTAGCTTTCGATTTTTCCATCCATTTCTTGTGTTTACAAATATTCCTAAGACTCATTACAAACCCCAGATAAATTTTAGCAGGTGCAGGCTTCTTCAAAGTATTGAAATGATGATGGCAAGGCTTGGCTTCTTTTCTTGATAGATGATAGCATTTTCCCTTGACGGCAGCTGTCCAAAGATACCCAGTTTGTGAAAACTGAATACCTTTCAGGGGCTTCTCCGAACCCCTACAGGGGTGCTTCCCCCTCGACCCCCGTCCGCTGACCGGGCAGCAAAAAACTTCCGAGTGCGTGGCTCCGAAGATGTCGTCGGGTGGTTCAGACAAATCTTGTGGAATATCGTCGTCTTTGGTCCATCATGATTTCTTTATTGCATATGTCCATGTTGATCTTGCTTATTACTTTTCTGTATGTACAAGTTAGATGAACAAAGCAATATACATAGTAACAAGCATGATAAGTTTAATGATCATTAGGACTATACTAAGTTTAAGTACCAATATTGTAGTGATAGCATAAATATTGGTAATATCATAATATTAAACTTAATCGAATAACCATACTCAAAAGCATAATTAGATCATTGGGCTGACAATCTAGTCTTCCAAGATTATTATTGATGGCATGATCCGATATTGCAAGAACATGTGCAACCTCCTTTATGCTATGAACTTGTCCATCATATTTGATCATTTCCATATTCCTATGGATGACTGACCCATTCTATCAGAGCCAACTTATCTTAGCAAAGCCCGTAGGACTGCCCCTATGTTACTTCGTTCCCGGATTTTGTATTTCTAGAATTTTCAGTATTTAAATTTTTTTTAGTAAATCAAGCTCTATGTTGTGTTTCATATTTTTGTTTCAAATTTTGAGCATTAGATTTATTTTATGTGAGACTACCCTGGAATTGTAGAATAACCATTGAAAATTGCCATGGACCTATAGTAGGGCCCTTATTTAGAATGAATTCATGACCCGGTTCACTCTTGGACCATTGGACCCTTGGTTTTCCTTGTGGCTTGGATTGGTGACTTGGCTTATCCAAGGGCTAGGAATCCCCCCCACCACATGTATATATCCCCCTCACCAATTCTCTCTCTTCATTCACTCACTCACTTATTTCTCTCTTTACTTCTTCTGCTTCCCTAACCTAGGCAAGTAACCTTGCCTAACGGAGTAACCATAAATTTTGTATTTATGATTTTTTTTACTAATTTTTGTTCTATATTATGCATCACTACATTCTCCACAAGTTTAGTCCTAGGTATTTTTGGATTTGACAGATATTTGGGCCAAGATCTAAATTTCTAAGTTAGGCTTTTATGGTTTTATGTTGGATTGATCTAGTAAATCTTTTTATTTTTGAAAACCAGTTGTCCCATATTGCAGGGAATTAAATTTCATGCAGTTTTGACTTTTGTTCGCCAGATTTTGAATTATTTTGAGAAAGTTACGATTATTTGAAGTTTTAGGGTTTTTGGAGCTTATTTTCGATTTTTTGCTGTTGTTGGGAGAAGACAACCCTCTATGCAAGCAGGTAGGCCACGCGACAGAAAAGCCAAGTGGCCACAGAACCTGTCGCACACCCAGACAGCATGCACATTAGGCGCATATGTTTATGCGCCTGGACTAGAAGCGCATGCATGTCTCGCCATGCGCCTATGGTTGCTCATGCGTTTATGGTTGCTCATGCGCCTGTTGCTTGCTATGCATATTGTGTCATTGCTAGGTTGCTATGTGCCTATTTACTCATGTGCCTATTTTTTTTCCAAACCTGACCACCATATGCGCCTATGACCCTTATGCGCCTATTTGATGGATTTCTACCATTGGTAATTTCTTTCCATGCGCCTATTTGTGCCATGCACGCATATTGTCTGGTCCATACATCTATTGCTCATTATTAATGTTTTTGATATTTTTTCAACGATTTTGATTTCTTACCATAATTCCTATGCGATATCATGGATTGTTTGTCTATGTTAACCTACTGCATTTCGGCATAGAGCAATCAAGTTTGAGCATTGTCTTACGCATCGCGTGTTGTGAAATACGATAAGTTTACAATTGATAACTCATGATTAGCTCATACTCATGGCTCGTCATGTTAAGTCGATTCTCGAGTGTCCACGTGTAACCCCTACTTCCCCGTATTCTAATAGAAATTCTATTTTCACCATATTCTTTATTAGCTATTTTATTATTAATTATTAGGAATGTCATTTTAGCAATTTCGAGTATAGAAGTTCGTTATTTAGGAATTCGTGAAGAGGGGGTGGCATGTTTGTAATTGTGTAGAAGTGGAGTGGCTTATTAGTATTTGACAGTAGAGTGGCATTCTTGTAAATATCATTATAGGATAATAGCTTTTGATAATTTGCTATTAGCCTTTAGCCATAGGGATTAGAGTGGGAAGTTTCTAGAATTTCTTTCCTAATTAATTAGGATTAGTTCTTAATTAATACTGATCGCTCATGTCACATCGAGGTACTGCAGAAGAAAAATTGCAAAATCTGATCCAATTTATCGTAATCGATTAGTTAACATATTGGTTAACCGTATTCTGAAACCCGGGAAAAAAAATCATTGGCTTATCAAATTATCTATCGAGCCGTGAAAAAGATTGGTGCTAATTAGTCCCATAGGATATTCTAAGGAATATCCCATGTCTAGAGTAGTTCAAAGAATATTTCTTAGAATATTCCCTAAAATATTCTAGGTATATTCCTTGGAGCCATGTGCTAATTAAGCATCAAGATTATTCTAATGGCTCCTATAAATAGGACTAATGATCATTAGTACTCGTCATTCCAAAAACCCATAAGGTCCTAATGACCGTGTATAAATGTGTCGATGTCCATCCATTTCATTTATAGCCTAGCTATTACAATTACATCCCCGTGTCCGGCACAATCTTCCACACAAATTTCGAACCCCAATCATGTCTGTGCCCTCGGACACGGACACACCCCTTTATATTTCTACACCCAAATTTTTCTAAAACCCTAGCCATGTCTTGTTGTGTCCCCGACACAAGACATGCCCCCATATTACAGCACCCTACACCCGTGTCATGCTATGTCCTTAGACACAGGACTCAATCCTAAACCTAAACCCTAAGTCATGCTCACTGTGTCCGGCCAAGCGCTGTCAGAGATCCACCACGTCAGGCCAATCAGCTTCGCTATAGTTCGTCGTTCCGCTGTCAAGGATCACTGTATTGGTCACCGGAGCTCGTCGTTCGTAGATCTACATCTGTGCAGTTGTATCTAGTCTGGACACAGTACGTCTGGTTCTCGATGACTACCACCATCGGAGCTTCTCGAACACCAAGCTCCTCGAACACCACATCCTCGAGCAGCGTATCTTCCTTTGAGTGTCGCGCCACCGCGAGCTTCACAAGGAGACTCTCGAGCCTTCTTAAGGAGAGTCGTTGCATGACCATCGGCCTCCGTCCTTAGATCTGTGTCACAGACCAGATCTGTGTCACAGATCAGATCTGTGTCGAAGAAGCCGCACTGCCACCGCCACGATCCATCGTACCGTGCTTTGCCATCATCTCGACCTTCTTGCCCCGCTGGTACCGCCAACCGTATCCTCCTCGCTACCGCACGAACATATCTTTGGGTCGCCTCCTCCGTCACGCCTCCTTTCGAGTTACAGGTGAGTTTATCCTCCTGTTCTTCTTCCTTATTTTCTTCTTCTTCCTGCTTCTTCGTCTTTTTCTTCCTCTTGGATTTTAGGGTTTTCGGGCGACGGCATGTTTGTGTACACATTTAAGAAAAGAGAGAGAAAGAGATAGATCTGTGAACCTAGGGTTATGCATAGAGTATTTGGGATAGGTCTAGGTCTGGATCCCTGGTCCATGTCGTGGGCTTGGGTGGGTTTGAGAGTAGAAAAGAATAAGAAATAAGAAGTTTGAGCAAACAGGCCTAGTTTTGGGACTGAGTTTTGTTTAGATTTTGAAGTCAGCTGGTATTAGACTCATGGCCATAGTTTTGGGCTGACTAATTTTTGGGACAGGCTTCATTTTTTAAGAGAGCATTTGAAGTAATATTTGAGCTATATGAGACTAGGCCCTGGGACCACGAGCTGAGCCGTTTTAACTTGCTATAGGCTAAGTCCAATAAAGGAAACATATTAAAAATTAGTCTTGGGCCTTATGCTAAGAATTGGAATAAGAATCTTTAAAGATTCATAAAGATTTCATAGGGATATGTAATTTATAATGGAATCTTGTATTTTATTAGGTTTTGGACAAGGAGCAAAGACAAGAAAGTGGACTTGAGGCAAGTACTCCGTATTTATGTTTTTTAATATTAAATAATTGTAATTTATTTTATTTTCTAAATTTTTATGAATCATATTGTGATACGATTTTCGACACGTATTATGACTCGTGATTTTGTATTGCATGATTTTATTTCAAGTTTTGAACCATGCTCGTATTATGATTTTGAATCTTGCTTGCTATGGATTTTTGAATCATGAATCAAAGACATCAAGTTCTGAATCTTGCTTGATTTGAATCATAAGACATCAAGTTACGAATCTTGCTTGATATGATTTTCTAAATCACGGGGAAAGGGAAAATACCGAGTAGATGTGTAGCCAAAATATTATAGTCCAAAGCATAGCTTGACATACATCGTATGTATGTCCAGGCCTGAGCAGTCCGAATCTAAACCTTAGCAAGCCACATATCAAAATAGTATTTCTAATCACATAGTTTACTAGTTGTGCATCTTTGATTCATTATCTGACTCCGTGACTAGTTGTATTTATAATTTTTCATTAGAAATCATATAGCATCTCGTGTTGCAGGTTTCATTTCATTACAGTGTTCTTTGCATTATCTATTTTAGTTTTCTATTTATTTTTTCATGTTTTATTTATTATTATATGATATTTATACGTTGATGTAACTTTGCGCCTTTTCTGATTAGATCATTGTTTACCAGGTGATAGCAGGTAGCATGGAGGGATGCTTTAGAGGATTTAGAATTACTTTAGATCATTGATGTATTATTCTTTTTGTATATTATTTCAAGGATTTATCGAATTTGTCTCCAAGATGAGATGGACATCTATTATGTATCAAAGGAGATATAATAGACTGTGCTCGTGTGAGTGTATGCTGGATTGTTTTTCCTTTACTAGTTCAGTGAATGAGCATAGATCGATATCATGATCATTTGATGATTCTCAAGGTCTAAACATCTGACTACCGCCGATTCTGCGGCGTAAGCTGGACGCGCTCACAATCTGTATCCGATCATGCGAATACGAGGTGTGACACATTTTATGGTGGCCTATGCAGGTCCATCTAATGGAGCTTTGGATTAAAGTACCATTGGGAGCCTGTAAGATAGGAAATGCTCATCATAGCTTAGGACTGATTATGGAATTGCATGATATCATTCCTTATTTATTATTATCTTCTCCTAGACACTCATCTTTTTTCCCTCTATTTCAGAAAATGGCAAAGAAAATACCGACACGTAGCTACCCACCTAGTGTGGCCATCTCCGAGAGAGCATCCTCTTTCCCTCCAGTGGGTCAAGAGGAGATCGGAACCCTTTCTTCGCTTACAACTCGAGGATCTACCTCCATTAGACACTCTTCTGAGTCTATGCACATAGGTGGAGCTCAACTCTTTGAGTTAGTTCGAGGCATAATCGAGGCTCAGAAGGAACAGGCTACTATCACGCTGGAGGGCATGGAGAGCGCCCGTCTCGCTACTATAGCCGCCATGGAAAAGATGACCAGTCAGCCCCAGATAAAGGCTCTGCCTCAGCCTCTGCCACAGCTTACCTTACCTCGAAAGGGCACTATCCTTGACTTCAAAAGGCTTGCTCCGCAAAATTTCTGTAGCACTGAGGGGATTATCTCAGACGAGTGGCTTAAGGATATAGAGAGGCTACTCTGTATTTTTAGGCTTCTAGATGACTTGAAGATAGAAGCCGCAGGACTGCAGCTGCATGACTTAGCCAGGACTTGCATTCGAAATGTGTAACTCCACTTCTCAGATATTTTTTTTATTATGCTTAAATAATTTTCAGATTTTATTTATCTAAGCTATTATTTTTTAGCCCAATTTAATTTGGGGCTTTCTTTCATTTCAGTTATGGGCTTTTGAAACCAGCCCATTATTCACCCTATCTATTTTAGATCACTTTCTCTACTGAAGTATAGAAATGGATCAGTCATCTATATTTTGTTAGGCTTGGCCATTTCTTCTTTCATTGCTTATCAATGGAGAAGGAATTATTTTCCTTTCAACCGAATTAGCTGGCCATGTGCTCTAGCAACATTTCGAATTTCAACTCCCACCATTTTCCCTCCCCAACTGCCTACTTAAGGAATCAATCACTCTTTCTTCTTCCCCACTCCAAAAATTCGATCTCTGTAGAAATCTTTCCTTCTTCCCCAATGATCGATTTCAACCAGGGAATGGTGGTGATGGAGCTAGCAGGACATGGCGTCGATCCTTGAAGCTAGGTAAGGGTAATTCTCCTATGGTTCTTTTCTGTTCTTCTTTGATTCAAAACTCAAGTTCTTACATTGAGGATTGAACAACTCGTTTCATTCAGATTCTCTTCGTGTCCTAGTCTATTCTTGATGGAATCATTAATCAATTAACATGTAAGATTATCAATTGTGAGAAACCTTTTTTGATCCAATCATATCTTAAATTCTGTTTTGATTTAAGAATTTGTGCAATTCATATCAGAATTTATGTCAGATTTGTCTCTTCTTCGTAATTTGGCTCGATCAATCAATCCATTTGAAGATCGGGAATCGGAAAGGTAATCTCAGATCCATAGAATTTGAATGTGTAGTTGTCTCTTCAATGAATGTATTTTTCTTTTAAAATCTAGATCACTTGATCGAGTATGTCCTGATCTGTGTTCCTGAACGCTCACACTCGACGAATCAAGTTCTAAACTCGATCATAAGGGGAACGTTCAATCTTCCTTTATTTTTTCGATCGATTTTCTTTTAAGCTTCGTTTTAACTACCGTCGAACTCCTAATTTCCTCATCAGCAGAAATTGTATGTTTTAATCAGAAGGTTGATATCAGGATTTGTCACGAGTGACCAGTGGTTGATTCAAGAATTGGTGTCAAGAATCGATTTTCCATCAGGTAATTCTTTACCTCATTATAATGGGCTGTTGTTTACTGAATTTAGGATCAATAGAGTATTGATTTGGATAACAAGAGTGTTAGTTATGATGTGATTTTCAGTTTAGTTCTTTTTATAAATCGAGATCAATATTAAGATGATAGTTGGCTTTGTGTTTAATTTCCTAGTTCAATTGAGCAGTTAGTAATTGGTTTGGTTACGGGTAATTGCAATTAGAGTTTTGTCAAATTTGTTTACCTATCAAGTGAAGGGGAAATTATGTTTTAAATTGAAATTACCAATTGCTCGATTGTAAATAGCAGGGCATTATTGTTAGACTGAGTGTATACTTTGGTTCACCACTATAGTATACTGTATCTCAACTGAGATTGTCTTATATCAGCCTTGAGGCTAGTGGCATGGTGCTTTAAATTGTTCATACCTTGTTCCCTAAAAAGCAGGTTATGGATTAAGGGGTTTATTTTGGAATAACTGATTTTGATATCAGCTGACAATTGGTTCACTAGTATGTGAATTCAACATAGGAGGTAGAAGGGAGGACCAATTGAGTTAGGGTGTGTAGGAAGTTCCTAGAAACAGGAATTGACTGTTAGTTCATACATTTGATTGCAGTATCCTATTTAGGACTAATGTCTATGTTTGGATGTAAGATATTAAATGTTAAATCAACCTGGGATTGTGTTTTATAGACTGATACATCAGTCCTTCATAAGGATAACTGTCTCAGGTTGTTTGATACTATATATTATCTCAGTTTTGTTTTTTACTGATATGGATATCAGTCCCATCCTGGGACTGAGCTGTTGTTCAGTGAGCTTAGAGTCTGTTTTCAGAAGAATTGATGGAATGAACTGTCCCCATAACTTGTGAAAGACTGATGTAGTATACATTCTTTTGAGACTTACCTTTAGGACTATTGGTGAAGTTTGGAAGAAAGATGTTAGGGTTCAGACTCTGGTTTAGAGCAGATTCAGATTGTGTAGGGACAGTTGCCAACACTGAGATATCAGTCTACCAGAGAATAAAACTGAGACATCAGTCCACTTGTGAACTAAACCATGGTATCAGTAAACCAGAGTGGTACTGAACATTCACCTGAGAAATTACGATGTTTCCTTTTGCAAGGAGGATGGTGGGACAATAACTGTTAGCATAATACTACCCGATATATTTTCAGTTTAGGAAGCTCTGTGTTTATAGTTTAGTTCTTTGAATTGATTGGTAATTCAATACAGAGCTTGAACAGGAAATGAATGGTAGGCTGAATTGGATATCAAGTTTCACTATGGGCTAAGACTGAATGGTTCAGCCTACTAAACTGAATAGTTCAGTCCTCCTAGACTGAACAACCAGTAACCTAAGCAGTAGTGGCCTTAACTGTGATTGGGAGTCCCTATTAGCTATACAGGAAAAGGGTATCAGAGTTATCAGTTAATATTAGACTGTGTATATCAAAATACATGACCGACCTATATCAGTCTTATTCTTAAGACTGTATTATGTCCTGATGTATCAGTTTTATTCTTAAGACTGTATTATGTTCTGGTATGGGACTGAGGTATGGACTGTATATTGAACTCATAATGGACTGTATTTAGACTGTTATAGGACTGATACATGATTGTATTTAGATGGATATTGGACTGAAGCTAGAATGATTAATTAGTTGGAAAACCTGAGAATTACTAATTTTTAATGTTTGGGCTATCCTAGCAGGCATGTTTGATAACTGTACAGTGTAAGTTGCTTGCCAAGGACTGTATGTTCAAGTCTTGCCCAAGGACTGAATGTTCAATGTCCTGCCAAGGACTGAATGTTCAAGTCTTGCCAAGGATTGAATGTTCAAGTCTTGCCTAGGACTGAGATGGTTCCAATGATCTGCAGGACTGAGTATATTTTCATTGTGTATTGAGCTGATAAGTGGACTGAGATAGGACTAATTTTAGAAGACTAACTTAGTTCCAGAAAATAGCTATCCTAGAGTGGAAGATTGATAGCAAGTACAGAAGGCTAGGCAGGATAAATTTTCACTTAGGACTATTTTGTATCAATCCTATGAGACTGATAAGCTAAGCCTATCCTGAGATAACAAGTGGACACCCTAGTAGTTGGCTTGGGATTTTAAGTTGGGCCACATTGGTATTTGTATGACAATTTAAAGTAACCATGAAGGCCTTGATAGAAACCTAGTAGGAGCAATCTTTAACTAATGTATTAGTCTAGTACTAGATTATGTAAATAAATTATATATAGGGTAATTTAGTGTTATCAAGACAGAACTAAGGATTATATTAGTGATCTCTTAGATTTAATATCAAATTTTAAATTGTTGACTTAAATATTATAAATCATTTAACAAGAAGATTTCCAGCTGTACATTCCCCACTTGATCACCCTAAGCAAGGCAAGTATACTCCTCGGACTTGTCCATTTTCTTATGTCTTGTATATTCATTTTTGTATCACCTTGTTGACACGATCTATCACGGAATTGTCTTGTTTCAGGTTCTCTTGAGCTTACTTGTGTCTGGGAGGGAAAATACTATAGACGTGTGATCAAACCCTGTTACTATTCATGTGAATAGCTTAGGCTCCGCATCGTGCACGCGGGACCGAAGCCGTACCATTTTATGTTCATTGAATCTACCCAAGCCGATCACACACTCTGGATATATTTCAATATTGCACATTTTAGGATTCAGGTTGTATTTCATGTTCAGGTTGTATTTCATGTTCAGGACTCTTATCATGTTTTTCGTTTTACTTTCAGTATTTCCTGTTCAGTTTCATGTCATGTTCTCATTTCTTGTACTTTATATATATTTCATGTTCTTATTCATTCCGTGATGTTTATGTTCATTTCCTTGGATATACTTAGCTCCGTTCCTGACTAGGATATGTTATAGGTGAGCTGGAGGCAATCTGTGATACTTACTATAGGCAGGAGCCTGGAGGCACCTATGAGCCAGTAGATGTAGCCCAGGACCTAGAGGCTGAGGAAGCCTAAACTTTTCTACTTAGCTTTATCTGGACTTGTACTAGAGACATCTTTATAGTTTACATTGCTGGATTGTAATAACATTTAGATTTTATTTGAGATTCTAGGATTGATATATTAGATGTTGTGATTACTTTCATTCTTATCTTGATTCATAGTTCTCCCTAGACATTGGTACAGCTTACTTTATTGTGTCTAACAATGAAGGCTGGGCGTGTCCGACTCGTGTCCGATTATTTGGGAGCGGGTTGTGACAAAATGAGCCTAAGCTCGTGGTACCTGGACTTACCTAGAAGAGATTTGTAGAGCTTTTTAGGGAGAAGTTCTTTCCTGTAGTAGTAAGGAAGACCCTAGAGAAGCAGTTTCAAACTCTTGAGCAACGAACTCTCATAGTTGATGAATACGCTGTTGAGTTCAGTCGGTTGAGCCGATTTGCTAAGAGTATGGTAATAAACCTCGAGGAACGAGCCAGAAGATTCTGTCAGGGATTAGCTAAGGAGAATTGCTTCCATGTATTTGCCAATGGGGCGAGGACCTATACCGAGACTGTCACGATTGCTCAGAGGGTCGAGGTCGATCTGGCCTTCGCCCGAAGAGAGATCGAGATACTTCAGGAGGTAACAACCCGGGACCAGCCAAGCGCTACCATGGTCCGCAGAAGACTTTTCAGGATCAGGCTATAGTTCAACAGGAAATTCCCCAAGCACCAATCCCAGTCCAGCAGCAGAACAAGATTACTTATGCCTACTGTAAAAGGCCAGGGCATAGACAGGAGGAATGCAGAAAAAGGATGAAGCAATTCTTCAGTTGTGGGTTGAATGAGCATAGGATCAGAGATTGTCCCAATGAGAAGAACCGAGAGCAGGATAATTAGCACTAGAGTGGAAGTGGTTGTTTCAAGATACTAGCTTTAGTGGTATAGTTTATTTATAAATAAAAGAATGAGCATCTGTTTTCTAGAATAATAGTCCTTTAGACCTTGTTGTAGTGAGAGATAATTCCTAGTAGTTTCTTTCTTCTTGTATTGTACTTTTTATCTTGGATTCTCAATAAAATGTGCCTTTCTGTTCTAATAATCATGTCTAAGATTTCATATTTGATCATAGCAAATGGTTCGTTTGATCACGTCAACGACTAATTGATTATGCTCCTTTTGACCTTATCTAGATGATCATAGTCATGCTGACTCCATCATTTTCATAGTTGACCGCGTCTAGGTATTTTGGTCATGACCATGCTTTGACTTGATTATTACTATATCCTCGTGCCAAATTGCGACTTTTCTTAAATTCGATTCTATTCAAGAATAACCGATTCTGATCATTTCTTAATCGTACCATTTCCATGAAGTACAGGTAGGCAACTCTAGAGGGGGGGTGAATAGAGTTTATAGCAAAAATGATCAATTAAAAATTTAAACGCTTTTCACCAACTAAATAATCAGAGTAAAAGAAATACGAAAATAAATAGTAGAGAGCAAGCACAGCACAGCAAGATTTTTAACCTGGTTTCCCTCGTGGAGGACTAGTCCAGGCCTGAGAACTCTAGCTCAGGATTGAAATCCACTATTTGTGAAATAGGATTACAACTACGTGCCTTTTCACAGAAGAGCACGTCAAACTTCTTTCAATGATCGCTTTGGCAAAACTTGGACTTTTCCAAGTAACTTACAACTTCTTGCACTTCAAACATCTAGCTGGATCGTACCGAGCAACTTGGACGGTTGGAAAGTTTGAATGCTAAGTTGATGGGAAGGTAAGGCTCTTGAATATATAGGCTATGTAAGAGAAGAAGAAGAGAAGAGTGGATGGTTTAAAATGAGAGAAACCAAAGCCTATTTATAGGGTTCGGGGTAGGCAGAATTCGACCAGAATTCGGTATAAATAATTCAAATTTTTGGCCGTTGGACAACTAGCAGTGATCAAGACCTAAAAATCAGCATCCTGAATTTTAGGGGACCGAGTTCGGCCCGAACTCTGTGGGAGGCAGAGTTCGGCCCGAACTCTGTCTTCTATGGATAGAATGTTCTTTTGTGGGCTTTGGATGAATGGGTTAATTGGGATTTAGACTAAGTAAACCTATAAAGCTATGGCTAGCCCAAAGTTGCTCAGTATGACCCAACGTACATCATCCTATACTCAAGAATAATAAAAATACGGACTCCAGTATACACAAAATAGTAAAACTCCAAACAGTTGTGATCTTGAACCAATGAGCTGAGTAGATTGAGTTCGAGCTCGATGTGTCAAATTGGACTATGACAAATATTGTTTTGTTAATTTTCAAGATTAGGTTGACTGTGATCCGGTTTGGGTCAACAATCTCCCCCATTTTGATAATTGACAAAACATGATATTTGTATGTCTCAATATTCATACCTGGACACATTATGGCTCCCCCATACTTGAACAATCGTACTCCCCCGTAAACTGATATTTCCTATAAATACTCATCCAAATATACATATCCAAGGATACACAATTTATAGTGCTAATACATATAGCAATAGTATCAAGACAAATATCAATAGTTCTCCACCTTTTGACAATCAGCAAAAATAGAGACAAAAATATAGAAATAAAAACGTCCAACCACATAATGAAAGAGAACATGCAAGTAGTAGAACTAAATAAGAGCAAACTGAGCCATAGAGTTCGAAAGACATAAAAACATAAGCAAAAACAAACATAGTGCCAAAATAAAAACAGTCCTAATCATCAGTAGCAATACAATAGCAATATCCATCAAGGAGCATGGGAAGGCCCCGCACCATCAGAACCGGTACGACGGGGATCCACAAAAGCAGAAGTCGGATCAAGATAGCGACGAACCCACGAATCATCAATGTGATAACCGTCGCAAGACGGATCACGCATCATCGGAATCGGCATCGTCGGATAGGAGGCCATGGAGTACTGAATGTCATGGATGGAGTTGCTGAGCGCACTCATCTGCAGAGTAGTACGGTAGTCCATCTGCATCCAGCGATCATCCATCTCAACCCAGCGCACGTCCTCCAAACGGAAGCGATCGCGAAGCATAGTCTGAAGAGAGTCCAGTATAGCAGTGGACTCGGGAGCAGGTGAATCGGGAGCAGCAAAGGGTGCAAGAGAGTCAGGCTCCTCAGCGTCATCGGACTCAGAAGAGGCTGTAGCAGCAACAATTCTCCTTGTCTTATTCAGAAAGGCAGGAGGGGGCAAGGACTGACATTGATCCAATGGAACATGAAAGGCACGAAAGATTAAAGGAAGATACATAGAATAAACCAAAGATTTCGGTTTGGGCCTAGCACGAATCATCCAATCCATCATCGTGCGAGGGAAGTTGAACGGGACACAAAAGTGAAGAAAGAAGAGAGCAGAAATCTCAAAGTAAGTAACTTCATCTGTTGATCCAGCTTTTGGCATGATCGAAGAGAATATAATTCGATGAAGTTCATAAAAATGATTATTGAGATGTTAAGCCATAAGTTTTCAAGGGGTATAATTCGGAGAACAAAGATTACCCTTGAAACTTTCCAACGTGGTTTCACCGGGGAAAACAAAGTCCCGGGCATCATCAAGCCGTTCCCAAGTGTTTGGGTCGGGCAAACCAAGTAGGTTGGCTAACTCAAAATCATCAAAAGATATGTCTACACCGGCGACACGTGAATAGATGCGTACGCGATCATAGTCATGGTGTAATAAAACATTTATATGGCATTCACATATATCGGTTCACGGGTTGAAATAAGCTCATCAAGACATAAGTCACGAAAATTAGGAAGAAAATCGAAAAACACCGTAAACTTAATAGGGTGTCCCGCAAAGACACGACGATGACGAAAGTCGGCGAACCATGCGTTTGACGCATCTAAGGACACAAAAAGACGGTCATCGTACGTGTCGACATTGATGGGTAGAGGTGGATTAAAAAGAGGGTGCACCAAGGTAGGAGAATGATGAGGAATAGGTTGAGGTAGAGGATTAGGTTGAGGGTTTGGGTTAGGATTAGTAGAGGATGCACCAATACTTCTCCTTGGTCTTTTACCCCTACCAAGCAACCTAGGAGCCATGGAAACAAAATTGAGATATGAAGAGAAAGAGAGAGATATACCTTAAATGAGACCTAAGATGGAGAAGAATAACTCCAAGATTGACTTTCTTGAGTTTGGAGAGAAATTTCCCAAGGATTGGAGCCTTCTAGGGTTAGGGTTTTGAAGGGAATATATGTAGAGATGGAGGGAGAAGACAATGGAGAAGAGAGAGAGACATATTTTTGAATTTATGCCCCTTTGGTCGGCTGGTCGGGTGAAATATGGGCCATCAGATGAAGAAAAGATGGACGGCTGAGAAGGATCTGAGGTTCTGGAACAAGGACACCGAACTCGGCTCGAACTCTGGGTGGGGCAGAGTTCGGCCCGAGTTCTGGTCCCTTAGGCCAGAACTTCAAGCAGAAAATAAAAAAATTTAAAATAAATTTTGAATTAATGGTCAAAGATATAAATAAAAACAAGATTGAAAATTAGAATTTTCAAATGAGGCAGGCTATAAATAAAATTTACCCATATAATAACTAAAGAGTTATGACATAAATCAATATGGTGAAGCTGCTATGGGGTAGCTGCAGGGGTCGGATCCCAGCTAGAGGTAGTCCGAAGACTAGTGCACCGTGTCACTTAGGCTTTTGCGCCTTGTTGTCAGAAGGACCCTTTCGGCTTGTACCCATAGCAAAGTCAGCATAGAGAATCGTGACATAATCGATAATTATGAGGCCAATTTAATGTATAACCATCTCATCTAAAATTCCTAATTCCCGACAAAGAAAATTGAATCGCTCCTCGGATAATGGTTTTGTAAAGAAATCGGCTAACTGATGAACAGTGTCAATAAATTCTAAATTAATAGTGCCATTCTGTTGGTGATCAAGCAAAAAGTGGTGACGAATTTCAATGTGTTTCGTGCGTGAGTGACATATGGGGTTCTTGTTGAGATTTATAGCACTAGTGTTGTCACAAAATATAGGAATGTGCATAAAAGATAAGTTATAGTCTTCAAGGTTTTGCTTCATCCACAGAATTTGTGCACAACAACGACCAGCTATGATATATTCAGCTTTTATTGTGGATAGTGCTACAGAATTCTACTTCTAGCTAAACCAAGAGACTAGAGCCTTTCCCAATAAATGATACGTGCCGCTTGTACTTTTACGGTCGACATTGCATCCAACAAAATCAGCATCAGAGTACCCAATGAGGTCAAATGATGTTGATGATGGAACTGGGGATTCTCAGGACCCTTCCTTTGGTGTGCGTATTGATCGATAGAAAGTTAAACAGATCTAATACGTGTTCTAATCCTTCATAGGCGGAAACTAGGGTTCACGAATTATACCTGCAATGGAAAGGAGACAAGTAATTCCTGGCAATCTCGAGCGGACGACCCCAAGATCTTCTGTACGTATTCCTTCCTCGAGTTGGACGTCGTGTGGGCGACGATCTCCCAACCTTTTCTTCTCCTTGGCATCCCTCTCTTTCTCTTCTTACGTGAATCACGAATTTTGAGAAAGTTTCAGATTTCTGATCTATATCTTGGCGGCCAGAGAATAGAGGATATATATAGGCTACGACAGGGACCATGAGGAGAAATTAGGGTTATGTCTCCTAACAGACCTGGATATTCCGTGTTCAACCCGAACACACAATCCAGGCCCATTAACAATAGCTCGGTCCACTAATGAGCTATTGTTGCACTACCTTCCTAACCCCAAATTATGTTTGTGGGCTCCTTTTATTATATGCTCGTTTGGCTCCCTATGTTAAGATATCGTATGTCCGTCGATCAAATTAAGTTACTGACAACTATATTGATTCGACATCTTTTATCCTTAAGTAGTACCGCTCAACTTTATTTGTCATGTCGGATATAATCCACCTGCAGGGTTTACATGATAATTCTTATGAGCTCCTTAAGGGGACATCATCACCCTGATGTATCGGGACATGGATTTCATTTATAATCAACAGCCCATCATACATACAATATTATTACCCAATTCATAGAGGTTGTTGATCCATAATGAATCTCACTCTTTTATGAGTCAAAATAATACACACTACATATACATATCCGTTATTATATCCGGGTTAAGAGCACAAGCATCCATAATAACAGAGGTGTTTGTTCTCTTATGTAGTCAGTACAAAGAGAACAACCTCAAGTGGTCATGTTCAATACATACAAAGTGTACTAGTGTAAACCTATAGTCAAGATAGACTAATACCAGATTACACTACAACCTTTCCAATAGATTGTCCAAGTCCATCTAGGTTATGAACTATTTATATACTCCATAGGGAACTGATAATATGATCTTCTGTGTGACATCACACACCATATTATCTATAATATAGAATATCAGACATTTGCATTAATACTTGTAAACATTTGTATTAACACTTGCAACAAATACAATATGCAAATATTTGCCCATATGATTCTCATTCAAAATTTAAGGAAATAAGGTAACTAAAAAAGTGATGCTTTTAGTATATAACCCTAACAATCTCCCACTTATACTCAAAGCATTGCTTTTCAGTATATTGTTACAAATCTCTCATTTATACTTAAAGCCATGCTGCTACACATCCGACTCCCATTCCCTCAACATGACTATCAGAAGCCTTAGCTGGTAAGCTCTTTGTAAAGGGATCAGCTAGGTTGTCGGCTGATGCTATCTTGATCACAATAACTTTTCCTTTCTTTTCGAAATCTCGTATCAGGTGGTACTTGCGCTCAATGTATTTGCCAGTCTTATGGGCTCGTAGTTCCTTCGAGTTTGCAACTGTACCACTATTATCACAATAAAGTGTAATAGACTTAGACAAACTAGGTACCACATCCAAGTCCAACAGAAAGTTTTTGAGCCAAACCGCTTCTTTGGCTGCCTCAGAGGATGCCACATACTCAGCTTCGATGGTGGAATCAGCAATACATTTTTGCTTGATACTCCTCCACACAATGGCTCTACCTCCCAAAGTAAACACATAACCTGAGGTAGATTTCCTGGAATCCCTATCTGACTGAAAATCTGAGTCTGTATACCCCAAGGGAACTAAACTATCTGCCTGGTAAACTAGCATATACTCTTTAGTCCTTTTCAGGTACTTCAAAATATGCTTTACGGCAGTCCAGTGCTCTTGTCCTGGGTTGGACTGATATCTGCTGACCATGCCTATGGCAAAGCAGATGTCTGATCTCGTACATAGCAATGCATACATTAAGCTTCCTACTGCTGAAGCATAAGGAACTGACTTCATATTCTCTATCTCTTTAGGTGTCCTTGGACACTGCTCCTTTGATAGAGCAATTCCATGTCTAAACGGTAAGAAACCTTTCTTAGAATTTTGCATACTAAAACGAGTTAGTACAGTATCGATATAGGAAGCTTGGGATAAGCCCAACATCCTTTTCTTGCGATCTCGTAGAACTTTGATTCCAAGGATGTGACCTACTTCTCCTAAGTCCTTCATATCAAACTGTTTGGATAACCATACCCTTACATCAGATAACACCTTCACATTATTTCCAATGAGCAAGATGTCATCCACATAAAGTACTAGGAACACCACTACGTTTCTGTCACACTTTCTGTATACACATGATTCATCCTGACATTGATCAAATCCATAAGATTTTATCACCTGTTCAAAACATATGTTCCAATATCTTGAAGCTTGCTTAAGTCCATAAATGGACTTCTTGAGCTTACAAACAAGATGCTCCTGGCCCTTTTCAATGAACCCGTCTGGTTGTTTCATATAGATGTCTTCTTCAAGACTTCCATTAAGGAAAGCTGTCTTGACATCCATTTGCAAAATCTCATAATCGAGATGAGCTGCAATAGATAAAAGAATCCGGATAGACTTAAGCATGGCTACAGGAGAAAAGGTTTCCTCATAATCGATACCCTCCCTTTGAGTAAAACATTTTGCTACAAGCCGAGCTTTAAAGGTTTCAACCTTACCGTCCGATCCTCTTTTTCTCTTATAGACCCACTTGCATCCAATTGCTTTTATACCAACGGGTGGTTCTACAAGCTCCCAGACCCGATTAGAATCCATAGATTCTATTTCAGATATCTTTGTTTTTTGCCAAGACTTTGTATTTTTATCTTAGAGTGCTTCATTGTAGGTACAGGGATCATAATCTTGTTCCTCAGGGACGAAGTCTGACGACTCTCCCAAGAACATATATCTATCAGGTTATATCACAACCCTCCCACTACGACGAGGCACTGTCGGTTGTGGTGTAACATTTGTGACACGTTGTGCAGTTATTTGTGGTTCATCCTCTTGTACTGTTGGTACTGAAGTACTTGGTGTCTCACGTCTCAGTTCTTCTAGAACAACTCTATTTGTGGGTTTATGGTTCATCACATAGTCTTCCTCTAAGAATCGGGCATTGGTGCTAATAATAACCTTTTGATCCTTAGGACTATAAAATAAATCTCCTTTCGTTCCTCTTGGATAGCCTACAAACAAGCGTACTTCTGTACGAGATTCCAATTTATCTGCTTTTCCATTCAGCACATGTGCTGGCCTACCCCAAAAATGCGAACATGTTTCAGACTAGGCTTACGCCCAATCCACAGCTCTGTGGGAGTAAGAGGTACTGACTTAGAAGGAACCAAGTTTAAAATATAAGCTGCAGTCTCTAAGGCATATCCCCAAAACGAATCTGGCAAATCCGAATAACTCATCATTGATCTAACCATATCCATAAGAGTTCTATTCCTTCTTTCGGCTACACCATTCTGTTGGGGCGTTCCAGGTGCAGTCAATTGGGATGCAATCCCAGCCTCTGATAAATAATCCCTAAACTCTCTAAAGAGGTACTCGCCACCACGATCTGATCGTAATGACTTGATACATTTTTTATGACGTTTCTCCGTTTCAGCCTTGTACTCTTTGAATTTCTCAAAGCACTCAGACTTACGGCGTATCAAATAAATGTATCCATACCTTGAATAATCGTCAATAAATGTGACAAAATATTCAAAGCCACCTCTAGCTTGGATAGTCATGGGTCCACACAAATCAGAATGAACCAATTCCAACACATCTTTGGCCCTGTACCCTTTTGCCGTAAAAGGCCTTTTGGTTATTTTACCTTCCAAGCAGGATTCACAGACTGGTAGTGCCTCCACTTCCAATGAACTCAAAGGTCCATCTTCAACCAGTCTTTGAATCATTCTTAGGTTAATATGCCCCAATCGTAAGTGCCAAAGATATGTTTGGTTCATACAAGAAGGTTGTTTTCTCTTATTTAAGTTAGATGACATATTATTCATTTCCATAAGTTGTATTGTGGGCGGAATAGGATTAATGACATACAAATTATCAACCAATGCACAGAACAGATAAAATGTTTATTCTTTCTAATAACAATATTGTCATTAAAATAAACTGAATATCCATCCTTAACTAACATAGAAATAGAAACTAAATTCCTTCTAAGTGAAGGTGCATAAAGACAATCTCTCAATGTCAAAGACTTATTTCTACCAAAAGATAAAGTAACATCTCCTAATGCAACGACTGATACTTTTGTAGCATCACCCATGAACAAGCATATCTCTCCATCATTGAGCCGTCTGGTTTCCTGGAACCCCTGTAATGTATTGTAGACATGATTAGTGGCTCCTGTATCTACACACCAGGTACCGGTAGATAACACCGCTAAACATGTTTCAACTACTAGCAAATGAGATATACCTTCTTTGTTCCCTTGTTTGAGAAGTGGACAATCAGTCTTCCAATGTCCTGACCCTTTGCACTTGAAATATTTGTCTTTCGGCTTTTTCACCGCACCTTGAGTTCCCATGCCCTTCTTTGCTGAGTTTGCTTGTTTCTGAATGTTATTCTTCTTCTTACCGCCTTTTGGCTTAGAAGTAGAAGTTTTTTTAGAAACAAAAACATGACCACTCTGCCTAAAGAGAGATTCAGCATCATGTAGCTTTTTTGCAAGTTCTGCCAAACTATACAACCTTTTGTTCATGTTGTAATTAAGGCAGAAATTGTCAAAACTTTTAGGCAGAGTCCCGAGAATGATATCGACCTGGGTTTCCCCATCGATTTCAGCTCCAAGGATCTCTATCTCATTCAGATGACCCATCATCTTGAGAACATGATCCCTTACTGGTGTACCCTCATCCATTTTTGTATTCATCAAACATTTCATAGCAAACTGTCTAGCTGCTCTACTCTGATGTCCGAAGAGTTCCTTGAGGTTATACATCATGTTATAAGCTGTGGCCATGGCTTGATGCTGATGTTGCAGTATATTTTACATAGATGCCAGAATGTAACACCACGCCATCTCATCTGCCTTTTTCTACTTTTTATAAGCCTCTTTGACCTCTTCATCAGAGTTAGCATCAGGCTTAGGTGGTCATTCCTCAACAAGTACATATTTGTACTCCTCAGCAGTCAGAATAATGTCCAAATTACGTTTCCAGTCAATATAACTAGGTCCAGTAAGTTTGTTTTCTTTAAGAATCACCATAAGTGGACTGAAAGAACCCATTTTTAAAATCCTAAGAATCACATAAATAATCTGTCGATTCCTTCATCGAAAATCATCTGTCTACCTCTGGACTGCTTAAAACCAGCATCTCGTCCGGCGTCAGAAACAGCCACCACCGCCATCACGATTGATCAAAAATAATTAAATTTACATCAATCCTATGCCTCCCGAAGAAGTTCACACATAATCTAGATTAAAAAATTAAAATAATAAGCACGATCAACCCTCGTGATTTTAATTTCATCCACAGCAACAACAACATCCACGACATATCCGTAGTTTAAACAACACAATCAAAAACATGCATTGGACCATAATAGTTGGATCTAAGATGCCTGCAAAACCGAGTCAGAACAGATCTACATCTACCGACTATTACACAGCATAGGTTTTATTGGACAACATGGACGTATCAATCAATACGTAGATACAAAATGTCTCTGATACCAATTGATGGAACTGGAGATTTCCAGGACCCTTCCTTTGGTGTGCGTATTGATCGATAGAAAGTTAAACAGATCTAATACGTGTTCTAACCCTTCATAGGCGGAAACTAGGGTTCACGAATTATACCAGCGGCGGAAAGGAGACAAGTAATTTCTGGCAATCTCGAGCGGACGACCCCAAGATCTTCTGCACGTATTCCTTCCTCGAGTTGGACGTCGTGTGGGCGACGATCTCCCAACCTTTTCTTCTCCTTGGCAGCCCTTTCTTTCTCTTCTTACGTGAATCATGAATTTCGAAAAAGTTTCAGATTTCTGATATATATCTTGGCGGCCAGAGAATAGAGGATATATATAGGCTACGGCAGGGACCATGAGAAGAAATTAGGGTTAGGCCTCCTTACGGATCTGGATATCCCGTGTTCAGCCCGAACACACAATCCAGGCCCATTAACAATATCTCGGTCCACTAATGAGCTATTGTTGCACTACCTTCCTAATCCCAAATTATGTTTGTGGGCTCCTTTTATTATATGCTCGTTTGCCTCCCCATGTTAAGATATCGTATGTCCGTCGATCAAATTAAGTTACTGACAACTATATTGATTCGACATCTTTTATCCTTAAGTAGTACCGCTCAACTTTATTTGTCGTATCGGATATAATCCACCTACAGGGTTTACATGACAATCCTTATGAGCTCCTTAAGGGGACATCATCAACCCGATGTATCGGGACATGGATTCCATTTATAATCAACAGCCCATCATACATACAATATTATTACCCAATTCATAGAGGTTGTTGATCCATAATGAATCTCAGTCTTTATGAGTCAAAATAATACACACTACATATACATGTCCGTTATTATATCCGGGTTAAGAGCACAAGCATCCATAATAACAGAGGTGTTTGTTCTCTTATGTAGTCACTACAAAGAGAACAACCTCAAGTGGTCCTGTTCAATACACACAAAGTGTACTAGTGTAAACCTATAGTCAAGATAGACTAATACCAGATTACACTACAACATTTCCAATAGATTGTCCAAGTCCATCTAGGTTGTGAACTATTTATATACTCCATAGGGAATTGATAATATAATCTTCTGTGTGATACCACACACCATATTATCTACAATATAGAATATCAGACATTTGCATTAACACTTGCAAACATTTGCATTGACACTTGCAACAAATACAATATGCAAACATTTGCCCATATAATTCTCATTCAAAATTTAAGGAAATAAGGTTACTAAAAAAGTGATACTTTTAGTATATAACCCTAACAGTTGATTTGGGAAACCATAGGTCCACTGTAATTGTACCCTTAAGGTATCGAAAGATACGCTTAACAGCGGTCATGTGTGATTCCTTAGAATTTGCTTGATATCTAGCACACAGGCAAACGCTAAACATAATATCAGGACGACTAGCAGTTAAATAAAGTAGACTGGCTAGCATACCTTGAAACTTACGTTGATCAACAGGTTTACCGCTTTCATCTGGTTCTAGTTTGGTTGTAGTAGCCATTGGGGTGCCGATTGGTTTGACGTTGTCAAGGTCAAATTTCTTTATCATGTTCTTTGTATACTTTGACTGACAGATGAAAGTTCCATTTGATGTTTGTTGGACTTACAGTCCAAGAAAGTAATTGAGCTCTTCCACCATGCTCATTTCAAACTCGATCTGCATACATTTAGCAAAATCTTGACTGAGAGTTTCATCAGTAGAACCAATTATAATATTATCAACGTAAATTGTACTAAGAGAATAGTGTCTTTGAAAGATTTTATAAAGAGTGTGTAATGCATGTGGTTCGTATTACGTATTTTGGAATACGTATACGTATTTTATCTTCTATTGCATGATTCCATGCTTAGCTTTTCCTTCATGGCTTGGTTGTTCTTGGTTCGGGTTGGCTTGGTTCGGTTTGGGATTGCTATTGGTTTATTATGAACCAAGGGTGAACCCCCTACCTACCACCACCACTACCATTTATTAACCCCACTTCCTTCTCTCTCTTTATTACTCTTCTTCCTTCCTCCATAACTTCTTCACCTACCAGAGAGAGAGAGAGAGAGAGGTCTAGGCAAGTGCAACTTGCTTCATGGAGGAACTCTAATTTTGTTGCTTCATTCTCTTCCCTACAGCATTTTAACTTACTTTAGAACTTAGCATTTTCACTTTCAATGGCTAGATTCTTGTAGATCTATATTTATATTATTTTTGGATTTCTTAGGTTTTGATCAACTTAATCTTGTTATTTCTAAGTTTTGATGGTTCTATGTTGTAGAGAATTTCGTTCTACCCCATTTTGATCTATGAAAGTTCGGATTTGGGCTCCGGATGAGGGAGTTATGGAGCTTGAGAACTTGACTCTCATGGTGTTCTTCTTCTCGAAATTTTGGAGAAGATGAACTGTGCTTGACTTGACCGCATGAATATTTTATGCGGCAAGTGATTCCCTTAGCCGCATGAATTATGCTGACCGCATGAACCCCCTAACCGTATGGCAGCACTTGACCGCATGAACCTTCATGCGGCGAGTCTTCCAGCCGCATAAGACTTAGGCATGGCGCGGCCGCATGTGCTCGTGATCATTGAGCCGTATGAGACCCTCGCACCCCTCAGCTGCATGCACCCCCCTTGCTTCTGCAGCCGTATGGGGTCCACGCGCCCTTAGCCGCATGAGGCTGAGACCATCCTCAGCCGCATAGGGTCCACCCATCCCCGCCAGCCGCATGGACCTCCATCTCAACCAAGCCGTATGTACTCCGCTCCCCATCAGCCGCATGCGCCTGATCCTATCCAGCCGCATGGGCTGTTCTCTATCCAGCCGCATGAGATTATCCTGGCCGCATATGCCTGAGCCGCATGGCTCTCCAATAGCCCTGTTTACTATTATTTTTATTATTATTTGCCCATGTCTTGTAACTCCTATTGTATATTTTTACGTTCATTTTATGCCATTTGTCATGAACTTGTTAATCACGAATTTACTTAATATGTTTGGGAATGATAATTGAGCATGACTTGATAGTGGCCCATCGTGGCGCACTCCTGACAAGTACACCTGACATGGTTTATCTCGAGCAGCTATTGCGACGGCTACCTGACATGACATGAGCTGTATAAATAACCTGAACACCATGGGCGATTGTGCTTGTACAAATAAACCAGTCCTATCTTGCATCATGTCTAGGACAGGGACTCCTGAGTACCACGGTCAGGAGTACCTACTAAAATAGACTAAGGTTAATAACTAGAATTACACAGTAGTCATGAAGAGATTTCTCAGCTACAGGCAATCCCGTTACCTGGGCGCTCCTGGAATCTGTAGCCTGTCGTCGGGTAGGGCACATTTCCAGCACACTGTCATGTGTTGCACCCTTCAAGTTACTTAAGGGTACATGTGTTTCCTGGACGATGTATCCACCTGAATTCAACCCTAATCTTTCGACCTGGGTAACCTGGATGGTCTGCAGGGCTTGTGGCTGTGGAATAATCTCACTGCATCTTGTTAGTAATTAGGCTTGTGACAACCCTAGTTAGTTAAAGTATCAAGCCGTAATTCTTGCTTGGCCGTGAATGATTGGATGGAGTCTAACCAGTCTAGTCTTGTCCTGATTCTGTTCCAGACTACTGCATGACCAGAAGGCCCGTATTTATTTTTCTGATAAATGGTGAGGATTACAAGTTCTGTTCAGACGAAGGGTTACAACCCCGGTCCTTGTTTGGTTTACGGGTTGTAACATGGCTATCTCAATAGTCCTATGGTTATCCCATCATATATCACCCTGTTATACTTTTCTCAAACTCCTATCTTACTTATTACCTTATTATTAATTTTGTGCTAATTGCTGGTTTTAGTTCCTCAGTGAAGCCTCATTTGTGGCACTAGCTCTTTCTGGGGTCTGACCCAGCTGGTTTTGTATGGCCAGATTTCGGAGCTGTTCCAGAGGATCTACCAACCTTTCAGCCCGATGGTGACCACCAGGCGTAACCGGGGCAACGAGTGGGTTCTTTTTGGCTCTCCCACTCTATTGTAAAAATATTCTTTTGAGGCGTTTAGCCGACGAGCACCTGTTTAGCTCGATTGCACTTTTACTTATTGTCTGCCTACGGGCTGTAACATAATTGACAGGTCCTAGGGTTGATCATGTATGACTAAACCCTTGCTAGTCCAGACATTTTGTAATGACTAGCTTCATGATCAGCTGAATATGTAATGTTTGGGACGCCTTACTATTGTATATTTAATGATCATACATCTTGTAACTTTCATTTACTTGCTTGTGATTGAGACAATAGGCTTGTTCATGACCTTAAGAGACTGTTGGCTTATAGTAAACCCTCATATATCTAGACAGCCGTGACCGTATAGCGAGATGGATTCCATTTCATATACGTAGCTGGCTATGTCTGCCCCCGCTCTCCAGTATTCTGGTTCTGGGGCGTGACATGGTTTAAGTGGTGGCTGTAGAAGCATGGAAAATATTAGAATAATGATCCATGCGGCTCTGAGTAAGAAGCTTATGCGGCCCACACAGGAGCGGCCCTATACGGTTCAAAGAAGACTCTCAATCGCATGCGGCTCGGGAGCGTATGCGGTTCAGCAAGGCATATGCGGCTCGATGGACGCCATGTGTGATCCTTCCCTACAGCTGGTCGTTTGAGTAGTGGCCTCATTTATTGCTCCAGCACGATTCACTGTGGCGGCCCTGACATAAAGTTTCATAATGGCCTTGCCATAATGACTGACTCCTCGGGAAAAGAAGAAAATCTCTGACCAAATCCGTCAGAAGTCCCAGATTGCCACGTGGCAATCAGTCATATGCGGCTCCCTGAGAACCCGTTCCATGCGGTTCGATACAACGCTAGCTCATGCGGCTCCCTGGGAACACATTCCCTGCGGCCCAATACAACGCCAGCTGATACGGCTCACAAAGATTACGCATATGCTGCTCGATGAAGCATCGTCCTATGCGGCTTACAAAGAGTATCTCTCTGCGGTTCGAGGATCGTCAATCCTATGCGGCTCTGACAGGACTCACAATTAAGACACGTGGCATGGGATCAATAAGTGATTTAACCGAATCTCAACAGATATATTTGACATCATCGTCATAATTACTGAGATCAGGGCATATTATTTATCATCAAGCTAATGGGACACGTGGTGAGCAATCAGATATTGGCATAATCAATCACGAGGATTTAAAGCAGCTAGCATTAATTGCTCATGAGATACGATGCTATCCGCATTAATGGCCGAGATTCACTATAATCAGGATCAAGGGTTCAGATAAAATGAAGGAGCGCCGACATTCCAAACAGATAATCATTAGCAAACCCTAATGATCACCTCCCACTCTTATAAATAGCCAGCATCATTCCCTTGAAAAAAAAAGAAGAGAGGTCGGCAATAAAAGAATAAAAAAATAAGAAGAGAGAGATCTACACAGAGAGAGCTCCCCCTTTCTTCTTGATAATCACAGAGAGAGAGAAGCCAGGAGAGCAATCCGAGGAGAGCAAGAAGAGCACTTCTTCATCAACGTCGAGCAGATCTTCCCCGAGCCAAGGCTGCATACTGATCGTCCAAGGAGTAAGGCAGAGCGGCCATCGCTTTCCCGAGCCTCTATCGTCACCCCCCAGAATCAAAAATAAACAATCGTACTTAGTCTGCTGTACCTAGGTTTTCGTCCCTAGGCTTTCTTTGTACGAGCGAGTTTGTATTGTGAGTCTAAGTTCAGTCCTCCGATAATTGTTCTGTTCTTTTACAATCAATGGCAAACACGATGGCGACTCTGCTGGGGACTAACTTCTCCACGGCTGAGGAGTTGGTGACGCAATCAGATGCAGCCAAACTTGGCTCCACACAAAAGAAGATGGTCGTCCGCTTCGACCAACAGGCGTTCGAAGAGATGCTCTCTGAAGGCAGCGCTGGCCCGGCCCAGAAGCGCACCCGTACCACGAAGGCTCGCAAAGAATGGAGACCGAAGTCATTTGCTCCTCCTCAAGCCCTCGATGGAATGCCCTCTGCTGCTCAAGACGACGAGAAGGATTCTCCTGCGGTCCCACTTCAGATCGTAGACAACTCTGCTGTCCCCAAGTCCGGCAGAAGAAAACATTATGATGCTGGACTTGCAGGGACAAAGAGGGACTCTACGCGGACCGAACCGCAGAAGAGTATTAGCCGCAAGGAGAAAGCCATGCGGCTACATCCGCCAACCGTATGAAGAAAACTCATGCGGCTACTTCTGTCAGCCGCATAACTTATATGACTACAGTTCCCGACAATATGGATGAGACTCATACGGCCAGTAAAGTCAATCGTTTGCAGAAAACCCATGCGGCCACAGATGCCAACCGCATGCGGCCAGCCTGCACGGTCGTGACCCCTAGCCGCATAAGAACTCGTCCGACGACAGGAGACAACCGCATGCAGACAGCCTGCACGGTTTTCGCTCCCAGCCGCATAGCATCTGCTCCATGCTTCTCTCGATCAGTTTTCGACCGTCTCTCGTACGATCCGAACCCTGATGACTATCTGGATGATAAGCCAGACTCTGTGATGTTCAACTTGGACTCTTCCTATTATGCACCCACAAGTGCTAGAAAGAAGAAGTCTAGGGCAGCGCGGGCTCATCAAGCCCAGACAGCTGCCCCAACCTCTGACTATCAGGGCGTCCCGCTGATTATCACACGGGCCTCTGATGGAAAGTTGTACAGAACCGCTCAAGTCCAATCCCCGGCGACGAACGGACAGAGTGGTCCCTCTGACCTGCGTGAGGCGATCCTCCACAAGCGCAAGGAAAGAGAAGGGGCCTCGGCGTGCAAAGAATCCTCACATGGACGTCACTGCACCCAGATCATCGTCAACTGCTGCTGCAACAACGCGGCAGTGACGGAAGATCGTCCGTCCGTCTTCCACAGACTACAGCACCCGAACTCAGAAGATGAGGCACCTCCTGTTGTCTCCTGCAATTCTGCTCAGAAGGTCCCCGCCGAGGGGAGAGGGAAGAAGACAAGCATCTCCAGTCCAAAGATATCAGCTACTACAGCTAAGAAGTTGTCGGCTAAACGGTTACCCTCCACCGGAGTATACCAACACACCCGTTCGAAAACAAAATCTGCTGCAACAGGAGGCTCATCGTCCCCGACCCTGGGGGTCGTAGGAGCTGGGGGTAGTACTCCTCCGAACGTCCACAATAATCCAATGTTTCAAGGAGACGAACCCCGAGAAACAACCCTCCCATCGGGTACAACAGATGCTGATGTCCCCGAGGACATCCATGATTCTCTAGACGAAGCAAGCTCCGAAGCTGGGGGTAGTGTTCCTTCCGAGTCCGAACCTGAAGAGAACATCCCCACATATCCAGATGATTTCTCGACGCATGGGTACGACTCGGAGGGTACATCCTCCACCACTCCCTCTGTCACTCCTCATGTGAAGACGGTATTCATGACAGACAGCAATCAAGGCGGTTCCAGCGATCGCCAGCGCATCGACACTTTGGAGGCCATATTGCATGCCTTGGTCAAGTCTGTAGACGAGATTAAAGCGGCACTTCCTACTCTGCAGGGAGTGACACCTGGCCAGACAAGCACGGGTCCCGCAATCAACGTAGATTCAAATTCAGCGGCACCAAACCAGGGCAATAATCCTCCCGAGATAACGGCCCCTACCGCGACAGATGAGGCCCGAGAAGTAAGAAGAGAGGTTCAGGAGCTCCGAGAAATGTTCCACGCCCGAGAAAACTCTCAAGACCTCAGAATACGGCACCCATATCCTGCTGAATAGAGGGATGTTCCCTTTCCGCCAAGATATAAGCCGTTCAATATCAACCCATATGATGGCAAGACTTCAGCAAGTCGATACATCACTTACTTTGAGGTCACTACCGACCATCTGCCCCATGATGACGCTATCCTCACGCGGTTATTCATTGGGGCATTGGAAGGAGTCGCCTTCGATTGGTACTGCAACCTGTCAGACAATTGCATCCACTCCTTCGCTGGCTTCAAACGCTTGTTCTTGGAGAGGTTCTATGAGGTAGGGCAGGACGTTACGATGTCTACCCTCATGGATGTCGTTCAAGGAGAGAAAGAACTGACGAGAAATTACATTGAGCAGTTTCGTCAAACCGCAATGAAGTTACCATCTGGCAACCCGGAATCTTCTCTGATTGAAATTTGCCAAAAGAGACTACTTCCAACAATTAGTCTCTGGATGGGCGAAAGTCAGTTCAAGGACTGGAAGGCTTTTATCATCAGTACTACAAGTGCTGAAGAACGATTGAAGAAGGCTCGCCAACTGGGGTTGCATATCTCGGAGGAAGAGAACAAGAGCAAGCGTCCCAACACCAGCAACGACAATGGGGGTAGCCCCTCCAACAACCGGGACAACAAAGGCAAGCAGGCTACGGTGACCGATACAGCCCAGAAAACCGAGCCACAGCCAGCAGACAAACAATGGCCTCAAATCACTTATTCCTTTGAAGACGGTCTCGTCAAGCCTATCTTGGACATGCTTATACAAGGAGATAGGATTCAGCTTCCTCCACCAAGACGGGAGCCTCGGCCGGCTGATCTGGAGAACCCAAAGTTCTGCCATTACCATCGCTACGTCCACCATGCGACACACGACTGCTACCAACTGAAACGGTATATCCAAAACCTCATCGATTCGAACGCCCTGGCCATCGATTTCGAAGAGGTAACCGTGGCAGCCAACATGGTGTCCGCACAATTCGACAGCTTCCCTCCAACAGAGACTCAGGACGGGGTTATACCCATCCCTCTGGCAACAATGGAGATTGCTAATCTGCCGCCTGCTCGCGATCAAGCCGCTGGTCTAGTACCCCTTACCACATCACGAGAGAAAATCATGTGGGTCCATCCGGACCTAGTCCACGAGATAACTCAGCCCTTTCCACCTTCTAAAAGGAAAAGTGAAAACGTCAGATCCTGCCGCACTGCCTCGGCGGAAGAAGAGGAAGTCTCGGCCGTCACTACTCGATCTGGAACACAAGCCCAACCGGTGACCGAAAACGCGACTGATGATCATCCGCCCACTACCAATGATGCTCCGGGACTGGCTCAGCCTTCGACGACCGACAAGCCTAGGCCGAAGGAGACTCGCTTTGACAAGTCCCTCCGGAAGGAGACACCTCAAGGGCTGGAGAGGCCCTACAACTTCGACATCTTAGCACAATTAGCTAATACCCCGGCCAAATTGTCTTTATATGAACTCCTCAGGCTCTCAAAGGATGTCCGCACGGCTTTAAGTGAGGCGCTCCAAAATGCCGACGCATACTTGGCTCAGGTCAACCTCACGGGAGATAACCAACCTGCAGAGCTCCAAGATAGTGCGTGTACGGGAGCAATACCCAATATCGTCTTCTTTCCGCAAGATATGCTCATCAAAACTAACCTGCATGATCGCCCGCTATACTACACTGGATACATCGGCGACGTAAAGGTGGACCGAATGCACATTGATCCTGGGTCCTCTATAAGCATCATTCCGAAGGGTCTGCTACATCATCTTCGCATTCCGATGCATCGCCTGACACCTACAAGCACCGCCATTAGCGGTTTCAATTCGGGCAGGAGCTACCCAAAAGGGAAGATCCGTTTGAAGTGTCAGATCGGTGATCTCCAATCAGAAGTCACCTATTATGTCATAGATGCCGACACTTCTTACAATATCCTTCTGGGGCGGCCTTGGATACACGATTACATGATCGTGCCTTCCACGCTACACCAGTGCTTCAAATATGTCGATAAGCACGGCTTCGTGAGGACAGAGTTTGCCGATATCGATCCCTTCAAGGGGGTCAAATCTTATTACTCAGACTCCTGTCTGTACGAAAAATCGAAGAAGCATCTGGTCGAAGAAGATGTGCAAGCTCACAACAAGACGGCTACAGGATCAGAAGAACCTCTAACGATCCACCTTCAGGCTCGCAAACTGGGCAATTTTGCACCCTTACATGCGGTTTAGGGTATGTAACGCCTACTACGACCCCTGAAAGCTCAGATGAAGAATGCGACTGGCAGTCACATTCAACCGGATCACCGACTTCCGACTCAGATACCAGCATCGGAGATGTGTTCAGACAGGTCATGTCAGTCAACATGGCGTTCGCTGACGCTTACGAGGAAGACGAAGACATCCCCGAAATCCTTGAGCTAGAGCCGTGGGCCCAGCAATTAGACGTGCAATGGGAAAAGCGGTTCGAACTGAGAGAACCTCCTACTGAAGATGAGGTCATACAAGTGGATCTCGGCAGCGAATCTTCTCCAAAACCGATCTTTATCAGTAAAAGCCTGACAAACGAAGAACGAGAATCGCTGCTGAAACTTGTCAGAGAATATATCGACGTGTTCGCGTGGAGTTACGAGGACATGCCGGGGCTAGACCCCGATATCGCTCTTCACAAGCTCAACATACGGCCAGATGCAAAGCCAGTCAAGCAGCAACAACGACGCTTCCGCCCAGGCGTCATGGACGCAATTGAAGCCGAAGTCAACAAGCTAATAGCCAGCGGCTTCATTCGTGAAGAGCAACATCCAGACTGGGTCACCAACATAGTGCCGGTCCTTAAGAAAAATAGGAAGATCCGAATCTGCATCGACTTTCGTAATCTGAATGAGGCATGTCCGAAGGACGAGTTTCCCCTCTCCATCACAGACATCATAATCGACAACACATGCGGCTTTGAACGTATGTCATTCATAGATGGATTCTCGGGGTATAATCAAATCAAGATGTCTCCCGACGACGAAAAGCACACATCATTCCGAACGCCGATTGGTACATACTGCTACACAGTCATGCCATTCGATCTGAAGAATGCTGGCGCTACATATCAGCGGGCCATGAGTATCATTTTCCGAGAACATTTACACAAAATAGTAGAATGCTATGTCGACGACATCGCCGTCAAGAGTCGCCATAAGGAAGATCATCTGCAAGACCTGAGAACGGTATTCGACCTGATGAGAGCCCACAACCTGAAGATGAACCCTACGAAATCATTCTTGGGCGTATCCAGCGGGAAATTCTTAGACTTCATCATCACGGCACGGGGCATCCATGTAGACCCTGAGAAGACGAAGGCAATCATGGAGATGGGTCCCCCGAAAAATCTCCGCGAACTCAGAGGCCTCCAAGGGAGGCTAGCTTACATCAGGAGGTTCATTTCCAACCTCTCTGGGCGATGCCGACCGTTCACACACCTCATGAAGAAGGGAGTCTCATTCGTATGGGACGAGGAATGCCAGCGTGCTTTCGACGACATCAAAGAATATTTGACGAATCCCCCAGTCTTGGTGGCTCCGGTCCCCGAAAAAACCATTCCTGCTCTACGTACGAGCAATAGAATACTCCCTTGGTGCCCTGCTAGCACAAAATAACGATGCAGGCCACGAGCAGGCCGTATATTATCTCAGCCAAATGATGATCGGGCCAGAACATCGATACACCGCCGTAGAGAAGGAGTGTCTCGCCCTGGTATTCGCTATTCAAAAGACGCGACACTATGTCACAGGACAAACCATACATGTGATCTCGCAAGTCAACCCCCTCAGAGTCCTCATGACTAAACCAGGGGCCCTCAGCTCTCGCCTCGCCACATGGGCAATATTGTTGTCCCCCTATCATATGATCTTCGTCCCGCAAAAGGCTGTTAAGGGTCAAGCCCTAGCAGACTTTTTGGCAGCCCACCCAGGATCGGAGTCATCCAGAATCTATGAAGAGATCCCAGACGAGGTCGCTGATTCGAATACAGCCACCCACGATAACATATGGCGAATGTTCTTCGATGGCGCCTCAAGGACCGGACCCAAGGGAAACATCGTCGTCGGGGTCGGAGTGGTATTAATTTTTCCTACTGGGCTGGTGATCAATCGTGCCTACTCCCTCACGGAACCCTGCTCCAATAATGTGGCCGAATATAACGCCCTGGTCATTGGCTTCCAACTTACAAAAGAGCTGGAGGTAGAATACCTTGAAGCATACGGCGACTCCCAACTAATCGTCAATCAGATCAGGGGCTCATACGAGGTTCGCCATGAAGATATGATCCCCTACCATCAAATTGCGATCAACATTATCTCATCATTCGAGGGATTCTTCATCGAGCACGTCCCTAGACTCCAAAATATCGAGGTCGATGCCCTAGCAGGCCTTGTCGCTTCCTTAGCAGTACCGAACCAAGATCATCATTCGGTTGACGTAATAGGTCACGAACTGGTCTGTCCCAAGAACAACGTTCAAGCCATGGCAAGTTATTCCGCCCAGACGGTCGACGACACACCGAACTGGAGACAGCCGTTCATCGACTTCGTCGTATACGACATCCTCCCAGAGAATCCAAAGGAAGCTACCTCTATCAGACGACGTTCTCTCAGATTCTTCTACGATACAGAGACGAAAATGTTGTATCGCCGCTCCTACGACGGATTATTGCTCCGGTGCTTGTCGAACGCGAAAGCTACAGAAGCTATACGAGAAGCTCACGACGGTGTCTGTGGGGCCCATCAACTTGGCCCTAAGCTACAGGACCGCCTTTGCCGGATGGGCTACTACTGGCCCACGATGGTGGCAGATGCGATAGATTATGCCAGAAAATGCAAGGCCTGCCAAGTCCACGCGGATTTCATTCACCAACCATCCGAGTTTCTGCATCCAACGGTGGCATCATGGCCATTCGAAGCATGGGGAATGGATATCATTGGTCCAATCACCCCACCTTCCTCCCGAGGACATCGCTTCATACTTGCGATCACTGATTATTTCTCCAAATGGACGAAAGCTGTCCCACTCGCAGAAGTTAAAACTTCAAACGTGATCAGCTTCCTTAAGCATCACGTTATCTACCGCTTCGGACTACCACGAAGAATCATCCATGATAATGGTCCACAGTTTATAAGCCATGCATTCTACCGATTCTGCGATAAACACCGCATTCAGAATGTCGCTTTGACACCATACAACCCGGCAGCAAACGGGTTGGCAGAGGCATTCAACAAGACAATCATCAAGCTCCTTAAGAAGTTCATCTCCTCCAACAAACGCGACTGGAACGAGAAGCTCGGCGAGTGCTTATGGGCTTATCGCACCACGGTTCGAACAGCCACCGGGAATACACCATTCTCTCTGGTGTACGGAAGCGAGGCAGTCCTCCCTTTGGAGACTCAGATCCCCTCACTCCGCGTCGCCCTCACTTATCAATTGACGACGGATGATAACTACCGACGACGACTATAAGAGTTTGAGGCTTTAGATGAAAAGCGCCTCCTAGCTCAGCAAAGGATCGAGCTATACCAAGCACGCATCTCAGGAGCCTTCAACAAAAAAGTTAAAATCAGAACATTCCAAGTGGGTGATCTTGTTCTGGCAGTCCGGAGGCCGATGGTCATGACTCACAAGACCACCGGTAAGTTCCAGCCAAAATGGGAAGGTCCATTTGTCATCGAGACCATGTTCTCCAACGGCACCTACCGCCTCGCTAAGCAGAACGGAGATTTGCTCATGTTGCCCGTCAACGGCAAGTTTCTGAAGAAATACTATATTTGAACATCATTCTCCAGATTATCGAGTCATGTACTCCTTTAGTACTACTGAACTCTCATCCATCATTCTCCAGATTATCGAGTCATGTACCCCTTTAGTACCACTGAACTCTCATCCATCATTCTCCAGATTATCGAGTCATGTACCCCTTTAGTACCACTGAACTCTTATCCACCCTATTTCAGATTATCGAGCCATGCACCCGCTGGTGCCGCTGAACTCTCACTCCCTCAATAGTCCAAATTACCAAGTTATGTACCAGCTGGTGCCTCTGAACTTACATTCCGGTCACTCTTTCAGATAGTAAGTCAAGTATGATTATACCTCTGAACTTTCTTCCTGGCAGAGATCCTCCCTCAGGATTCACTACCCGCACTCCCAGTGCACAAAAAGGGTAGTCAATCCACCAATTTCCGAAACGACCATGTCCTCATTACCTCTGAGTCGTCTTCACTTCCACCAAAAACAAACTGCCCCCTCGTATAGAACTTCCACGTTCTCCTACCTCTGAGTCGTTCTATGTACCCAATCTTTATTGAGCCCACTCCTGCCATGTCCTCACTACCTCTGAGTGGGAAGGCTCCGTCGAAGAAATTGTCATATTTGCCATGTCCACATTACCTCTGAGAAAGTATGTCGGTCCTCTTTTAACCTATTATCTGTACCCACAACCGGAGTACGACAAGGATAATAGGACCACAAATGTCCCCTGTTGACCACAAATGTCCTCTGTTGACCACAAATGTCCTCTGTTGACCACAAATGTCCTCTGTTGACCACAAATAGCTTCCGTAAAGTCTCTCCTGCCATGTTCTCATTACCGCTGAGCAGGAAGATTTCACGATAAAACCTTCATGTTTGCCATGTCATCATAACCTCTGAGCAAATGTGATCGGTTCCCTTTCACCCCATTATCCGCATCCTGAACTAGGGTACGCCAAGGGTAATAGGTCCACAAATATTCATTCGCTAAGCTTCTTAGCATAAATCCACCATCTTACCATGCCCCGGGAGCCCAGCTGCTCTACGGCATTCCTTCCCCCAGTACCGAGAACATCCATGACCATTTTGCCGTGGCTGTCCCGGACATCCTATCTAAACTGTTATCCGTACCTAAAACCAAGGTACGCCTAGGATAATAGGTCCACAAATAAATCCTCCAGCAAGTCCAAAATTCCATAAACACCCAAGTGCAAGAAAGAAAAGATGAGTTGAAACATGCTCATTTATTCAAAAATCAAAGGGCTACATCAGCAGGGATCACACCCCCTTGCAAAAAATTAAAAAGAAAAAAAAAGAGAGAAAGAGAGAAGAAGAAGAAGACAGAAAGTCGATCACTGCTCTGGAACACATAACGCTGTAAGACGGTCCTTTATCAAGGCAACCGACCGCTCAAGCTTCTGTCTGGCTCGGCGCTCCGCTTCCTGATTCAACACTGCCGCATCCTCCAGATGAGCATGGGCTCGCCAGTTGTCCTTAAACTTCTTGAAGGCCCGCTCCAGGTTGACAGAGGATCGGGAAATCCTCTCGGCCTCTCGAGCAATCAACTCTTGTTCTGCACGAGCAGCCTCCCGCTCTGACTCTAAGAAGACCAACTCCTTCTGGAGTGCGAGAATCCGCTCCTTCGTATCAGCTACTCCACGAGAGGCAGATTCTTCTCGGGCTCTACAAGCCTGACTCCGACGACCCAGTCGGTCATAAGAGACGGAGAACTTGTCAAGGTCCTCCTGCACAACCGGTCCGGCAGTTTCTCGAGCGAGCTTAATCCTGTCCCTAGCAGCGACCAGGAAGCTCCGCTCCCGTTCAGTCGCGGCGGGCAAGCCAGCCTGCCGCACTGCCAGCAGTTGGGTCACAAGCTGATCAGCCTCTGTCAACTTAGCTCCAGGAGCGCTGCTAACCCCAGTCCGCCAGGAAGACCCTTCAGAGTGTCAATTTGGCCCCGAGCTCCCCGTAGAGACAGAGAAAAAGGGACCCCCCCATTCCACGGCAGCATTTATACCCCTCCCTAAGTAGCGATAGAAGCTGTCGACCACATCCTGCGTCACCTCGTTCAGAGCCTCCGAGGAAACCGGTGTCAACGGGAGTGTGGCTGGTAGCACGGAAGAAGACACGATAGAATCTGCCGCTCTTGCCACAAGAGAAACCAACTTCGTACGGAAGGACGCTTGAACATCGGTCAATTCCTCTTCAGCGGCCCGCAGAATTTGGATGCTCGGCAGGGTCGAGAAGTCAATCTCTGGAGCCGTATAAGCAGCCGAAGACGAGGCCGGGGCCAGCACCAACTCCATCCCCATCTGCCCAGAGCTGGCAGGATGTCCCTCAACATGCGATGACGAAGGGAAGAAAATGCTCCTTTCCCCCTGATCACGGTAGACCGGGCCTTCCCCAAGAACATCAGCGGCAGGAGATAAAGGGTCAGGACCTGCACGGCCAAGGCAACCATGAATCGACTTGACCCGAAGGATATGCTGATAGAGCAAATAAGCCCCCTCGGTGGTCAATATATGGCTCAGCTTACCAGTGGAGGAATGTAGAGGCTGAGGTTCGCCTACAGCCATCACAACCTCTTCACCAACAACCTCCGAGTCAGGAATAAAAGACTCATCCGCCCTTGCATCCTCGGGAGGAGATGCACCGAGGATGGCGTCATCTCGCTGAAGTTCAGAAATCTCGAAGACGGGCCCAAGGAAACTTTTGTCACCCCGGGCTGGGGCCTCAGCAGCTTGGGAGTCCTTAGCCGCCGCTGAGAGAGCCCCCGCAGAGAGGACCGCGGCACACATGTCGCTAATCAAAGCGACAAGGGCCGAATCAACTACTTAGGCAGCAGATGGTTCAGAAGAGCCTAGTTCGTCAAACGCCTACAAAGAAAAATGATCAAGTCATATCCCCGAGAGGAAAGAAAGCTACAACAAAGATAGAACTCCGACTTGGACTTACCTCCGGAACATCGTTTGCACCTTCACCCTTCTCGGTAATAGGTGTCCCATGAGACCTAACAGCAGCTCTCTTCACGAAAAAGGTCGCTCTACTGTCAGGAGATTCGTATCTGACCCGTTTACGCGAGGGACCAGATACAGCTGAAGGGTGTTCTTCTCTCACTGCTCCCTCTTGTGTAGTAAGCGGCGGATCTTCTGCCGGTTCATCAAGTGGGGGAAGCGGTTGATCCGCCACGTCTTCATCCCCACCAGAAAGGAAGTCTTCGCTATCATCCTCCTCCTCAGCCGACTCGGAAGGTTCTGATTCAGGAAGAGAAATCTGGAGCGCCAGTTGCTTTCTAGCCTTAGCCCCCTTAGGCTTCTCCTCTAAACCAGTACCTACGATAAAGCTGGTACTCGGATCGAAGTTAACAGAAGGCTTGTTCGCCATAACGTGATACAAAGCGTGTTGACACAAAGTCACAGTCAACCAAATATTGACTACATTGACTAAATAATATCTGTATAAATTCAATACGACACACGACGTCTGCATTCAGTTCAGGACAGACAAAAGCTCAGTTTCCGACTCTCAGTGTATTTTCGAGTCTGTACTTTTACATTTTATTGAGTCTAGAAATATGTACTCTGAGTTATGCTGAGCTCTTGGAACTTAGTCTATAAGCCTACCCAAAATTCCAAGCTCCACCAAAACAAAAATTGCCCACAAGTCCCACTTAGGACCACTCTGTGCTCTGGAGACAGAGTTCGGGCCGAACTCTGCCTCCACACAGAGTTCGGGCCGAACTCTGTCCCCTAGAAATCAGGAACCCTAATTTTAGGGTTAGCTGGTTGCTAGCTGTCCAACGGCCAAATTTTTGAATTTCTCTACCCGAATTCTGGCCGAATTCTGCCTCTAAAAACACTATAAATAGGGCATGAATTCTCTCATTTCAATTCACTCAATCTTCTCTTCTCTTCTCTCCTACAAGCTCAATAAGCCATACCCTTCCCATCTACTAGCCACAAGCCTCCTAAGTCTCGAGTGCTCAGCATCTCTCAGTTAGGATTCTTGTGCAAGAGTTGAAGAAGTCGCTTGGATAATTCCAAGCAAATCGCCACTGCGATCCTCTGTTAGAAGTTGACGTGCTCTTCTGAAGAAAAGGCACGGGTTGTAAACTACTATTTCACAAATAGTGGATTTAATCCTGAGCTAGAGTTCTCAGGCCTGGACTAGTCCTCCACGAGGGAAACCAGGTTAAAATCGCTGTGTTTGCGTATGCTCTTCTGCTCTTCATTTATTTTCCGCACTTTACTCTGATTATTTATTGTTGGTGAAAGAGTTATTTTAATTGGCTATTTTTTCTATATAAACTCTATTCACCCCCCTCTAGAGTTGCCAAACTGTTCTTCAATTGGTATCAGAGCTCTGTTCTCTTTACAAGGACTAACATCCTAAGAGCTGATCCATGGCAACCACACAATCCTTGATTTCCAATCATGGTGAAGGTCAGTCCACTCATAGGCCTCCCCTATTTGATGGGACTAACTACACATATTGGAAAACAAGGATGAGCTTCTATCTTAAGTCTCTAGACTTTGACCTGTGGACTGTCGTCACTGACGGTTACAAAAAGCCCGCCAGAATAGTTGTCGATGGTGACCTCATTGAGAAACCACACGACAAATATTCTGTCGAGGAGAAGAAACAGGCAAGTCTAGATGCTAGGGCTATTAATGCTTTATTCTGTGCTATAGACATGAATGAGTTCAACAGGGTCTCTACATGCACCACTGCTCATGAAGTATGGAGACTTCTAGAAGTGACGCATGAAGGAACCACACAGGTCAAGGAATCTAAAATAAGCCGTCTCACTCAAGAATACGAAGCTTTCAAGATGAAGCCAAGTGAGACGATCACTCAAATGATCACAAGATTCCTCGACATCATCAATCCTCTATCTTCGCTTGGAAAGCAGTACTCAAACCACGAGAAGATTCGTAAGCTGCTCAGAGGGCTACCAAAGATTTGGAACCCTAAGGTGACAGCCATCATAGAAGGAAACGATCTCACAACAATGTCAATAGAGACCTTGATGGGCAAGCTTATGACTCACGAGCTTGACCTCAAGGACTTCGAAGAGCCTGCTCCGAAGACCAGGGAGATCGCGCTTAAAGCTCATCAATGAAGAGCTAATCATGATGAAACCGAAGAAGATAATTCTGATGATGAAGACCAAGCTCTCATGGTTCGCAACTTCAGGAAATTCCTTCGCTTCAATCGAAGGAAGAAGGAATCTCAAGAAGACGATGAAGAAGAACCAACTTGTTACGGTTGCAAGAAAACTGGACATGTCCGAAAAGACTGCCCATTCCTGAAGAAGAGCAACCGCTATGAGAAGCCATACAAAAAGAACTCATCAAAGAAATATGCCAACACAGGTATCTGGCATGAAAGTGAAGCGAGTGACTCTGAGAAAGAAAAGGACTCTCCTCAAGATACAGCAAATGTGTGCCTGATGGCAACCTCCAACAAGGTATCTAACGAAACTCTGGATGACTTCTCTTTTGATGAACTTGGCGATGCTTTCACTGATTTACTCGATGATCATAAAAAGGTCATCGGTAAATATAAACATGCCAAGGACAAAATCAAAAGTCTAGAAGATGAGATACAAAGAATTTCTTTACTTCTTGATAATGTTAGAAACACATCACCCACAAATAACACTGATGAAGCATCCAAGCTTAAATTAAGCTTACATGATGCTGAAGCACGTATTGAGCAACAAACTCAAGAAATCACTACTCTCAACACGTTGCTTGCTGAAGAAAAGAGTAAACACAAGATCTCCATGACTAAGATTTATGGCTTAAATATTAAGGTTGATGAACTACAAGCTGTTTCTAAAAGATTAGAAACCAAATTGGGTAAACAGGTTGTTCAACCTCAAACCCAATCACATGGGCACAACACCACTCATGCTAGTCAACCACGTCAATCTCATGCAGCACATAACCATGCTTTTATATACACAAACTTTCACAAACCACGTGCACGTAAGAACAATTCTCACTCAGTACACACTCATCATGCACAAAGACACAATCAACATCACTCCATACATAAAAAGCATCATGCCATGCCATATAGACAAAATCATTATGCAATGCCATATAGACTAGATCCTCATATACTATATAGACAAAATCATCATGCCATGCCATCTAGACAATATCAGCATGTCACACATCATAGACAATACCATCATTCTATGCCTCATAGACACCATCAACATGCCACTTATTCCATGCATAATCATCTTCACCATGCTAACTCTTCACATCATGTTCATCCTCATCCTGTTGCTTATAGATATTATTCTCATGCTCCTAGTATAAATAAAAATACTATCTGTACTTATTGTGGATTACATGGACACATCTCACCACAGTGCAGAGTTAGAAGACTTGTAGATAAAAGAATATATGCTTGGTTCCCAAAGACTAACTTTTCAGGACCCTCAAGAACTCGGGTACCAAAGGTCACATCTACTCTTGATGTAGGTGGACCTTCCCTCCTCAACTGAAAGTAAGTGGATTCTCGATAGTGGATGCTCGCGACATATGACGGGAGACGCAAATCTTTTTGTATCACTATCGATGAAGAGAGAAGGATACGTATCCTTCGGTAACAATCTCAAAGGGCACATTATAGGTAATGGTATCATTGGTCATCCTCCTTCTCCTGTAATAAAGGATGTCTGCCTAGTGACCGAGTTAAAGCATAACCTGCTCAGCATTAGTCATCTTGCTGATCATGGATATGATATTAACTTTGGACAAAACAGTTGCTACATCTATGATAGGTCAACAGGAGACATTGCTTTTGAAGGGAAAAGAGAGGACAACATCTACATTTTCTATCTTTCTATAAATTCTAACAATGCAGGTAGATGTCTATATGCCCACAAAGACGAACGACTACTTTGGCACCAGCGTCTTGGTCATGCCAACATGGATGCTATATCCAGGCTTTCCACCAAGAAGCTAGTGAGAGGATTGCCTGACATCACGTTCAAAAAGGACACGGTATGTGCCGAATGTGAACTAAACAAGGCAACTAAATCCTTATTTCATTCTATCAACTCTGTAAGTACTACTAGACCCTTGCAACTACTTCATATGGATTTATTTGGTCCTAGTAGAATAGCTAGTCTTGGAGGCAAACTTTATGCATTTGTTATTGTTGATGATTTTTCGAGATTTACATGGGTTTTCTTTCTCGCTAATAAGAGCGATGCTATTTCTGCTTTCAAAATTTTTGTAAAGAAAGTTCAAAACGAAAAAGGCTACATGATTACTCGAATCCGAAGTGATCATGGAGGCGAATTCGTAAATTATGATTTTGAAAGTTTTTATAATGCAAATGGTTTTGATCATGAATTTTCTTGTCCTAGAACTCCTCAACAAAATGGTGTTGTGGAGCGGAAGAATAGGACTCTTGGCGATATGGCTAGAGTCATGTTGAATAAATTTTCTCTTTCGAAATATTTTTGGGCAGAGACTGTAAGTACAGCATGCCACATTTTGAATAGGGTGCTTATTCGTCCCATTACGAAGAAAACACCCTATGAGCTTTGGTTTGGGAGAACCCCCAATGTTTCGTATTTTAAAGTTTTTGGCTGTAGATATTTTATCCTTAACACCAAAGACAACTTAGGCAAATTTGATGCCAAAGCTGACGATGGTATCTTTCTTGGTTATGCCGCCAAGAGTAAGGGATATAGAGTTTTCAATAAATGCTCACTTATTGTGGAAGAGTCAACAAATGTGACTTTTGATGAAGACAACAGTGCAGCAAGTACTCTTGATGATGACGTTGAGCCATCAACTTCTACTCCAATGAATACTTCAACCGAAACTAATTCTCTGGAGGGTTTGCCTAAGAAATTCTCTTTCAAACCTTCTCATCCAGAAAATTTAGTTATAGGAGAAGTTTTACGTGGAGTAACTACTAGATCATCACTAAGAGACTCCGTTGCTAGCACTGCCTTCATTTCACAAGTAGAGCCTAAAAACATTTCTGAAGCTTTTAATGATGAATTTTGGATTTCTGCTATGCAAGAAGAACTCAACCAATTCGAGAGAAGCCAAGTATGGGAACTCGTTCCTAGACCGGTTAATCACTCAATTATTGGTACTAAATGGGTTTTTAGAAACAAAGTAAATGAAGATGGTTCAGTCACACGTAACAAAGCTCGTCTAGTAGCTCAAGGATACAACCAAGAGGAAGGTATCGACTACGATGAGACGTATGCTCCTGTTGCTAGACTAGAATCCATTCGGATGCTTTGTGCTTTTGCTAATTTTCAAAACTTTAAATTATTTCAAATGGATGTGAAAAGTGCTTTCCTGAATGGTTTTATCAAGGAGAAAGTTTATGTGAAACAACCCCCTGGCTTTGAAAATCACAAATTTCCCGACCACGTGTTCAAGCTGAAGAAAGCGCTTTATGGCCTTAAACAAGCCCCCAGAGCTTGGTATGAAAGGCTAAGCAGTTTCTTGCTTGAGAAAGGTTTTTCAAAAGGAAAAATTGACACTATACTGTTTATAAAATCTTTCAAAGACACTATTTTATTAATTCAGATTTATGTTGATGATATTATTTTTGGGTCTACTGATGAAACTCTTTGTCAAGAATTTGCCAAGTGTATGCAGACGGAATTTGAAATGAGCATGATGGGAGAGCTCAACTACTTTCTTGGTCTGCAAGTAAAACAACTGGCTAATGGAACTTTCATCTGTCAATCGAAGTATACCAAGGACATGCTGAAGAAGTTCGATCTTGACAACATCAAACCAATCAGCACTCCAATGGCTACTTCAACCAAACTCGAACCAGATGAGAGCGGCAAACCCGTTGATCAACGTAAGTATCGAGGTATGATAGGCAGCTTACTTTATTTAACTGCTAGTCGCCCCGATATCATGTTTAGTGTTTGCCTATGTGCTAGATATCAAGCAAATCCTAAGGAATCTCACATGACCGCGGTTAAGCGTATCTTTCGATACCATAAGGGTACGGTTACAGTGGGCCTATGGTATCCCAAGTCAACATCATTTGACCTCATCGGCTACTCTGATGCTGACTTTGCTGGATGCAAGGTCGACCGTAAAAGTACGAGCGGCACGTGTCATTTATTAGGAAAGGCTTTAGTCTCATGGTTTAGCAAGAAGCAGAACTCTGTCGCACTATCCACAACAGAAGCTGAATACATAGCAGCTGGGCGTTGTTGTGCACAAATTCTGTGGATGAAGCAAACCCTTGAAGACTATAAGTTATCTTTCTTGCATATTCCTATATTCTGTGACAATACTAGTGCAATCAATTTGACTAAGAACCCTGTCTGCCACTCACGCACTAAACACATTGAGATCAGACACCACTTTTTGCGTGATCATCAGCAAAATGGCACGATTAACTTAGAATTTATTGACACTGATCATCAGCTGGCAGATTTCTTTACTAAGCCACTATCCGAAGAGCGCTTCAATTTTCTTTGTCGTGAACTTGGAATTTTAGATGAAGCAGTTATAAATTGAAACTCACCTGCGTAAATATCGAGTATATTGTGATTCCTTTTCGAAGAATTTGGTATGGGTACAAGCCGAAAGGGTCCTTCTGACAACAAGGCGTAAAAGCCTAAGCGACACGGTGCACTAGTCCTCAGGACTACCGCTAGCTGGGATCCGGCCCCTGCAGCTAACCCATGGCAAATTTGGACTATTGAACCACAGTATATGTCCTTATTTATTATATGGCTCATTTTCGATTTAATATTGCCTAATTGAGATTTTCTAAAGTTCATTCTGTTTTCTGAGTACCTCTCTATCTATTTTTTAAATTCAACACTCTTTGTTGACCTCAACTACCTTTTGTTTAACTCTTAAACATTTTCTTCTTGTTCTTTGCCTGTTTTCAGTTCTGGACCATTGATCCAGAACTCGGGCCGAACTCTGCCCCTATCAGAGTTCGGGCCGAGTTCGGTTCTTAGGTTCCAGGGTCGGGATCTGGCTCTGCCGTTGGATCTATTCTAATCCAATGGTCAATATTTCACCCGACCAAAGACCAAGCCCTACTTTTTGTCGGGATTCCATCTCTCTCCTTCACTATTACCACCTTTCTCACCTATACAAACTCTTTCCTTGAACCCTAACCCTAGTTTTTGATCTAGAGTGCTCCATTGCTTCTCAAAATCAAGAAAAAAGGGTTTCTCTCCATTCTCTTCCATTGTTCATTACTTATTTGAGGTACCATTCCTATTTTCTATCTTCTAGTTAAAATCTTTTAATGGCTCCTTGCTTGTTCAATCGTGGGAAGAGAATTCGAGTTGAAAGTATTTCCTCTTCGGATTCTCCTCCATCAATTGAACAAATCATTGAACAACTTCAACCACCTCATCCCTTGTTCAATCCACCATTTCCTCATAATCCTTCCACCTATGACAACAGACTTTTTGTCTCACAAGATGCATCAAACAACTGGTTTAGTGACTTTCGGAATCGACAGGTATTCACAGGACATCCTATTAATTTTTCCATATTCTCTCAATATGATTCTTTATTCCATGATCTATATCTTGATGAACTAGTTACCACAACTTCTGCTATCTACCGTCATACCGTTCAAATGTTCTACTGCAACTTAACCTTTGATGACCTTCATATTTATTCACGAGTTGCAGGTATCAATATATCTTTTGATGACTTTGACTTAGCCGAATATCTTGATCTTCGAGAGCCCAATTCTTGGGAAAAGCTAGTTGACGCTCGCTCGTTCCGTTTTCCCGACGGAATTTCTCTTGAGAGCTTCAAGGACGATTTGTGTACTCCATACACACGTCCTCGCAAGCTCACGGCTAAATATCTCAACCCATATTTTTCTGACCTTCATTGGATTATTTCTAACACCATTCTACCCAAAATAGGTTCCCATGATGACATCACTTATCTTGAGATATCTGCTCTTTATCATCTTCACTTTGGAATTTCTTTCAATCTTCCACGTACCATGATGGACTGGATGATTCACTGTAGAAGGAAACCACGAGCTTTGGTTTATCCTCTGTATCTTCTTTTGATCTTTCGTGCTTTTCATATACCACTTGATGCTTGTCCGTTCATGCCTGCACCTACCTATCTATCCAAGGCACGACTCCTTCAGCCTGTCGCTGCTTCTGAGTCATCTGAGCACTCTGCTGATGAGGAGCCTGACGTCCCTCCTCTTGGTCAGGATGCACCTCCTCCTCCTGCCACTCTTGAGTCTCTTCAGACTATGCTTCGCGATCGCTTTGTTGTTGAGGATGATCGCTGGATGCAGCAGGATTACCATACCACCTTGCAGATCAGTGCCCTTGGGAACTCTCTGCATGATATGCGGTATTCGCTTGCTCGTCATCCTGATCTGCATGTGCCTATTGAGCGGGATCCAGATCGCGCGGGTCATCGTATAGACGATCCGTGGGTCATTAGGTATATGGATCCTGATGATGCTTTTGTGGATCTTCAGATGTTCCAGGACCTTTTCGATGTTCCAGGACCTTCTCGTGCTCCATGATGGAGACTGGCTTGATATGCTGCTGCCACTGCTGATGGTCTTAGTTGCCTTTTGATTTTAGTTATTTTAGTTTTTTTTATGTACTGGATTTATGTCTTCAAACCCTAATGATGTGCTGGTTGGTGGATAACATTTTATGCTATTTTTCGTAGTTCTACTTTATGTCAGTGACTTGTTTTATACTGTTTCTTCTCTGCTTGGTGTGGTTGGATTACTTTTCATTATCTATACTGCTATTCCCATGCTTTTCCTTATGCAGTCTATATGATCCTTTATATTGCTAACTGCCAAAAGGGGGAGAAATATGTATATCTGTCTGTGCTTGTGTTTGCTTTTGGGAAAATATTTTTATCAGGCCACAGGTTCTATGCATTATTTACGGGGGAGAGCTATTGATTCTAGCTCGGCACCGTTCACTGATTACGGGGGAGCTGTCTTATTCTAGCTCGGCATTGTTTGTGGGGGAGCTGTGTTTTAACCAACTGTGTCCAGGTATGAATATTGAAATATACATTTATTATTTTGTCAATTATCAATATGGGGGAGATTGTTGACACAAAGTCACAGTCAACCAAATATTGACTACATTGACTAAATAATATCTGTATAAATTCAATACGACACACGACGTCTGCATTCAGTTCAGGACAGACAAAAGCTCAGTTTCCGACTCTCAGTGTATTTTCGAGTCTGTACTTTTACATTTTATTGAGTCTAGAAATATGTACTCTGAGTTATGCTGAGCTCTTGGAACTTAGTCTATAAGCCTACCCAAAATTCCAAGCTCCACCAAAACAAAAATTGCCCACAAGTCCCACTTAGGACCACTCTGTGCTCTGGAGACAGAGTTCGGGCCGAACTCTGCCTCCACACAGAGTTCGGGCCGAACTCTGTCCCCTAGAAATCAGGAACCCTAATTTTAGGGTTAGCTGGTTGCTAGCTGTCCAACGGCCAAATTTTTGAATTTCCCTACCCGAATTCTGGCCGAATTCTGCCTCTAAAAATACTATAAATAGGGCATGAATTCTCTCATTTCAATTCACTCAATCTTCTCTTCTCTTCTCTCCTACAAGCTCAATAAGCCATACCCTTCCCATCTACTAGCCACAAGCCTCCTAAGTCTCGAGTGCTCAGCATCTCTCAGTTAGGATTCTTGTGCAAGAGTTGAAGAAGTCGCTTGGACAATTCCAAGCAAATCGCCACTGCGATCCTCTGTTAGAAGTTGACGTGCTCTTCTGAAGAAAAGGCACGGGTTGTAAACTACTATTTCACAAATAGTGGATTTAATCCTGAGCTAGAGTTCTCAGGCCTGGACTAGTCCTCCACGAGGGAAACCAGGTTAAAATCGCTGTGTTTGCGTATGCTCTTCTGCTCTTCATTTATTTTCCGCACTTTACTCTGATTATTTATTGTTGGTGAAAGAGTTATTTTAATTGGCTATTTTTTCTATATAAACTCTATTCACCCCCCTCTAGAGTTGCCAAACTGTTCTTCAAAGCGGCCACGTACAAAATTTCCCTCGGTGCCTTGGCATCGGGAACAGAGAAGCTGGCCCGAGTATGATAAGCGTCATAATAATTCTACGCTCGGACGCCGTCAAGAACGCTACCTTCAAAACCCAAACAAGGGTTGGGACAATCAAGGAACAACTGGCTATAACCAAATTGACGGGAAAACCTACTGGGTAGGTAAGGCTCCAAGTACACATTATTCCGGTTGCGATAAACCAGATGTGCGGGGCGGATATTGCGCAACCAAGCAAGCATATCCGGAGACAGAAAATGAGAAGGTCCAGTACCATCAAGGTGTACCTTCCTCACTTCCTCATCAAAAAAAGGAGGAACAGACACAAAGAGATCACACCCATCTACTCTCGCCAACGCCCTCCGACAAGCTGGCATAGTGTTGCATTTCCAAGACCGGTGATGGCATTTGAAGAGAAAAGCGTCCTCGGCCGTAGCATCTTTCGCTATCCCAGGTCCCAGCAAAGACTTATAGTGCATCGCCAACCACCCCATTAGGTAGTGAAAGGGCAGTTCTACGCGCTCAAAATCCAAAGTCTTCTTGCGAGCAATAACCTTGGACGAGAATGTCCGCAGACCATGATGTATGCTGCATACCATAGCAGGAAGGAGGGCCAGCCTAACTCCGAATACTAGCTTAACGGCAGGGAGGATGAAATGACGACCAATCCTCTCGATAGAGCCCGCTCCGCCTGAGACTACGCAGTTCCGTAGCCATATCATCAAAAATCCAGCCAGATTCTCCGACAGTTGTATGGTCCCGTAGTAAAAATAACTAAGAGAGTCAGCTTGACTCCCGAATATATCGCTCTTGGATCGCGACTTTTTGACATTGGACATCAGATCCCTTACCTCTGTATGCGTTCGAGGGGCTCGGGGAGTAACTTCACCAGAAGGATCAACCCTAAAGAGATAATTAATCCAGGATGTGGTATGGGGAGCGGTCCCCTCAGAGCTATCTATCGTTTTTATAGCCATTTGATGACAAGCACTATGGTGGCACAACAACTCCCGATACACCGCAACAAAACCCGGGAGTTGCCTGTCCAAGGCCTCGAACTCCTCATTCGACGGGGTATACACCTCGAAAGGCTCTTTCCCCCATGGAAGTTTAGAGACAGTATACATCTCGTGAAGAGCAAGCCCCAGTTCCCCTACTGGTGTAAAGAATGTCCCCGTTCGCTGGCTGTACATCTCCAAGAGCGCTACGAACAGTGGTTTATTAATGGAAAGCCCGTGACAAGTGCCCCGAATGGCATGGTAAAGCCCTACCTCTCGCAAGAATGCTCCATAAGTCTGTAGAACCCAAGCAGTCAACTGGGCCCACGTAGAGGTGGGGTTTATCCAGTTCGGCAGTGCCAGCCTACCAACAGGATAAGACTTCTTGCGAACAAGCCGATTCAGGAAAGTATCAGCTTGAGTGAGTATGAAATTGGGACCGTATACATTCATAAAAGAGCCCGGGGCCAGACCCATCATATATCGGAGGACGGAATCCTTACCTGCATACGCTGACTTCATATTCGGATTATAATGGATGTTGCCCATCAACATCCCTGATTGAGTGGGAGTTAGGTTACACACCATCTTTCGGTCTAGCAATACCATATTGAACCATGACAAAGGATAATGACGTTCCATGAGAGGAATATGGATTGCCACCCCATCCAAAGAAAAATCCCAGTTCTCAGAAATCTCTAAGACCCGAGGATTCTTGATGGTTAAAGCATCCCCAAAAAGGAACAAAGGCTTCAGGTATTTTCCATCCAGCTTCCCAGTATTCATCATGGAACGGAGGTAATGAAGGGTTTGATTCTCAATAGCCTTCAACCTCTCCGAAGGCTCATCAGTAGGGACTTGATTCGATACATGCCTAATTAAGTCGTCAAGACGCACGCCCAGGGCGAATTGATTCGAACCCACTATAAGCTCCCCAGCAGGATTTACGGGCAAGTTCACTGGAAAAATACGAAAGAAACGAGATTAGAAGGTAGTCAAAAAACAGAAGCATTGGAAAGGTCATCTGAGCCTATGCGGCTCGGCTCGTTACAGCTTCATGCGGCTCAGCATTAGATACGTATATGCGGTTCAGTACATCAAAGCCTCATACGGCTCCGAGTTAGTCGAGCTCATACAACTCAAGTCCAGACGAACTTATAGACCCATGCGGTTCAAGTTAAGCAAGCCTACAGAGTCAGATTCATGCGAGCTGACGTGAGCAGACGAATTTCTGCGGTTCAAAAAAGTGAGCAACGCTTATGCGGCACAAATCAAAAACACGTATGCAAACTCAGATCGAGTATAACAACTTCATGCGGCCCTATAAGACGAAGGGCTCATGCAGTCCCATCGATAAAGCCCCGTATACGTAGCTTGTGCATAAAGTATGCAGCAGAGACATGGCGACAGTTAGGGTTTTCAGACGATCTCTTACCAGCGATAGACGGATGGACATCGGGATGGATGGAGTACGCAATGACCGGCGAAGGGGCGACTACATTCGCCGTCGCAGTCGCCGTAGAAGCAACTGCCATACCCTTAGCGGCCTTCGAAGCTGCAGCTTTCTTGGGAGCCATTGTCGGTTGCTAAAGGAAGAAGACGAAGAGCAAAGACGGCAAATAGAGAATCAAAGCAAAAAGAGAAGGTAAAGAAACCCCAAGAGACTAGAAGACTCCTATTTATAGGCAAAAGAGACCCACGAAACGAACAGACGTCTCGGAGTATGCCTCGGATTATGCGCCACCCCCAAAGAATAAAGGCAAAACGCTTCGGTCAAGGCAGAACCGACTATTGGGATCCTCCCCCAAAAGGCGGCGTTAAATCAAATCAAAGGCACTTAATAAAGATTTTCACACGTGATCAGGACACGTGGCAATAAGTTTATGCGGCCAGATGAATTTATGCGGCTAAGGCACTTATGCGGCTAGGAAGCTCAGGCAGACAGAAAAATCCTATGCGGCATGAACGGGGCCATGCTTCTTGTTCAAAGTATTCCAATTTTTACAAATTGAAAACTTTGAAGGGGGTCTTGTAGAAGCATGAAAAATATTAGAATAATAATCCATGCGGCTCTGAGTAAGAAGCTTATGCGGCCCACACAGGAGCGGCCCTATGCGGTTCAAAGAAGACTCTCAATCGCATGCGGCTCGGGAGCGTATGCGGTTCAGCAAGGCATATGCGGCTCGATGGATGCCATGTGTGATCCTTCCCTACAGCTGGTCGTTTGAGTAGTGGCCTCATTTATTGCTCCAGCACGATTCACTGTGGCGGCCCTGACATAAAGTTTCATAATGGCCTTGCCATAATGACTGACTCCTCGGGAAAAGAAGAAAATCTCTGACCAAATCCGTCAGAAGTCCCAGATTGCCACGTGGCAATCAGTCATATACGGCTCCCTGAGAACCCGTTCCATGCGGTTTGATACAACGCTAGCTCATGCGGCTCCCTGGAAACCCATTCCCTGCAGCCCAATACAATGCCAGCTCATGCGGCTCACAAAGATTACGCATATGCGGCTCGATGAAGCATCGTCATATGCGGCTTACAAAGAGTATCTCTCTGCGGTTCGAGGATCATCAATCCTACGCGGCTCTAACAGGACTCACAATTAAGACACGTAGCATGGGATCAATAAGAGATTTAACCGAATCTCAATAGATATATTTGACATCATCGTCATAATTACTGAGATCAGGGCATATTATTTATCATCAAGCTAATGGGACACGTGGTGAGCAATCAGACATTGGCATAATCAATCACGAGGATTTAAAGCAGCTAGCATTAATTGCTCATGAGATACGATGCTATCCGCATTAATGGCCGAGATTCACTATAATCAGGATCAAGGGTTCAGATAGAATGAAGGAGCGCCGACATTCCAAACAGATAATCATTAGCAAACCCTAATGATCACCCCCCACTCTTATAAATAGCCAGCATCATTCCCTTAAAAAAAAGAAGAGAGGTCGGCAACAAAAGAATAAAAAAATAAGAAGAGAGAGATCTACACAGAGAGAGCTCCCCCTTTCTTCTTGATAATCACAGAGAGGGAGAAGCCAGGAGAGCAATCCGAGGAGAGCAAGAAGAGCACTTCTTCATCAACGTCGAGCAGATCTTCCCCGAGCCAAGGCTGCATACTGATCGTCCAAGGAGTAAGGCAGAGCGGCCGTCGCTTTCCCGAGCCTCTATCGTCACCCCCCAGAATCAAAAATAAACAATCGTACTTAGTCTGCTGTACCTAGGTTTTCGTCCCTAGGCTTTCTTTGTACGAGCGAGTTTGTATTGTGAGTCTAAGTTCAGTCCTCCGATAATTGTTCTGTTCTTTTATAATCAATGGCAAACAGTGGCCCATACAGGTCTTTTTCATCAAGATATGTGAGGGTTTACCGAATAGATGTCTCAATCAGTATTCGCCCTTGATCTCTGCTCATATCATCTGAATCCCTGGATTCTTGTCCTGATCATATGATTGTATCGTTGATCTGTCCTGGTCCTTCCTTATTGTTCTCCATGTCGTCTTCTTCAGCGGCATCGTTCCTAGACCTGCCGGTCAGCAAGGCGGAGCACTTCCCGGGGAACAGCAGCAACCTGGAGATCAAGCCCGGCATTCTGGAGTAGCCTCCAGAGTCGTGCCTTCTGGTGGAGAGCCACCAGTCCAGCTAGTTCAGCCTGTAGAATATGATGATGGCACTTTGGTAGGATTCGTCAGAACCTTGATAGCTTTCCAAGATCGTCGAGGAGATGCCTTGCACCAGGCAGTGACGGATGTCTTGACCCGAGGCAGTCATCAGGGTAACAGCACGGCCAACAGCTTCAAGCGCTTGAACCCTCCCTTCTTCGACGGTAGTGAAGATGCTATCGCAGCAGATGCATGGCTTAAGGACACAGAGATGATTCTAGAAGCAGCCAGGACCCCAGAGAACGAGAAGGTGGCCGTAGTGCGCATGCAGTTGTTAGATCTTGCCCGCAGCTGGTGGGCAGCGCAGGCCGCTGGATTAGCAGCACCCATTGCTTGGGCAGTATTCAGAGAGAGATTCCAGACCAAGTATTTTGATGTTGTAGCTCGGTATGATCTGCAGACGAGATTCACCAATCTGAAGCAGATGGGCAGGACAGTCGACGGATATGCGGCCGAGTTTTCTAGACTCAGTCGGTTTGCTCCCACTTTGGTGGCAACCTAGTATGATAGAGCCCAGCGATTTCAGCAGGGGCTTCACCTAGAGATTTTGTTGGCAGTTGAGCAGTTTGAGCATCAGACTTTTGATGCGGTCTTGAGAGCAGCTAGGAGGCATGAGTATACCTCCCAGAGGATCGTGGATAGGGCCGGAGGTCGAAAGAGATCCCACGGCCAGATGAATCAGTCTTCAGCACCAGCCCCGGCAGCCAGAGCTTTGACCATTGGAGCTCCGAGGCGAGCGGCCTCAGTAACGTCGGTTCAGCATTCCACCCCGACGTACCCTCAGCAGCAGCAACAGAAGCAGAAGCAGTCTTCTGCAGTGGGATATTCTCATTGTGGGAAGCCAGGCCATGTAGTGGCAGAGTGTCGCAGGGCACAGGAATTATGTCTGGCTTGTGGAGCACCAGACCATAGGGTTGGATCCTGCCCAAATAGGGGTGGTTCATCATCGTCCAACCTTTCTAGCTCTTCGGTGAGAGGACCAGCACCGGTTCAACAGCAGCAGTATCCATTGCCGAAGCCCTTGCCGCCTCAGTCCCAGGCTTCTAGCAGCAGAACCCCCAGCAGTATACCCAAGCCCAGAGTCAGAGCAGGCAGCGAGGATTTTAGCAGAAGGGACCAGCACCCCGAGGGCATGGTCAGGCTATGGTGATGACCACATAGGAAGGATTGGCACCAGGAGAGGTAGTGGCAGGTACTATTCTCGTCAACTCATTTCCAGCTTCAGCTTTATTTGATTCTGGTGCATCGTATTCTTTTATGTCTGCACGATTCGCGACACGGGTAGGATTGGAGCCCGAGTCATTATCAGTAAGGCTCAATATACTTACTAGTAACGGACTTGTGGGAGTTGATAGAGTATTTTCCTCGTGTCGGATCGTAGTTAGCGGTAGAGAATTCCCTGCTAGATTGATAGAGTTTCCGATGGCCGACTATGATATGGTCTTAGGGATGGATTGGTTGAGGAACCAGTATGTTAGAATAGAATGGCAGTATTGCGGATGGCAGTGGTAACAGTGCAGTTACCTTGGATAGTCGAAGAGTTTCCAGATGTTTTCCCAGAAGAGCTTCCAGGTATGCCGCCAGAGCGGAAGATCGAGTTCACCATAGACTTGATCCCCGGGCCAGCCCCAGTGTCAGAGAGAGTCTACAGGATGGCGTCATCAGAGTTAGAGATATTGTACAAGATGATTGAGGAACTCAGGACCAAGGGATTCATTCGTGCTAGTAGATCGCCTTGGAGAGCCCCGATGCTTCTTGTGAAAAAGAAGGATGGTACGTCCAAGTTATGTGTTGATTATCGTACCTTGAACTCAGTGACAATCAAGAACGGATACCCTCTCACGAGGATAGATGACTTGTTTAATCAACTCAAAGGGGCGTCAGTATTTTCGAAGATCGACTTGCGCTCAGGATATCATCAGATCAGGGTCAGAGAGCAGGACATCCCGAAGACAGCTTTTAGATCGAGATATGGGCATTGGAAGTTCCTTGTTATACCTTTTGGAGCGACCAATACGCCGACAGTATTCATGGACCTCATGAATCGCATCTTCATGCCTTATTTGGATTAGTTCGTGATTGTGTTCCTAGACGACATTCAGGTCTACAGTAAGAGTGAGATGGAGCATGAACATCATCTCAGAATTATCCTCCAGATTCTTCGAGAGCACCAGTTGTATGCCAAGTTCAGTAAATACGAGTTCTGGCTCGATCGCATTTCGTACTTGGGTCATATCATCACCAGAGGAGGAGTAGAAGTGGATCCCCAGAAGATTATGGCTATTGAGTCATGGCCAGTGCCCAGCACAGTTGCAGAAGTTCGCAGTTTTCTTGGATTGGCCGGCTACTACCGGCGATTTATTTCAGATTTTGCTCGGATTTCAGCGCCATTGACCCAATTGACCCGCAAGGATGCGCAGTTTGCTTGGACAGTAGAGTGTCAGAGTTCTTTCGAGCAGTTGAAGCGAGACTTGATAACGGCACCTATTCTCACGCTTCCAGATGGAACTGGAGGATTCTCAATATATTATGATGCTTCAGGCAGAGGCCTAGGATGTGTTTTGATGCAGCATGGGAAGGTAATAGCTTATGTGTCACGACAACTTCGTGATCATGAGAGGAATTACCCAATGCATGACTTAGAGCTGGCAGCGGTAGTGTTTGCACTTAAGCTGTGGAGACACTATTTGTATGGAGATAGTGTGGAGATTTTCACCGACCACAAGAGCCTGAAGTATGTTTTCACCCAGAAGGATCTTAACATGCGTCAGAGGAGATGGCTAGAGCTTCTTGTGGATTATGATGTCAACCTGCAGTATCATCCTGGGAAGGCCAACGTCGTTGCAGATGCTTTGAGCAGGAGAGCCGGAGTTTATTTCCTAACAGCGCAACCAGAACTGTTTGCCGATCTTCAGAAGATGGGTATAGAAGTTATCCTCCCTTCCAGTGTGGCATTGATGGCCAGTATGCAAGTCCAGTCCACTATAGTCAAGAGGATCCGGATGGCGTAGACAACAGATTCCAAGCTTCAGTGACTCAGAGCAGAGTGTGAGGCAGGACGAAGACCAGAGTTATGCATTCATGAGGATGGTACACTTCGACATGGTAAGCATCTTTGTGTATCCAGTAGAGATATCAGGCAGGAGATCATGACAGAGGCTCACAGTTCGCAGTATTCTATTCATCCGGGTGGTACGAAGATGTACTGTGATATCCGTCAGCACTTTTGGTGGAATGGTATGAAGAGGGAGATAGCCCAGTTTGTCTCTCGTTGTTTAGTCTGCCAACAAGTCAAGGCTGAACATCAGCGGCCAGCTGGACTTCTTCAGCCCTTACCAATTCTAGAATAGAAGTGGGAGCATGTGACCATGGATTTTGTGACTGGATTACCTAGATCCCCAGCAGGTAGAGATGCTATTTAGGTTATAGTTGACAGGCTCACGAAGGTGACTTACTTTCTTCCGTTCAGAGTTGGTCAGTCGACAGCTCAATTAGCAGAGATGTACCTCAGAAAGATCGTCAGGTTACACGGAGTGCCAGTCAGTATCACCTCGGACCGAGATTCAAGATTTACGTCGCACTTTTGGCGTAGCTTGCAAGAGAGTTTGGGGACTCGTCTCCAGTTCAGTTCAGCATATCATCCAAAAACAGATGGCCAGTAGGAGCGTACGATCCAGACTCTTGAAGATATGTTGCGGTCATGTACACTTGACTTCGGTGGTTCGTGGGAAGATCACTTGCACCTGGTGGAATTCTCGTACAACAATAGTTTCCAGGCCAGTATTCAGATGGCACCATTTGAGGCACTATATGGTAGGAAGTACAGATCCCCGCTAGCCTGGGATGATGCTGGAGAGAGGTAGATGCTCGGTCCAGAAATGATTGCCCAGACAGTTAAGGTGATCAGGAGAGTCCGAGATCACCTTCGAGTTGCCCAAGATCGTCAGCGCCATTGGGCCGATTCTCATCAGCGCCCTCTCGAGTTTTCTGTCGGTGACCATGTATTTCTGAAGATTTTGCCTAACCGTGGCATCATTCGTTTCAGCGTACGGAGAAAGCTTAGTCCTAGGTATATAGGGCAGTTCGATATTCTGGAGCGAGTAGGTGATGTATCCTATCGTCTCGCTCTTCCGCCGTCGTTAAACGAGGTACATGACGTGTTCCATGTATCCCAATTACGACGGTATATCCCGGACCTGAGCCATATCCTAGATCATTCGGAATTGGTTGTTGGTACCAACCTTTCGTATGAGGAGAGGCTCGTGTCTATATTGGACCGGAGAGAGAAGACACTCAAGAACATGACTATCAAGTTAGTCCGAGTTGCTTGGGGTCATCACTCTTTGGGGGAGTCAACGTGGGAGCGTAAGGATGATATCCGATCGCGATATCCCGACCTGTTTGACTCATGAGGTATAATGTCTTCCTTATGCCTCATACCTTCGATTCCTTGCTTGCATGATTGATTGATTACCTAGTTAAGGCTTGCTTGTGATTAGTGTGGCTTGTCATTGCTCCTCTAGCCTCTTGATTAAATTTCGAAGACGGAATTCTTTTATGGTGGGTAGAGTTGTAATGCCTGTGGTTCGTATTACGTATTTTTGAATACGTATACATATTTTATCTTGTATTGCATGATTCCTTGCTTAGCTTTTCCTTCATGGCTTGGTTGTTCTTGGTTCGGGTTAGCTTGGTTCGGTTTAGGATTGCTATTGGTTCATTATGAACCAAGGGTGAACCCCCTACCTACCACCACCACTACCATTTATTAACCCCACTTCCTTCTCTCTCTTTATTACTCTTCTTTTTTCTTCCATAACTTCCTCACCTACCAGAGAGAGAGAGGTCTAGGCAAGTGCAACTTGCTTCATGGAGGAACTCTAATTTTGTTGCTTCATTCTCTTTCCTACAGCATTTTAACTTACTTTAGAACTTGGCATTTTCACTTTCAATGGCTAGATTCTTGTAGATCTATATTTATATTATTTTTGGATTTTTTGGGTTTTGATCTACTTAATCTTATTATTTCTAAGTTTTGATGGTTCCATGTTGTAGAGAATTTTGTTCTACCCCATTTTGACCTATGGAAGTTCGGATTTGGGCTCCGGATGAGGGAGTTATGGAGCTTGAGAACTTGACTCTCATGGTGTTCTTCTTCTCGAAATTTTGGAGAAGATGAACTGTGCTTGACTTGACCGCATGAATATTTTATGCGGCAAGTGATTCCCCTAGCCGCATGAATTATGCTGACCGCATGAACCCCCTAACCGCATAGCAGCACTTGACCGCATGAACCTTCATGCGGCGAGTCTTCTAGCCGCATAAGACTTAGGCATGGCGCGGCCGCATGTGCTCATGATCATTGAGCCGCATGAGACCCTTGTACCCCTCAACCGCATGCACTCCCCTTGCTTCTGCAGCCGCATGGGGTCCACTCGCCCTCAGCCGCATGAGGCCGAGACCATCCTCAGCCGCATAGGGTCCACCCCTCCCCGCCAGCCGCATGGACCTCCATCTCAACCAAGCCGCATGTACTCCGCTCTCCATCAGCCGCATGCGCCTGATTCTATCCAGCCGCATGGGCTGTTCTCTATCCAGCCGTATGAGATTATCCTGGCCGCATATGCCTGAGCCGCATGGCTCTCCAATAGCCCTGTTTACTATTATTTTTATTCTTATTTGCCCATGTCTTGTAACCCCTATTGTATATTTTTACGTTCATTTTATATCCTTACGTCTTTTGTCATGAACTTGTTAATCACGAATTTACTTAATATGTTTGAAAATGATAATTGAGCATGACTTGATAGTGGCGCACTCCTGACAAGTACACCTGACATAATTTATCTCGAGCAGCTGTTGCGACGGCTACCTGACATGACATGACCTGTATAAATGACTTGAACACCGTGGGCGATTGTGCTTGTACAAATAAACCAGTCCTATCTTGCATCATGTCTAGGACAGGGACTCCTGAGTACCACGGTCAGGAGTACCTACTAAAATAGACTAAGGTTAATAACTAGAATTATACAGTAGTCATGAAGAGATTTCCCAGCTACAGGAAATCCCGTTACCTGGGTGCTCCTGGGATCTGTAGCCTGTCGTCGGGTAGGGCACATTTCTAGCACACTGTCATGTGTTGCACCCTTCAAGCTACTTAAGGGTACATGCATTTCCTGGATGATGTACCCACTTGAATTCAACCCTAATCTTTCGACCTGGGTAACCTGGATGGTCTGCAGGGCTTGTGGCTGTGGAATAATCTCACTGCATCTTGTTAGTAATTAGGCTTGTGACAACCCTAGTTAGTTAAAGTATCAAGCCGTAATTCTTGCTTGGCCGTGAATGATTGGATGGAGTCTAACCAGTCTAGTCTTGTCCTGATTCTATTCCAGACTACTGCATGACCAGAATGCATGTATTTATTTTTCTGATAAATGGTGAGAATTCCAAGTTCTGTTCAGACGAAGGGTTACAACCCCGGTCCTTGTTTGGTTTACTGGTTGTAACCTGGCTATCTGAATAGTCCTATGGTTATCTCATCATATATCACCCTGTTATGCTTTTCTCAAACTCTTGTCTTACTTATTACCTTATTGTTAATTTTGTGCTAATTACTGGTTTTAGTTCCTCAGTGAAGCCTCCTTTGTGGCACTAGCTCTTTCTAGGGTCTGGCCCAGCTGGTTTTGTATGGCCAGATTTCGGAGCTGCTCCAGAGGATCTACCAACCTTTCAGCCCGATGGTGACCACCAGGCGTAACTGGGGCAACGAGTGGATTCTTTTTGGCTCTCCCACTCTATTGTAAAAATATTCTTTTGAGGCATTTAGTCGACGAGCACCTGTTTAGCTCGATTGCACTTTTACTTATTGTCTGCCTGCGGGCTGTAACATGATTGACAGGTCCTAGGGTTGATCATGTATGACTAAACTCTTGCTAGTCCGGACATTTTGTAACCACTAGCTTCATGATCAGCTGAATATGTAATATTTGGGACGCCTTACTATTGTATATTTAATGATCATACATCTTGTAACTTTTATTTACTTGCTTGTGATTGAGACAATAGGCTTGTTCATGATGATTGAGGAACTCAGGACCAAGGGACTGTTGGCTTGTAGTAAACCCTCATGTATCTAGACAGCCGTGACCGTATAGCGAGATGGATTCTATTTCATATACGTAGCTGGCTATGTCTGCCCCCGCTCTCCAGTATTCTGGTTCTGGGGCGTGACAGAGTATAGTGTCAACTTTCCCTTTTGAAAAACCTTTTTCAAGCAAGAAATTGCTTAACCGTTCATACCAAGCTCTGGGGGCTTGTTTGAGGCCATATAGCGCTTTCTTGAGTTTGAAAACATGGTCAGAAAATTTATGATTTTCAAAACCAGGGGTTGTTTTACAAAAACTTCCTTCTTAATAAATCCATTCAAGAAAGTACTTTTCACATCCATTTGAAATAGTTTAAATTTTTAAAAGTTAGCAAATGCACAAAGTATCCGAATGGATTCAAGTCTTGCAACAGGTGCATGCGTCTCATCATAGTCGATACATTCCTCTTGGTTGTATCCTTGAGCTACTAGACGAGCTTTGTTGCGTGTAACTGAACCATCTTCATTTACTTTGTTGCGAAAAACCCATTTCGTACCAATAATCGAATGATTAGCTGGCCTAGGAACGAGTTCCCAAACTTGGCTCCTCTCGAATTGGTTGAGTTCTTCTTACATGGTAGAAATCCAAAACTCATCATTAAAAGCTTCTAAAATATTTTTCGGCTCAATTTGTGAAATGAAGGCAGTACTAGCAATGGAGTCTCTTAATGATGATCTAGTACTTACTCTGCGTGAAACCTCACCTATAACCAAGTTTTCTAGATATGACGGCTTGAAAGAGAATTTCTTTGGCAAGCCCTCCAGAGAATTGAGTTCAGTGGTGGTATTCATCGGAGTAGAAGTTGATGGCTCAACATCATCATCAAGAGTAGTTGCTATAATGTTATCCTCATCAAAAGTCACATTGGTAGACTCCTCCATAATTAATTAGCGTTTGTTGAACACTCTATATCCCTTGCTCTTGGCCGCATAGCCAAGGAAAATACCATCGTCAGCTTTGGCATCAAATTTGCCTAAGTTGTCTTTGGTGTTAAGGATAAAACATCGACAACCGAAAACTCTAAAATATGAAACGTTTGGAGTTCTTCAAAACCAAACTCATAGGGTGTTTTCTTCGTAATAGGACGAATGAGCACCCTATTTAAAATATGGCACGCTGTACTGACAGCTTCATCCCAAAAGTATTTCGAAAGAGAGAATTTATTTAACATGACTCTAGCCATATCGCCAAGAGTCCTACTCTTCCGCTCCACAACACCATTTTGTTGAGGAGTTCTTGGACAAGAAAACTCATGATTAAAACCATTTAAATCACAAAACTTTTCAAAATCAGTATTTTCGAATTTGCCTCCATGATCACTTCGGATTCGAGTAATCATGTAGCCTTTTTCGTTTTGAGCCTTTTTAACAAAAATCTTGAAAACAGAAATGGCATCACTTTTGTTTGTAAGAAAGAAAACCCAAGTAAATCTAGAAAATTCATCTACTATAACAAAAGCATAGAGTTTTCCACCAAGACTGGCTACTCTACTAGGACCGAATAAATCCATATGAAGTAATTGCAAGGGTCTAGTAGTACTTACAGAGTTTATGGAATGAAATGAGGACTTGGTTGCCTTATTCAACTCACATTCGACACATACCGTGTTCTTTTTGAATGTGATGTCGGGACAGCCTCCAACTAGCTTCTTAGTCGATAGCCTGGATATAGTATCCATATTGGCATGACCAAGACGCTGGTGCCACAGTAATCTCTCATCCTTGTGAGCATAAAGACATCTTCTTGCACTGTTAGTATCTCTAGATAGATAGAAAATGTAAATGTTATACTCTCTTTTCCCTTCAAAAGCGATGTCTCCTGTTGACCTATCATAAATATAGTACCATTATCTATAATATACCCTTTTAGGTTGTTGCTGAAAGATACATATCCTTCTCTCTTCATCGATAGTGATACGAAAGATTTGTGTCTCCCATCATATGTCACGAGCATCCACTATCGAGAATCCACTTACTTTTAGTTGAGGAAGGAAGGTCCACCTACATCAAGAGTAGATGTGACCTTTGGTATCCATGTTCTTGAGGGTCCTAAAAAGTTAGTTTTTGGCATCCAGCATATATATTCCTATCTACTAATCTCCGAACTCTACATTGAAGTGAGATGTGTCCATATAATCCATAATAGGTATAAATAGTATTCCTATTTATGTTATGAGCATATTGATGATGTCTATGTGTAGCATGATAAGAGTGGTGTGGAGCAGCATGATAATGACTATATGTAGCAGCAGGATGATGATTGTATTTATATACAGTATGGTGGTGATTTTGTTTATGTGCAATATGGTGATGATTATATCTATGTGTAGCATGGTGGTTATGTGTCATATTAGACTGATAGTTATGAGAATAATTTCTACGTGCATGTGGTTTGTGTGCTTTATGGAAGTGAGTATACATGTAAGCATGTTTGCGTGCTGCTGGTGGATAACGTGTTTGACTAGTTTGAGTAGTGTTGTACCTTGTGTGTGTCTCATATGATTGCGTTTGAGGTTGAGCAACCTGTTTTCCCAATCTAGTCTCAAATTTCTTAGAGGCAGCTTGCAGTTCACTAATCTTACCATTCAAACCATAGATTTTAGTAATAGAGATCTTGTGTCTATTCTTTTCTTCAGCAAGCTCATTGTTGAGTGCTGTGATCTCTTGTGTTTGCTTTTCGATACGTACTTCGGCATCATGTAGGCTTAATTTAAGCTTAGACACCTCATTTGTGACTTCCGTAGGTGAAGTGTCTCTAATATTATCAAGCAATGAAGAGAGTCTTTGAATCTCGACTTCATAACTTTTGATCTTCTCCTTGACATGTTTATATTTACCAATAACTTTCTTGTGGTCATTGAGTAAATCATTGAATGCATCGCCAAGTTTATCATATGTGAAATCATCGAGAGTTTCGCTAGTTATCTTGTCGGATGTTGCCATTAGGCATACATTGGCAGTGTCTTGCGGAGACTTCTTTTCTTTCTCGGAATCACTAGCTTCGCTCTCATGCCAAATGCTTGTGTTGGCATATTTTTTTGAGAAAGCCTTCTTGTATGGTTTCTCATATCGGCTGCTTTTCTTTGCGAATGGACAGTCTTTTCGGACGTGTTTAGTCTTCTTACAGCCGTAGCATGTTGGCTCTTCTTCTTCATCTTCTTATGGTTCCTTCTTTTTTCAATTAAAGCGAAGGAATTACTTAAAGTTGCTGATGAGGAGAGCTTGATCATCACCTTTCGAGTTGTCGTCATCCGTCTCTTCAGAATCAGCCCTTCGACGGTGAACTTTAAGGGCAATCTCCTTTGCCTTTGGAGCAGGCCCTTCGAAGTCTTTGCGGTCAAGCTCATGAGTCATCATCTTTCCCATCAAAGTCTCTATGGACATTGTAGTGAGATCATTTCCTTCTATGATGGCTGTTACCTTAGGGTTCCAAATTTTTGGTAGCCCCCTAAGTATCTTGCGGATCTTCTCGGAATTTGTATATTATTTGCCAAGAGAAGACAAGGGGTTGATGATGTCGAGGAATCTTATAATCATTTGAGTGGTCGTCTCGTTTGGCTTCATCTTGAATGCCTCATATTCTTGAGTGAGACGACTTATTTTTGATTCCTTGACTTGGGTGGTTCCTTCATGCGTCACTTCTTAATGTCTCCATACTTCGTGAGAGGTGATGCATGTTGAGACCATGTTAAACTCATTCATGTCTATTGCACAAAATAAAGCATTAATAGCTCTCGCATCTAGACTCGCCTATTTTTTCTCCTCGTCAGAATATTTGTCGTGGGGTTTCTCAACGAGATCACCATTGACAACTATCCTGGCGGGCTTTTTGTAACCATCGATGACAATGGTCCACAGGTCGAAGTCCAGCGGCTTGAGATACAAGCTCATCCTTGTTTTCCAATAGGTGTAGTTTGTTCCATCAAATAGGGGAGGCCTATGAGTGGACTGCCCTTCACCGTGATTAGAAAACATGGGTTGAGTGGTTGTCATGGATCAGCTCTAGGATGTTAGTCCTTGATAAGAGAATCGAGCTCTGATACCAATTGAAGTACAGGTAGGCAACTCTATAGGAGGGGTAAATAGAGTTTATAGCAAAAATGATCAATTAAAAATTTAAATACTTTTCACCAACTAAATAATCAGAGTAAAAGAAATACGAAAATAAATAGTAGAGAGCAAGCACAGTACAGCATGATTTTTAACCTGGTTTCCCTTGTAGAGGACTAGTCCAGGCCTGAGAACTCTAACTCAGGATTGAAATCTACTATTTGTGAAATAGGGTTACAACCACGTGCCTTTTCACAGAAGAGCACGCCAAACTTCTTTCAATAATCGCTTTGGCAAAACCTGGACTTTTTCAAGTGACTTACAACTTCTTGCACATCAAACTTCTAGCTGGATCGTACCGAGCAACTTGGACGGTTGGGAAGTTTGAATGCTAAGTGGATGGGAAGGTAAGGCTCTTGAATATATAGGCTATGTAAGAGAAGAAGAAGAGAAGAGTGGATGGTTTAAAATGAGAGAAACTAAGGCCTATTATAGGGTTCGGGGTAAGCAAAATTCGGCCAGAATTCGGTATAAATAATTTAAATTTTTGGCCGTTGGACAACTAGCAGTGATCAAGACCTAAAAATCAGCATCCTGAATTTTAGGGGACCAAGTTCGGCCCGAACTCTATGGGAGGCAGAGTTCGGCCCGAACTATGTCTTCTATGGACAAAATGTTCTTTTGTGGGCTTTGTATGAATGGGTTGATTGGGATTTGGGCTAAGTATACCTATAAAGCTATGGCTAGCCCAAAGTTGCTCAGTATGACCCAACGTACATCATCCTATACTCAAGAATAATAAAAATACATACTCCAGTATACACAAAATAGTAAAACTCCAAACAGTTGTGATCTTGACCCAATGAGCTGAGCAGATTGAATTTGAGCTCGATGTGTCAAATTGGACTATGACAAATATTGTTTTGTTAATTTTTAAGATTAGGTTGACTGTGATCCGGTTTGGATCAACATTCCATATTTTAGTCGTGCCTAGTCGTGTCATTTGAAATTTCGAGAATAAAATTTTTCGAAGGTGGGTAGATTTATAACCCACACTTCCCCACCTTCCAAATAGAAATCATATTTTTCCTAAATTCATAATTAGCTATTTTGTTATTAATTATTAGGAATGGCATTTTAGTGATTTCTAGTATAGAAGATGGTTATTTAGGAAATCATGAAGAAAGGGTGGCAAGTTTGTAATTGTTTAGAAGTGGAGTGGCATATTGGTATTTGAGAGTGTAGTAGCATTCTTGTAAATACCACTGTAGGATACTAGATTTTGGTAATTTCCTATTAGCCTTTAGCCATAGGGATTAGATTGGAAAGTTTCTAGAAATGCTTTCCTAATTAATCGAAATTAGTTCTTAAGTAATGCTGATTGGTGCTAATTAATCCCATAGGATATTCTAAAGAATATTCCATGTCTAGAGTATTCCAAGAATATTCTTTGGAATATTCCCTAGAATATTCTAGGTATATTCTTTAGAGTCATGTGCTAATTAAGCATCTAGATTATTCTAATGGCTCCTATAAAAAGGACTAATGATCATTAGTACTAATCATTCTAAGAACCCATAAGGTCCTAATGACGGTGTTTTAATTGTGTCGGCGTCCATCCATTTCATTAATAGCCTAGCTATTATAATTACATCCCGGTGTCCAACACAATCTTCCACACAAATTCCAAACCCCAATCGTATATGTGTCCTCTGACACGGACACACCCCTCTATATATCCACATCCAAATTTTGCCAAAACCCTAGCCATGTTCTGCTGTGTACCCGACACATGACACGCCCCCATATTTCAACAGCATATACTCGTGTCATATTATGTCCCCAGACATAGAACACAATCCTAAACCTAAAACCTAAGTCCTGCTCGTCGCGTCCGACCAACCGCTGCTGGAGATCCACCATGCCAGGCCGATCAGCTTGGCCAGAGTTTGCCGTTCCGCCGTCAAGGATCACCATCATGGTCACCGGAGCTCATCGTCTGTAGATCTGCATCTGCGCAGCTATGTCTGTAACACCCAGTTTTCCAAATGAGGGTAATTTTGAAATTTTGTAATTATAATTATTATTTATTGATATTTATTTCATATTATGATTTTTAGTAATTTTTAATTATTTTTAAACTATTTAAATTATGACTTATGATTTGGTGTCTTGTTAGTGTAACCCTAGAGCCTAGCCATGTGATTAGGATGTTTAATTAGTACATTTTAGCCTAGAGGGTATTTTGCTCATTTTAGGATTTATTTGAATTTATTATGATTTATGGAAATTTCTGTAATTTTAATATAAATTAAATATTTCTATGTGTTATGTTAGTCTTGACTAGTTGAGACTTTGTAGACTAACCTAGAAGTTGACCCTAGCTATGGTGACTTGGTTAGCATGGTAGAACCCTAGTCTAACTTAAGTTAATCTAAATTATTCATGTAGGAATCAAGACTTGGATAGAAGGCTTAGTGATTTGGACCATAGGCTTGATACTTAAAATTTGGTTCCATGACTAGTGCAAATAGGTCCATAGCCTATTAGACTCAACCCTAAACCTAACTATCACTTTATGAACAGCCACCTAGGGCTATTCCCCCTATAAATAATCTCTTCATTTAGGGTTCTTGCCTCTTTATTGAGTTTCAACATTTTGAAGAAAGGAAAGGTATAGGAATCTTCCTCAAGCCATAGTTTCTTTGTTTTAATTCCTTTTTCCCTCTAGTCTTTTGCATTAGTTCCTAATCCACCTCTACTTGCTGTTCATGGAGAGGAATCTCAGGTTTGGACCAATTTGGAGCACTTTGCCATCAAGGAGAACCACCCCCTTTTGAAGCTTCTTCATGCAAATTACACATATAGGTAACTTCCTATTCCTTCCATAGAATTTTGTTTTCTTTGCATAATTAGGAAGCCCTAGGTGCCCTCTCTCTGTTGGTATAGGCATTGTTAGGATTCGTGTCCAATACGTGTCCGTATCGGACACGTATCATGTATAGTGTATAAGTGTTTGATGAAATGCCACACTCATGATTATTTCACTATTTTTGAAATGTAATTGATTGAAATTGTAGTGTTATGTGTCATGTTTGATTTTGTGTTGCACTGAGTCGGGTCTAGTATAGTGTCGTGTCAGCACGAGGACACGAACACGCGTGCAGCAGGCTGCGCACAGTGCCTGCTGCTCGGGCACTGTAGCGGACACGACACAGCACGTATGGACACGAAATTTTGTGGACACCTAGGCCACGTGTCTGACACTACACTGACAAAATTTCAGGTAATATTATCGGGTATATCGAGAGAAAACCTACCTGTACGGAATTGCACTGTCACGCACACGCGCGAACAGCGGCTCCTGACACGGGCTTCGTGTCCCTCGTGGACATGTCGTGGTGACGTGTCAGGGACACGAACATGTTGCCCTATGTTGGGCGAACATGGGAACGCGAGTACGTGTCACGAATCGACTCGTGTCGTGTGCACGAACCCTCGACACGTATGCACGAGACACTGTTTTGCACTGTGTTCAGTTTCTAATATTCCAGTGTTAATTTCCAGTTTTAATGGTTTAAATTAATGATTAATTATCATCCTAATTCCTAAACATGTTTGCTAAACTCTGTTAGCTGATTATTACAAATTAGAATGGGATGTTTGACGAGAATGAGGATATTAGACATTTTATTAGGTTTTCAAAAGGGTTTGACTGATACATGATTCCAATTCATGTTTTCTTATGTTCCCCCTATTTAATCTGTTTTAAATGACATTTAGATAGTCTGTATGATCCTACATGCTGATTAGTTCATGTTTAATTCAACTTTCTTATTCGAATAGGCTTGTGTATATGAGATTGGGACTGTGTTGGTGTATGACTGATACACTGATGTTTAAGTTTTTCTTTCCTAAACAGTTAAATCCTATTTTTATCCATTTGAACTGATGTATTATGGGTCTAATGAATCCTACATGTGTATTTACCTCTATTAGTTCGAACTTTCATATTGATTGGGGTGGTTGTTATGGAATGGGATTTTTGAATGTGGGTTGGGCTATTAATTGAATAGATTGATACATTATAGGATTTCTGATACACTAATAGGATTTCAAAACTGTTTTATGTAGACTGAGGTTAACTACATGTAGGATTACATGTTTGCATAAGAATTTGATTTCTAAAAATTGTTTGGGACTCAAGCCTGAGAATTCAGACTTGTTGGGTTGCATGTTTTCCTATGTATCCACACACACTTTCGCACAGTATTTTGAAATCTGAGAACATGTATATTGCACTCGACCCACACACTGTTTTGGGAAATCTGAGAATTACTCTTTTTTTTTGTGAAACCTGAAATTCAATGAATGCACTGTTTTACTGATTTGGTTGTGTGGGGACTGTTAAATCTGAAATCTGGAAGTTAAGTTGGGTTCACACTGTTTACTGAGAAGGGTTTTGTTCATGTAAAATCTGAGATTTTATGGGCTGTCACTGTTTTGATTCCCCCTACACTCACACACACATGTACACACCCTCACATTTCACTCATGACACACACACACACACTGAAATGGGTTTTCCTGAGATGGTTTATTGCATTACACTCCAATGTTAACTCCTACACACAACCTACATTCCTATCTTAATTACTGAGAACAAGTTCACCCTTCACTGTCAATGCACTGATTTTTTTGATTGTATCCACACACATTGAATGATCATATCACACCCTACACATCAGTCCTTAAACCCCCTAAATCCAGCCTTAAACCATTCCATTGATAGCCCTACATTGCTCCCTTGTATCAGTCCCTATAGTCTACAAAATCAGCCACTGAACCAGCCCTTGTTCAACCTATACCTGTCCCGAAAACCTGTCCTTATCCCAGCCTTGTGGCTGCCCCCAAAACAGCCACAAACCCAGCACCTTATCAGCCCATGTAGCTATCCTAAATCAGTCTATTACCTGTCCAAAACCCACTCCTTAACCAGCCTGTGTACACCCCTAAATATCAGCCCATAGCTGCCCCTTAACCACCCTGAAATCAGCCCTTATTAACCCTATGTGCCAGTCCAAACACAGCCTATACTAGCTCCCCACCTTCCTGTCACACACCCTTTATTTAAACCCTTCCTGTTACATAGGTTCATATGTGTAAACACACAGGCCTCTTATGTACCACTCCTCTATCACCTTGCTATTACACATTGTATTCCCACACAACATTTCACCTTGACACTTCATTCATATATATATCACCCACTATATCTCTCTATATATGTATTTTGATATATGGTAATATATATATATATATATATATATATATATATATATATATATATCTATAACATGTAACTTATGTATTGGTATATGTATGTAAGTATCTCCATATATATATATACATGTAGTGATACATATATATATGTACAAGGTGATGAATGAATGTATGTATGCAAGGTAGGCAGGAATGATATGTAATATGGGTAATACAATATAGGTTTGATTATGTGGTAAATATATATATAAATAAGTTGATAGTTGTATAGCATGGTGATTGGTGTGTGATTGCTAGACAAGGCTTGGTTAGGCCTAGTGAGACTTATTAGACTTGTTCGGGTCAGTCTTGACCTAGTTGACCTAGTTTGACTAGTGTAGTTGACTGGAGTTGACCAAGTGTTAATTTTAGTCTAGTTTGACCTAGACAGCATGCAAATGCATTGTAGATTACTATTATCATCCCCTGTATACATCTTTACTTGTGTTGCTCTAACTAGGAGTCAGGTACCTCATCTCGGACAGTATATTTTCTTCAGACATTCAGATACGAGGCGAGTACATTCTCTGATCATTTTATATCCTGCTTAGAATAATTTCCTGCATTAAATTACTTTACTTGATACTGTCACGTTGGTCACACGGATTAGTACTATACGGATCCCTTTTTGAGATGTTATCCCTTCAGGAAGCATCGGGTACTCTATGTTCTGTGCGTTTCACTTACATAGCGTATCATATGCTTCTTTGGTTCTTTAATCACTTGTGACATATACTCATATGATCACAGAGTCTTCTTTGAATCCTTATCCCATTTATGGGGTCTATCAGAATCCCCATTTTTGGGACTACTATGTACCACCATTTGGGGGCTTACCACCCTTTGGAGGCTTACCACCCTTTGGGGGCTTACCACCCTTTGGAGGCTTACCACCCTTCGGGGGCTGTTACATAGAACCATGTACGTAACATAACTTGTTTGGATCCTTGTGTATTAGTTGGGGGTACGGGGGAGTATAAATAGCCATGTGAACAATTCCAAAGTAGAATAGCCATGTACGCCCCTTTAGTATAGCCATGTACAATCAAGCCGTTCACATGTCGACTTTGTACTCTAAATTACTAGTCACTGGTAGCTCTCTACTTATAGTAGATATTTCTATTACAGTTCTCTCTCTGTTTACATACTGTATTTCCTTCAATATATATATCTTACTTTACTGCATGATTATATTTTCTAACCTGCTATGAACTGTTGAGATGTATTGTGCTCGTTCCCGTCCTGACTGGACCTGTTGAAAATTTTACAGGGGATGATGAGAAACCCTGCACCCCTTACTTGGAGCTTGTCTAGATGACACTCACGACCTGGACCCCTGGGGAGGTTCAGGCAGCTGCTGAGGATGATACCCTTGCATAGTATAGATAGCTTAGACTGTTTCTTTTCATGTTTAGTTGTTGTCCTTAGTTTCAGAGTTGTATATTCTAGAGATGTTGAGACTGGTAGTGGTTAACTTATGTTATTTTATTTTTGTTGTACCTCAGTTGAGGATTTTCTTATCTATTTCATCGTTCCATATTCTATCTCTAGATTGTGATTGAGTTGTACCTCTGTGTTGGCCTCCTTAGGGAGTGTATTTCATGTTAAATAGTTATAGTTCATGACCTAGAATAGTGTTCTACCGTCGACACTGCGGCGTAGGCTCTCGTACCCTCACAGTGGGTGAGGGTCGTGACAATGTCCAGTCTGGATACAACACGACGGGTTCTCGATGACCACAGCCTTCGGAGCTTCTTGGATGTCGAGCTCCTCGGACACCACGTCCTCAAGCAGCACATTTTTCCTCGAGTGTCGTGCTACCGAGAGCTTCATGAGAAGACTCTCGAGCCTTTTTTAGGAGCGTCGGTGCATGAACCACTAGCATCTGCCCTTAGATTTGAGTCGCAGACCAGATCTGCGTCGAGGAAGCCGCGCCGCCACCGCTACGACCGATCTGCCATGGTACCAGTGCTTTGTAATCATCTCGGCCTCCTCGACCCGCTGCTGTCGCCAATCATCTTCTCCTCACTACCGCACGAACAGATCTCTGGGTAGCCTACTCCGTCGCACCGTCTTTTGAGCTACAGGTGAGGTCCTCCTCCTCTTCTTCTTTCTCATGTTCTTCTTTCTACTTCTTCTTCTTCCTCTTGGATTTTAGAGTTTTGTGCGGCGGTGTGTGTGTGTGTGTGTGTGTGTGTGTGTGTGTGTGTGTGTGTGTATGTGTGTGTGCGTATGAGAAGAGAGAGATCTGTAAACATAGGGTTAGCCATAGAGTATTTGGGCTAGGTCAGGATCCGGATCCCTGGGCCAGGCCATGGGATTGGGTGGGTTTGAGAGTAGAAAAGAATAATAAATGAGAAGTTTGACTGAACAGGCTTAGTTTTGGGTCTGAGTTATGTTGAGATTTTGAAGTCAGTTGGTGTTAGACTCATGGGCCTAGTTTTGGGCTGACTAATTTTAGAAACAGGCTTCATTTTTTGAGGGAGCATTTGAAATAATATTTAAGCTACAGGAGACTAGGCCCAGGGACCATTAGCTGACCCATTTTAACATACTATTGGCTGAGTCCAATAAAGGAAATGTATTAAAAATAGTATTGGGCCTTATTCTAAGAATTGAACTAAGAATATTTAGAGATTCATAAAAATTTCATAGCGGTAAGTAATTTATAATGGAATTTTGTATTTTATTAGGTTTGGAACTAGGATCAAAAACAAGAAAGTGGACTTAAGACAAGTACTCCATGTTTATGTTTCTCAATATTAAATAAATGTAGTTTATTTTATTTCCTAAATTATCATGAATCATATTGCGACAGGATTTCTGACACGTATTATGACTCATGATTTTGCAACGCATGATTTTCTTTGAAGTTTTGAACCTTGCTTGTGCATTATGATTCTGAATCTTGCTTGCTATGAATTTTTGAATCATGATTCAAAGACATCAAGTTTCGAATCCTGTTTGATATGAATCATGAGACATCAAGTTCCGAATCTTGCTTGATATGATTTTTTTGAATCGCAAGAAAAGAAGAAATACCTAGTAGATTTTTGGTCAACCCATTATAGTCTGAAGCGTAGGTTGACATACACCGCACTTATGCCCAAGCATGGCCAGTTCGAATCTAAACCTTAGCCGGCCACATATCGAAACAGTATTTCAAATCACATAGTTTACTAGTTGTGCATCCTTGATTCATTATTTGACTCTGTTGTCCCGCCCCGATTCGGGGAATCGTTCGTCCTCGCTTTGATTCGCACCGAATCGTTTGTCCTCGCTAAGGCATGATATCGTACAAGTTGTTTGCAAAAACAAAAGTTTGATTTCTACAAACTAAGAAAGGAAGAAAGTACAAGAGTGCAATTAATTTCTGGGGAAGTACAACTATAGGAATCTAATCAAAAGACGATCACTTTATCCCATGGACAATGTAATATCGAAGACACGAGCCTCTGGAAGAATGCAGCCGAAGTTTGTCAGTAGATTATGATCATTAATGATGCTTTAGAACTTATTTGCAACTATTTGTAGAGTTTTGAAATAACTGTTTTCTGAGTTGCACGTACTTCAGGTTGCGCGCCTTCTATCCAGTTGCACGAATGGTTACTTGAACTGCTGGGGATGCGTGGCATCGTTTGAGTGAGATGCGCGTGGTCATGGGCAATACAGTGGACACGTTCTTCGAGATTAGTGGCGTGCGTGCTACATCATCCAGCTTCTGAATAAAAGTTGATCAGGTGGTGCCAATACTCTAGGTGGCACGCGTGCGCAACTCAACTTTTGGCGCCTTTGATTGGGCCTTTTATGTTATGACAATTGATTCTCGCGCTTCTTGATAACTTGCGTAAGCTTGCTGTCAGCATTAATTACATGCTGACAAAATCTTCTCAAGCGCTATGTTGCACGGGATTCGAATGGATTTTCTTCGACTGACGAGCTGTCAGAGCTGTCAGTAATGATGGCTGCCGTTACAGCTTCTCGAAGAAGCTTGCCACATGGAGCTCGCACACCCTGGCTTAGGCGCAACCTGAAATGGCATAGGCACAACCTGAGAATGGCGCAACTTAATGATCTGGCGTCACTTAATGCTAGAGCTTTGTCGAAAGGGGCGCCCATTGATTTTTAGAGTCCTACAAGACCCCCTTCAAATTTTTCAAAATTTTGAAATATTTCAAAATTTGAAATACTTTGAATTAGAAAATTTGACACGAGTTGCGCTAGTCAATATTTAACTAATTTTGCTTTTTTAGCGCAAGTTGCGCAACAGTTTCGGAATACCCTTTTCGCTATAAATAGATGTTCAAAGAGGATTTTTAACCTTTTTGTGAAATTTATTTTCCTCAAACCCTTCCTCTTCTTCCTCCTAACTCCCAAAGCTCCTCCGACGGTCGTCAAATGGCACCAAGGAAGTCCGCCGCTGACAAGGAAAAGGCCATTGCTGGGACTTCATCGTGCACATCACCACCGAGAGTGCCTCGTTATGCGCCTCCATCATCGAGAGCTGAACAAGCCCACCCACCTCTCGAAGGTGATCTTCATAGAACAAATTGACCATCACTTAGGCGCCAGTGAACAAACGAATCCATAGTCAATCATCTCTTTTTAGAGTTTTTGATTGATTTACACATTCTGCAATGTGCACCACCTCTTTTTAGAATGTAGGCGCATACTCTATTTACTCGTGCCTCCTCTTTTTAGACTGTTGGCTGCGTCAAAAATATATTGTTTGTTTTTACGAATTGTGTTGCACATGTTTTAAATTTTTGCCTTCTGACTTGCGCGAATGCACCCTTTAAACATGTGCATTTCAAGTTTGTACTAGGCGCGACTTTATAACTTGTGTAATGTAGATCTTAAATTCATATTAATCTTGAGCTGACACCAAGCGCACTCTGTAGGCTTGCGCAACAATGAATCATGCGCAACCTAAATTATATATACACCAAGCGCACTTTGTAGGCTTGTGCAACATAGAATCATGCGCAACCTAATTTATATGTATTTTTAGATGCTTGCGCAACCTGTGACTTCGTGCAACTTGTGACTTCGTGCAACCAGTTTAAAATTTAAATACTGTTATATAGGCTTCGTAATTAATATTTTACTCTCTTCTTTTTGTAGTTGATCTCAGAGAAGACCCTAATACAGAAAGATATGCATCGGCCTTCAATGTGTCAGAATACTGAGAAGACTTATCCCACGTACAATATCCTCAATATGATCTTCCTGAGTCCCGAAGAGCTATGCTAGCAGCTCAAGAGAATCTCACTTTATTATACTTGATGAACGGCGAGCCTTTGGAAAGTCTGAACAGTGTCGTTCATAAGAAACCAGCTTTCTTGTTTGGAGAGGTGATCAAGAAGACGTCTCAGCCCAAAGCAAAGAGAGAAGACAGATTTTATCAATATGGGAACAGAATCATCTACCTCATAGAAATATCAAGACACATGTCTTTGTCTCAACATGCATTTTCTTGTTATCCCCAACGTATGGCATGGGATCTGACTCCGATTCAACAGGCTAGAGTTGGGAAGATATGCTACAGATTGGGTCCACAGAACAAGGATTTGTTCTACAGTACTTCGGAGAGATACAGCTCCTATCTGAAAGGTTTGAGACCAAGTTGTATACCTCTTGAAGATTCATCAATGATGCTTCCCGTCAAAGTACCTATTTTCGCGAACATGTTTGCGAAGGCTGAAGGAAGATACCCAAACCAAACCATACGCTTGACAGGCTTAGTGAACCCTGACATAAAACGTTGGAACAGTGTAGTGGTTTGGGTTTTGGATCATTTAAAGGATAAACTTCTCGAATTAGAGCTATATGATCCGATCTAGACCACTGCTCACGGCTTTCGCCCGAATGCTCACATGTTTTTGGCCTTATTTGAAAGATATAATGAGTGGACAGGTACCTTCATGACACTAACGGGGAAATCGGCTTCGCACTTCATGAAATGAAGTATCTTTCACATTTGCCAATGGGTAAAAGCCCCCATAAAGAATATGTGCTAACAAACAAGGAATTGGATACTCTCTCAGCAGAGAACCCTAAGATGGTGGCTGTGTTCGAAGAATTATTATGCCACTATATGATCTGTTTCCTTTATTACAAGAGTGCTTCCAAAGGGACTTGCTATACTACCAAATGGCTGCCATACTTGTTTCTGGGGCATGCTCATGAAGAAAAGATCGTCGAGAGTCAAGTTGTGATCCTTGTTTCTTCAAACTGCTCGGCCGCAGCAATGCAGAGAAATTGATAGAAAAAACTAAGCATTATGATAACATCTTGGATATAGATTGGTACCCATTCACTGCTGGTGCTCCAATCAAAATTTATCTTAGACAGGGTTACAGAACTATGTCTCAAGAAGCCCAGCTGGCGGGTTTCCTCTCTTTATGGCTACGACGGTTTGTCATACCCGGAGCCAGTGTCGTCGACCGATTCCATCGAGGTGTGCTATTCGCCGCAGTGAGTCTAGTATTCGGCTACAAGATGGATCTTCTCTCGACGATGACATGTCGCTTGAACGCAGGCTTGCATTTTTTCGTTAACACCAAGGTGTACGATAAGAATTCTTGGGACGACTTCCCTCGTAACGAAATGTTATACACATATCTATTTGGGTGGTTGCTGTTGTACTACCCTGACTTGATGTATCCCGATATGGGTGCAATCGGAGGAGATTTTATCAGGCAATATTCCAATGCTCGATGGAATATAAATGCGATGTCAAAATGCCGAAGAGCTTTGAACCGAGGGTCTGGATGGAGATTTCAATATGTTCCTCCTCCTCCAGGGTATGAGAATCTCCCTCCATAAATCATGGATCTAGAAGCAGCACCTCTCTATTTATCTTTGGCTGAGTTCATATGGTTGAAGACAATCCGGCCATTACATTTAGTGTACCGGTTTAAAGGCGAATGTTTTCTGGAACCGAACTTACCAAGCCGATTTGCTCGATAGTTCGACTATGATCAACTACAAGTAGGTAATCTCACCATCTGTTTACAGCTAAGGGTTACCTAATAGATGGTGCCAGGGCTTGGGGATACTACAATACAAGAGGCAGTAAAGCCATATTCTCGATGCCCCAAGTCTTTCAGATAGGCCCGCGTATGTTATATACATACGCAAATTTGTATACTTCTGCCAATACCTTTACCGAAAGCTTCCGTCTGGCTGACAGTTTTGCCAGTGATAGACGTTTAAGAGCTGGAGTTTGCACTACACAATCCTTCAGAGATGAAGAGAATCACGAATCCGCTGACAAACCTCTGGAAGCCTCTCTCGTAGGCTTCTGTGATAAAGTTAATGATCCACTAGATGTATCACTGAAGATACGGAAGTAGAAGTCCCCAGCAAAGGGACTTGGAAGGAAAAGAAAGACTGAAAGTCATCAGTTCCTTCACATCCTAGTGATCTCCCTTCTTTTTCTAAGGCTGTAAGGAAGAAAAAGAAGACTACATTGGTCATTGCAGAGCAGTCTACCACTAGGACCACACAGTCCCAGACAAAACATATGTAGATTGGAGCATCCTCTGGAGGAGGAGATGCAACTCCTTCTTCAATTCCAAGAAGTAGCCAAGTTGCCCAAGAAGAGGTTACTAGAGAACTCAATATGCAAGGTGACCTCGATGAGGTTGAAGAAGAACCTGAGTCACCTCTTGTGCGCAAGGCCAAGGCCAAAATGAGATTAATAGTGGCTCCAAAAGACCATCAAGAAACATTGCTTTCACAAGATGTGCCACCTCCACAAGGTAAATTTTAATACTATTTTAATGTGATCTTGCTTCAGTAACATATTGACATTGTTCTTTTTCATCTGCAGAGGTTAGCGTTCTGGCTCCAATCATTACAGAAGGAATTTCGGAGCCCATAATCACAAAAATGACTATTCCCGTAACTGTGCTAGCTGCCGCAGGAATTATGATGTCATCTCCAACTCCAGAAGTTCCAAAGACTACACTTTCTAAGGAGGAATGCCTTTTACAGAATCTAATCATGATGTCACTATTACTTTCGTAGCCCAAACTCCTACTTATTCTCAAGAGGATCGAAAAATGATAGCGGCTCTCGAAGGATGTGCCTACGGTGATGTATTTGAAGATGATTCTATAAGCGCCATTGAAGGAGACCAAGCTTTAGTAGAAGTCCCACTAAATTAAGAGTTACCAATCAAAGAAGACCAAACTACCATTGAGGGTGAGGAGCACCCTATGATTGAGGAGGGGCATCCAAGCCCAAAAACTGATGAGCCTGAAAATAACGAAGATCAGACTACGGCTCTTGAAGATGTTGGGAATGATGGAAATCCCAACACTGTTGTTGCAGAGACTCAGACCCCTACCGATCAAGCTTTTGAAGTCAGGGATGCAGAAGAGATTGCCCCAGCTGAACAAGTAGAATCAGGAGCCGGAAGCAGCCATTTCTTATCAGGCAGTTCTGAAGCTAGAAGTAGTCAGGCAGCTGTGTCTGAAACTACCATAGCCAGGCTCCGCACTGATCTGGATATGCCCCATGAAACCCTATATGTATTGCCAAGATCAGGTAAAATTTTGAATTTTATTTACCTTAATTCCTGTAATTTATATGTAATGACTATGTATCATGATTACAGTGGGTCCTGTGGGGACACTTGCAAAAGCTGCATCGACCACATTCAGTTTTAGCTCGACCATGGCTCCTCTGGATATGGGGACCCAAACTGGAGAGAAAAGTTCTTCTATGAGGCCAGTACTCGGGTCTGCCGGTGTATAATCTGTAGTTCCTTCAACTACTGCAGAAATAAGAATTCCAACAGAAGTGGCTACCCCGAGGATCTCAGCGATGAACAGAGCTGGAGTCAAAGCTTATACTAGTGCTTTCTTCACTTCTCTAAAGCATTTAATTCAAATGGTCATGGAAAAGTACCAACCATATGAGTCAGTAAGGGGTCCTTCCTCCTTCATCATTGGTGCCATCCGCAAGATTGGTGATCTGGATAGAGTCAACTATTTAGATCATATTTTGAATGAGCTTGAAGAATCAATCAAATCTTATAAAGATCTAACAAGAGGAAACATCCAAAAAATCGTAGATGCTGAATGTGAGGTGATGGCTCGCGAGGCTGCAACACAAAAAGCAGAGTTCAAAGCTTCTGTGGTAGCTTTCTCACAGCTCTCTACAGAGTTGGAATCTCGTATTGTCGACACAACTTCTACTGTTGAGTGCTATAAGACTGAAGTTGCAGAGAAAGAGAAAAAAGTTGCTGAATATCAAGTTCGCCTTCGGGATCTAGAAATTGAAATGGCTCGGCTCCAAGAAGCAGTCAAAGCAGCTCGGTGACGCAAAGAAGAGGTATTGAATATGCATCAAATTGCTGTGAGTCAATTAGATGGCTTGAGGAGGCAGCGGAATGTACTTATCCAAATTGAAGGTGCAGAACTGGAACACCAAGCTAATTTACTGCAATCTTTTGATCTCGAGTCTGGGAGAGCTCTTGCTAAACAAAGGATATTCGACTCCAGAGTAAAGAGGGCTAAGAATTTGAAAAGATTGATCATTGTTCTCAACACTCAGCCTCCCCAATGAAGCAATCTATAGGAGGTTTTGTCTTCTTGTCTTTCAAATGATGTACTTTTTTGACATTTTGAACATTATTGAAATAAGAATTAATGCTCTTTTTGTGGTTCCATTACTTATTATATACCTATAGTAGATATAACTAATAGTTAAGAATAGGAAAATATGTTCAGAGGTACAGGACATAACATATCTCCTAAAAGAAAATAACAATACTAATTATATCTGTTCAGAGGTAATGTGGATGTGACAGAATATAATTCTCAGAATATTGTCATTTCAAAAGACGACTTTATCAGAGGTAATGTGGACGTAATAAGTCGCTAATGTATATGATAGAATTCAGAGGCAATACAAACATGAATTCATGTATTTGTTGATTATCTTTGAATCAGCTGGTATTCAAAAATAAGATATCTTTTAAAACGATTAGGTTCTAAAAGATTGGGTTTCTGATCAGGTGACATGATGTGAATATATTTTGCTCGGGATTTTAAGAGTTTATCAGAAGGGTGAACAACTCAACTCTTTTAGTATGTACAACATTCAAAGAATATTTTACATTTCCTTCAACATAGTATTTTTTTAAGAATTTGCCAGCGATAGGCATCATAGCAACTCGGCCATCCATTTCGGTTAGTTGATAAGCTCCGTTTGAGAAAACCTTGCTTACAATATAGGGACATTCCCATTTTGCTTCAAATTTGCCCTTGCCCATGTGTGTCATAGTCATAGGATGTCTGACAGTAAGGACTAGTTTGCCTTTTTGGAATGCTCGTACTTTGACTTTTCGATTAAAAGCTTTGGAGATACGGGCTTGATATAGCTCACTATGTTGTTGAGCTAGTAACCGTTTCTCGTCCAACGCTTCAAGTTCCTAAAGCCGAAGGCGATCATTATTTTTTGTTGCGAGTTCATTGGCAATTGTAATCCTTAAGGAGGGGATTTGAATTTTCAATGGTAGGACCGCTTCGCATTCATACACTAAAAAAAAGGTGTACAACTGGTAGGAGTGCGTATAGTAATACGATAAGCCCATAGACATTCTCCAAGATTTTTACTCCAGTTTCTTTTATTGGTAGAAACCATTTTTTGAGAAGCTTGATAATAGTTTTGTTGAATGCTTCAGCCAAACCGTTAGCTCAGGATTATAGGTCGTCGAAGCAACATTATTAATTCTGTTATCATTACAAACCGAGTAAACTTTTGACTGATAAATTATGGTCCATTATCATGAATGATTCGTCGAGGAATACTGAATCTGTATATCACATGATATTTAATAAAGTTGATGACACTGCTGGTCTTGACTTCAGATAAAGGTATAGCTTCGACCCATTTTGAAAAGTAATCAATTATAGCCAGTATAAACTGATGTCCTCTAGACGACGGTAGATTGATAGGACCAATGACATCCATACCCCAAGCTTCAAAGGGCCATGATGCGGCAGTTGGATGAAGGAACTCCGACGGTTGATGGATGAAGTGTGCATAGATTTGACAGGCTCGACATTTTCTTGCATATTCAATGGCATCTGATGCCGTAGGGGGCCAATAGTAGCCCATACGCCGGATACAATCTTGTAATTTAGGACCAGGCTGATGTGCACCACACACACCATCATGAGCTCCCCGTAGTATTTGGTTTGCTTCATCTCCAGCAAGACAACGTAAGAGTAGACCATCAAATGTTTGTCGATAAAGGATCTTAGAAGTATGATTGTAATAAAACCAGAGTGATCGCCTACGGATTATTGTAGCTTCCTTAGAATCTTCGGATAAAATGTCATGTACCACGAAGTCAATGAAAGGAGCTCTCCAGTCTTCACTAATGACATTAGTTTCAGTTGAATTGTTGAACTCAATATTTAAGTTATTCTCAAAGTAAAATAACTCTCTGTTAGTGACGACAATCATCTATTGCCTTTTCACTAGGATTGCTAATACGGCTGCCAGATTAGCCAATGCATCAGCCTCCGTATTGCATGCCCGACGTACATGTTCAATAAAAGAAATCCTGGAACGATGTAGCCATCCAAACTGTCGCTTCATGATATGGGACAAGATCCTGGTATCGAACTTCATACGTGCCTCTAACCTGATTGACAATTAGTTTAGAGTCTCCATATACTTCCAGATATTCAATATCTAATTGTTTAGCTAATCGAAGACCAATGAGTATAGTGTTATATTCAGCCACGTTATTGGAACACGATTTGTCTAAAGAATAAGCTCTTTGAATAGCTAATCCTTCTGGCGATACGAGGACGATTCCAACTCCAGCAACAATGGCACATTTTGGTACTATTCTGGATGCACCGTTAAAGAATAGACGCCAGGCAAGAATTTCTTCTGAAATCATATTGGATTCCAAAGTTTCATCCGAAATCTCGTCATAAAGTTTAGATGTTTCGAGAAGTGGATGAGCTGCCAGGAAGTCAGCAAGAGCTTGACCCTTAACAGAATTTTAAGGAACATAAACCGTATCATATTGTGCTAATAATATGGCCCATGTAGCAAGTCTGGAATTGAGTGTACTAGGCTTCTTCATCAAGACCCGGAGAAGGTTAACTCTAGAAATAATATGAATAGTTTGGCCGGTGATATAATGTCTCGTCTTTTCAACGCAAACATCAAAGCCAGACATTTTTTTTCTACTAGGCTGTATCGATGTTCAGCTCCGATCATTGTATGGCTAAGATAATAAATATCTTGCTCATGACCTTCTTTATTCTTCTGAGCAAGTAAGGCACCCAATGAATGATCCATCTCTCGAACATACATCAGGAAGGGTATTCCTGAGACTGGAGGCACTAAAACTGGAGAGTTCTTTAAGTACTGCTTTATATCTTCAAATGCTATATGACATTCTTCATTCCAAATAAAAGACACACCTTTCTTCATGAGATGAGTGAACGATCTACAACGTCCAGAGAGATTTGAGATAAATCTCCTGATGTACGCAAGCCGTTCCTGGAATCCTCGTAGCTCATCTAGGTTGTGTGGAGGATGCATCTCTTGAATGGCTTTGATTTTCTCAGGGTCAACGTGGATACCTTTAGAGGTAATAACGAATCTAAGAAACTTGCCACTAGAGACTCCCAGGAATGACTTGGTGGGATTCATCTTGAGTTGATGTTGGCGTATTAGATCGAATATAGTTCTCAAGTCTTGGATGTGGTCTTCCTCTATATGACTTTTGACAGCAATATCGTCTACATAGCATTCAACTGTCTTTCGTAAATGATCACGGAAGAAAGTACTAATAGCACGCTGAAAAGTTGCACCAGTATTTTTAAGACCAAACGGCATGACAGTGTAGCAATAGACTCCGAGAGGAGTGCAAAAAGATGTATGTTTCTCATCTTCTGGGTGCATCTTGATTTGATTATATCATGAGAATCCGTCCATAAAAGATATTCGTTCAAATCTGCAAGTATTGTCGATCATGACATCAGTGATCGGAAGAGAAAATTTGTCCTTGGGACAATCTTCATTAAGGTCTCTAAAGTCGATGCAGACTCGGACCTTCCATATTTTCTTCATAACTGGGACAACATTAGCCACCCAGTCAGGATATTGTTCTTTTCTGACGAAGCCACATGCAATAAGCTTCTTGACTTCAGCTTCTTTGGCGTCCATCATGTTAGGTCAGAATCGACGCTATTGTTGCTTGACTAGACTCGCATTTGGCAGGATGTTGAGTTTGTGAGTAGAGATCTCGGGATCCAATCTCGGTATGTTTGTATAGCTCCAGGCGAATACATCAATGTATTCCTTAATAAGTTGAATCACTTAATGTTTATCCGCTTCAGGGAGGCTTTTGTTGACAAAATTGGTCTTGGGGAGGCCTCGTCTCCAACATCAACTTGAACCAACTGATCTTCGGTAGGCGACTCATGTTGCTCAAAGCGAAGCTCCTATTGAGTATCCATCCTTTCTGCCCAAGGATCGGATTCAGAGGTTTCGATAAAGTCTTCGTCGTCTTTCGAGAACTCGGCAGTTACCATATTGGAAGATAGAGTCACTCGATAGACATGCCCTATACTGGTATCAAAATCCTATGAAATAGAGTCAAAATATTTAGATCGTTCTTCTTTATCGGATTCGGAGGCTTCTGGAGTCGGAACTGGCGAGGTATAACCCAATCCTTGCTTCATTTTACTATAATATTGTTGTGATTTTCCTTTTGGAGCAGGAATACGAATAAAGGTTCGCCTTTCCTTGTCCCCATTGAGACCAGTTTTAAAATTATAGCCCATCTTTTGAATGATATATTTTGATTGTTGACTATAACGACATAGTTGAAGTCTTCCGTTATCTTGATTTTTTCTCTTCATTATCGGACGTGATCTTATGTTATGTTCCTTACTAAAAAGTATAGGAAATTAATCTTTCTTCCTAGAAGGAACTAAAAAGAAGGAGTCTTGCATTAGTTCGAGCAATACTTCATCTTGGAGAGGTTGAACTGCCCCTATTGTAAGTGGTTCGAAGTTATATAACATTTCTAAATAATATCGAGTATAATAAAAAATATCAGTATATTGTAAAAGAGATGCTACTAAGAAGAAAGATTCTTGTATTAGTTCAGTATAAAAACCATAAGTATAAAACATCAGTGGTTTGAAGAAGGATTCTTGACCTTAACAAAAGGCTTAGTAAGGTTGATAATCAGAGGAGGAGAAGGAGAAGGCTTGTTACGATGAAGGTCAATAACAAGAGGCTCGGAAGAGGTGAGCTCTCTTTGTTCCATTTTTACAGTAGAAGGTTGTTTATTATGAGAGGAAAGATGGATAGTCAATGTCTGAGAAGAAGATGGACGAGTAGTACGTCCTTTGACAGGGATTATAAGAACATATTTTGAGGTGTCTTTCTAATCTTCCTCACTATCCATCACCAGTACTACCTTCATGAACTCTTCCTTGTACATCCGAGAATCAGTAAAATATGCTTCAATACCCCTGAAAGGATTTAGGTCAGCTACTTTTTTTTGGACTTCTCCATTGACGTCTACATATTTGAAGCATTGATGGAGAGTGGATGGTACAATATTATGCTCATACAGAAAGGGTCTTCCCAGCAAAGCATTATAAGAGCCATAATTATCGATCACGTAGAAAGCAACCTTTGTACGAAGATTGCCGACTTGAACTTTTAGGCGAGTCTTCCCCAAAGGTTTACTTCTTCCAGAATTAAATCCCAAGATTGTCGTGATGGTTGTTGAAAGATTATGTACAGGAATCTTTAATGCATCTAGTAAAGTCTTTGGCATGATGTTGAGCACAGACCCAGGGTTGATCAAGATGCAATCAACTTTTATGGTATCGATATATCCCGTGAAGTAGAGGGGTCGGTCATGACGATTATCTTCCAACAGCATATCATCTTGTGTAAAGGTGATGTTGGGCATCATCTCCATCACACTATGACAATGAAAGCACGTTACAATCTCCTCCTCTGGCTTCTTGAGAAGTGTTAGACAAGTATTAGCTTGCATCAAAGCTTCACTCAACGTTTCTTGGGTTTCCTTCGAGAGTCAGAGTAGTTCAAAAATTGATAACCTTGCCGTATTAGCCAGCTGAGCCAATATATCAAAGTTATATGGCCTCTCGAGTCCAAGAGCTGGAGTATTCTTTAATACTTTATCAAAGCATACAGGCTTCTTTCCTTTGTCGGCTGCCGTCGGTTTAGGAAGAGTTGGTTCCACTGGAGGTGATGAAACCGATGGAACATTGACAGCAGGAGAAGATGATGCTGGAGGAGCCTCTAGAGTTAGAGGAGGGTTCTCTTGACCTTCTGAATAAACTTTCAGGTAAATTCTTCCAGACCTGGTACTAGTTAAGGCCTCTTCTTCGGATACAGGTTCGAAAGACACCATATTGTAGCTCTTTGTCTGGATCTTGCTTTTGGAAGATTTTTTTGGCAAGATGAAGAGTTTATCCAGTAACCCAAACCAATACGAGATTGGTTGTGTGAAAGACATGGAGAAAGAGGTACAGGAGATCCATTTCCATGATTCAGGTCGGGAGCCTTTTGTAGATCATATCCCATCTTCTTCATGAGTTTGTGGGATTGTTGATTATATATATGGAAGACTGGTTGATAATTGGTTTCTAGCTTTGGCAGTGTTGTCTCATAAGAAGAACAAGAATGAGGAGGATCAGATGAAAGTGGCAGTCAAAGGTGGAGGACAACGTTCACCCAACGAAGTCATGTGACATAACTTATATTTGGTTGCTTTCTTGGACTTTAAAGAAGGTGCTGCAAAGTCAGCTACTAAATTAGGATGAATCTACATAACCTCCCATTTATCAGTAGACAGAGGAACCAGACCATCAGTTCGTGCAGGTGGGAGATAACAATCACTAAAGTAGTTTTCAGGATGGGAATGACGCCGTCCTGCACAAGTTGAGCAAGAAAATCGCCAAACTATAGAGAGACGATGTTAGCCGTTATAGACTTTTTGTCTTGTTGGAGAGTGATTGCTCCCGAATTAACTATCTCCTGGATCTTGCCTTTAAGCACATAGCATCTCGAGTCGGATGTCCGATAAATCTGTGGAAAACACAATATTTAGGGTAGTCAGTTTTACCTACTTAATTTGGCCGTTTTGCCTCTGGCAGTTGAAGTTTATTATTCTTGATCAGATAATCAAAGATGCTCATGACATCATCTTCATCAAAGAAGTATTCTTCTTTTGGACGTGGTGCTCTCTGTGGTGGTGCCATTGGAGTAGGTGTTGATTGACCTATATTGCGGCTAGAGTTTCTTTGCCTTTGACATTGATAGCCAAAGTCTCTTTACCCTTGCGGTTGTTCTGACGGCCACCGTTATTTGGTGTAGCATGTTCATCTTTGTCAAGATTAGGCATTTAAATACCTAATTATTTGAACTTGTCAGCACTTTCTTCTGTTGCTTTAGCATTCACTATGAATGAAGGCCAATCCTGGAACTGTGTTGATCCAGTCTATATGCTGATTATAGGAAACAGGTTTGACTTACAAGTGTCTATAGTCAGAGCATCTAGAGTTTCGAGAGGCATTTTGAGTGCCTCACGGCAGAATTATTCAATGAACCGTTCAGTTGTTTCATTGTGTCGTTGCTTAATTTTAATAAGAGCAGATATAGTTATGTCATTTGTTCCGTCATAAAATTATTCCAGGAATATTTGTTTGAATCCAGAGAAAGAGGTTATACAACCATCTAACAAACTACGGTACCAGTCGTAGGTTGTACCTGCTAAACATCCGACGAACACCCTAGTGAGTAAAGCGTCATTTGGCTGTAGTTGATCAGTCATTACCTCAAAGTGATTGAGGTACTGACTTGGAGATGTGCTGCCATCAAACAATATAATAGTAGGGGGTTTGTATTTAGGAGAAAATTGGACTTCCTTCCGCTCTATAGGATAAGGCTGCTTGATCCCAAACTTCTGCAAGCCGTCTTTCTGCTTGAAGGCTTCAAATTGAGTACATAAAAGTTTTACGGCCTTGTTGGTATCTTCCGATGATTATGGAGCAATGGATTGATTTGATATATTAGGAGAAGGTACTGCATGATAAGTACCACCCCAGCACCAGATTGACTTGAAATAGCCTGCACAGGTATGGAAGTGGTGTGAGAAGACTGTACCCGCTGATCAATGTTGACGGGAGCTGATGTCATTACAGGTTCTTGGGTTAAAATTAGATTCGCGACCTATGGAACCGTATGTTGTGTCATAATTACAGCATGCATGCCTGTCATCATCTCAACCATGCTCTTTAAACTAGCCTCCAAAGCAGCAATTCTTTGCTCTTGACTGTTAGAACTGAAAGCATCTTGATCTTCTGTGATGACATAAGCAGTCACTTATCTAGCTATCGAAGATGAGCTAGTAGAAAAGATGGTCCTTTCAGAACTTTCACTATCAGCATCAAAGTCATATAAGGAACTACCTCCAGAATAAGTGATATGGATGTCCTTTTGACTAAAGATATCTTGGTTTGAATCAGGAAGATTCCTTTGACCGACTGTTTCTTGGTCGGAAGGAAGATTCCTTTGACCAATTATTTCTTGGTCGAAAGGAAGATTCCTTTGACCGATTATTTCTTGGTCAGAAAGAAGATTCCTTTGACCGATTATATCTCAGTCGGAAGGAAGATTCCTTTGACCGGTTGTGTCTCGGCTTCTTGATCTGGTATATTGGTATACTCCTTTACCGGATTCATTAATCCGATCTAAGTATTATTAACTGGGATTACATGATGCATTACGTGTCGGGCACTTTCTACCTCCAGTACTTTGAGACGTCATGTTGACAGAGGCGTACAATAATTCATCTTCATCCACTATCATTGGTTGAGAAATCTGAGAGTAATTCAAACAGTCTAAGACAGACCGTTTAGCTTATTGACAATCACATTTGATAACTACCACATGGTGATGGTTACAGTGATGTTCTCGGAGTTGTATTATTGATGGATAAGACAGATTTGTGATCTTTCGCTTCTGTTTAAGAATTTTATGGAGATCAGTTACAACATCAGAATGAGAAGAAGTCGAAGGAACATATTCTTTAATGATGTTAGGAACATGATTCCAATTTTTGAGATGTCCCATTCCTTGAGTATACAAGGAAGTGCTGAGTTGGTTAGCATAGGTAAAGGGGTTCTTGACTTCAGAAGTCTGCTTCTGGCGCAAGTTAGCCCCTGGCGCAGTCTATTGGCATTTTGCTGAAGTAGGTGTTGACTGGGGCCTGTTGAGATAGGTGCGCAGGTCAGATAGGTTTGCTACTTGTGTATCTGTCTGAGATACTAGCAGCTTACCCTGCTTGGATCTTGAGATGCGCAGAGTTGGAAGATCTAGAGTTACATTCTTAAGATTTGGTATTATCCCTTTTTGTGTTGCGTAACATGTTCTTATGTGCTTGCCCTGTCGCAACTAGGCAACAGAAAGTTCAGTTTGAACAGAACTCACTTGCTTAGCAGAGATTTGATTATCTCTATTCAGAGGAGTAGAATTCCTGTCCAAAAGAGCTTTTATACGAACTGGCACATAGGCGCCACCGAAGATATTTTCTATCGAGTCAAGTACTGGAGAAGAATTAGAAAAGGTTAAATGACGTATTTCTTTATTCTGCAACGAGGCTGGAATAGGTGTATTCCTGGCCAAGTTCAAATTTGGAGACGGAATAGCTAAAGAGCGTTTCCTTTTGTTTTGTGGCTGAGAGGCTACAGGCACAGGTTGCATAGGTTGAGGAAAGGCCAAAAGGTACTTACCTTTGTTCTGTCTAGCACTCTCGCTAGATAGGTTCTTTCCCGAATTCAGAACTGGATAAAATGAGGGAGTAGAAAAAAGGTGTTTTTTTTTTAGAGCCGAAGAAGCAATAGTCGCAGGTTGCACAGGAGTTCTGACTGGCAGAGAAGCAATCTGTGCAGGTTGTGCAGGAGTTCTGGTGGACAGAGAACCAATCTGTGTAGGTTGCACAGGAGTTCTGGTTGGCAGAGAGACTGTCTGTGCAAGTTGTACAGGAGACTTGGTTGGCAAAGAGATAGTCTATACAAGTTGCATAGGAGTCTTGGCTGTCAGAGTGGACTTGGGAGTCCACACAGTGCGTGCTTTTCTCTTAGCAGCAACGATGCTGCACCTGGTACCACCAGCACTGATTATTGCTTCGTAAGCGGTTTGGTCGACTTAAACGACCAAAGCCTTTTGCATCTTGCCGATCGACGCGGTATCACATTAAATTGACACTTTCTCGTCAGAGGAGAAAGTCGTCCCCAGGAAAGTCGCCATTTTGTTTGTAAAAATAAATGTTTGATTTCTACAAACTAAGAAAGAAAGAAAAAGTACAATAGTACAATTGATTTCTGGAAAAGTACAACTATAAAAAACTGATCAGAAGACGATCACTTTATCCCTTGGACGATGTGATATCGAAGACACGAGCCTCTGGAAGAATGCAGCAGCACTTTGTCAGCAGATTATGATCATTAATGATGCTTTAGAACTGATTTGAAACTCTATTTATATAGTTTTGAAATAACTGTTTTCTGAGTTGCGCGCACTTCAGGTTGTGCGCCTTCTATCCAGTTGTGCGAATGGTTACTTGAAATACTGGGGACGCGTGGCATCGTTTGAGTGAGATGCGCATAGTCGTGGACATTGTAGTAGACACGTTCTTCGAGATTAGTGGCATGTGCACCACGTCATCCTGCTTCTAAATAAAAATTGATCAGATGGCGCCAACACTCTAGGTGGTACGTGCGCGCAACTCGACTTTTGGCGCCTTTGACTGGGTCTTTTATGTTATGACAATTGATTCTCGCGCTTCTTGATAACTTGCGCAAGCTAGATGTCAGCATTAATGTAACACCCAGTTTTCCAAATGAAGATAATTTTGAAATTTTATAATTTTAAATCATGTTATGATTTTTAGTGATTTTTAATCATTTTAAAACTATTTAATTCTATAACTTGTGATTTTGACGTTTTGCTAGTGAAACCCTAGAGACTACTTGACCTAGAACCTAACCATGTGATTTGGATGTTTTATCTGTCATTTTTACCTAGGGGTATTTTGGTCATTATGAATTATTTTGATTTATTCTATAATTATTTGATTGGTGATTGCTATTTTAGACTTTTGCTAGTTGTGACTTAAGAGACTAACCTATAGTTGAGTTTGACTTTAGTGACTTAGTTAGCAAGGTAGAATAGTGTAGGAACCTAATCTAACTCAAGTCGACTTGAGTGTGACTTGGGTGCATGAGGAGAATAGGTGCTATGTGTAGTTGGGCCTATTAGCTAGATTGTTGAATCAACTAACTAGTATATTGGCCCATAGCTATTTTCCTCAATGAACCCTAACCCTAATTTCCCTAATGTGGCCAGCCTAGGGCTTCCCCTTCCTATTTAATATCTCCTATTCATTCTTGCCACTTTTTACACCACTTTCACTTTTGGCAAGAACAAGGTTTGTCCCCTTTGCAATCTTTCCTAATTTCTTCATTTCTCTTCCTTTTTGACTCTAGTCTTTTGCATTAGGATCTAATTAATGTCTATTTACTGTTGGTAGTGAGTAATCTCAGCTTTGGGGCAATTTGGGGCTTTTGAGTTGTGAGAGGGATTCTCCTATATTGAGCTTTTTTATTGCGTTTGACACTCAATAGGTAAACCCCTCAAACCACCTCCATTTCTTGATTTCTTTGCATGGATGCATAGATCTAGGTGTACTCTAGCTGTCCCTCGAATTTGGTAGGAAACCGTATCCATTTCGTGTCCGTATCGGACACGTATCAGTGCATGTGTGTATCTGTTTGTTGAAATGCCACAAAGAAATTTTATTTGATATTTTTAAAAATTATTTGAACAGATTTGTTGTTTTATATGTATGCATTGATTTTATGCTGGACTGAGTTGAATTTCATTTCAATTTGGTGTCCAAAATTGGACTTGACACGCTGCACGACACCCACGTGTACTGCCCTGCAATCCGACACAATTTTTTTCGTGTCCATGCCACGTGGACACGATCCACTTGGCACAGAGGTAGGGGCAACCACTGACAAGCCCCTCCTCAAGTTTCGTGTCATCTGGTATTGTGTCGGACACGGATTTGCGTGTGCACTGATTTTGTCCTGTGCTATGCATCCCTGTTTCGAGCCTTTGATACTCACTTCATGTCCCTCGTGGACACGTCGTGGTCATGTGCCAGGGTGTCGATCTAGTAGCCCTACACCCCCTCTAACTCTAGACACGTGCACGTGGCACTTGGTTGATTGTGTCGTGTCCAAACCTACCCGACACCCCCGACCACACTGCACTGCACAGTTTGTTGATTCGTATTTTTCATGCTTTGGATACCTCATGTCCACTTTTGTGGACACGTGAACACTCCCATATGACACGTACACTTGGGGCACATGTCTGTTTGTCACTGTTTTGGTTTGAATTTGGGTGTTGATCTCATTTTGGGTTCGAATTCATATGTCTGATACTCTGAGTTTAGTTTCCAGTATAACTTTGATATTTCGAATTGGGTTTTCCTAATCCAACATGTAATTTGAGTTTCATAATTGTCTAGCATTAGTCATTGATAACATGAGATGGGTTTTCGAGCAAGTGAACATATATGTATACATTGATAGCTAACCTTGGCATATTGTATTACAAACCAGAACACATTCATTTACTGTAACATAAACCTGAGCATGTTAAACAATTTCCTGTACACATTGCTAACCTCATTTGACACTTACCTCACCTGAACATGTGAACCCCATGCCACATTCATTAACTGAACATTGCATACATTAACCTGAACACTATATTGCCTGCACCTTGATACTCATGTGACACCTTGACATACACGCTCACCTTACTGTATACCTAACACTATTATACCTGTACACTTTATTAATATACTGTTAAACTGCTATACCTGGACACTTTGACTCATTGATGTAAACCTTAATACATTTTTAAACCCTTAAAGGACATGGCATATATACATGTCACATTTCAGTATTGTACATGACTGAACCCATTACACTGAACCACCTGTGTTATTAAATCTGAGTAATATATTAACCTGGACTTGACTTGCCATACATTGACACATTGCATTAACACACACACCCATTGTTAACACTATATAAACCTGTGATACCTTGATAGCATACCTGCACACTATGTGAACCTATTCACTAATGACTGAACCATTTAACCTGGACTTTAGACATTGATGTATGTTAACTTCATACATGCTAACCTTCCCTTACTGGTAACTATTTTGACTGACCCCCTTCACTAATAACTGAACATTTGTCACCTTGTTAACCATTGTATACACACTTGTTAACCCTCATGTTAATCCTTTGCCTGTCAATTGCTATATTGCCCATTTTTTCTGAACACTATGTTATACAATGTCCTATTGACACTCATTCCCCTCTATCTCTCTCTTCCTATATATATAGCAATGTATATATATTGTATGTAGATAATGTGAATAGTATGACAATGTGAATGTTGATATGCCATGTACACTTTTTTTTGCACACACACACCCCCTCTAACTATGTCTATATTGTTGTGTGCATTGCCTTGTAACGTAGGTATATGCCTATATATAAAGTGTGCCTGAAATATACATGGTGTTTATATATGTGTGCATATATGAGATTTGTATGTTGATAGCTTGTATAGCATTGTGATTGTGTGTGAATGCTAGGCTAGACTTGTTTAGGCTTAGTGAGACTTGATTGGAGTCGGTCCTGACCTAGTTTGACATAGTTGACTAGTATAGTTGTCTTAGGTTGACCAAGAGTTGACTTTAGACTAGATTGACCTGGAAATCATATAGATGCATTGTACACTTCATTTATCATCCCTTGTATACATCTTAACTTGTGTTGCTTTAAATAGGAGTCAGATACCTCATCTCGGACAGTATATTCTCACAAACATTCAGATCGCAGGCGAGTACATTCTCTGACCGTTTCATAATTGATCGGATTTACATTTATGCTCTAGATTACTTTACTTGATGTTGTCACGTTGTTAGCACGGATTGGTACTATATGGATCCCTTCATGAGATGTTATCCCCCTCGGGAGCATCGGGTTACAGTATGTCATGTGCGTTTTACTTTTATCATGTACTCCGGTGCTTTCACCATTCATGTGCACTCTTGTGATTCATGTACGCTCATGTTCACAGACCCCCATGTATATATTCATGTGTACCCATTTATGGGCCTTCATGTGATATCATGTGCAATAACATAACCTGTCTGGATCCTTGTGTATTTATTGGGGTACGGGGGAGTATTGTCACGCCCAGAACCAGAATACTAGAAAGTATGGGCGAAACAAAGCCAGCTACGTATATCAAAGTACGACAGTACCCCAATGTAAGATCAAAGTTGTCTAGAAGACAAATGGGAAGACTCTAGCATGCCACTGACGACTCCTATGTTCGAACAAATCCTATCTCAATCCAACAACAACAAGTATCAAGAGTATATCAAATATAAAAGTAAAGAGGCGTCCCAAAATACTATATCATACATGATCATGAAGCTAGTGAATACAAAATGCTACACTAGCAAAGTACCAATATACATGATCACTATATCAATCTAGATCTAATATAATACATCATGTTGACCGAAGTCTAAGAAAGTCTCAAAATAATTGGGCTAACACATGCCCTAGCTAACACCACCAAAATAAATGAAACACGAGCGGTACAAAAAGGGAACCCAATCGCGAGGATGAACAATCGCAGATCTAAGCCGACGGCGGGTCATCCAGAGAAAGGTAGGAAGAATCCTTGGGCTCCAGCGGTAAATCTGGCCAAAAAAAACAGTGGGGTCAGGCCCCAAATAGCAAGTACCACAAGGAAGCTCGAGGTGCACGACAAAACCCAACAACAATACAATAACATAATGACATAAGTAAATAAATGCCGATCGAGACTAGTGCGGTACCATTGCACATATCTCAAGAATATAAATGACAGAATAGAAATACTGAACAATATAGCTATAGAACAGAATAATCCGATGAGCAACAAGGGGTTTAGGAACTGCTAGGAATCGGAGATACAACTCTTAAACCAAACAAGGACCGGGGTTACAGATCTTTTTTCTAGCAGAACTTAGCCTCTGGCCACTCACCGACACAAGAGCATATAAGGTAACACACAATCAAAAGTGCACGGCCAATCATTGCCTACGACTTTCTGTCACTAACTAGCTAGGGTTATCACAATTCTAATTACTAATATACAAGATGAGGATTTTTACAACTACCTGACTGCAGATACCCGGATGTCCAGGGGTTCGAGTAGTCTATTGCCCAACAAGACTGCTGGCAGATGAAACATGTCTTGACTTGTAACACGAACAACCAAATCATATACTTGTAAAAGAAAACATATAATTGACTGTATCGTAATCCGGCACGACATATGACTCGATCGTATATCAATACTCGCAAACTTGGTAGGTCATGGAGCCCTTGCCTAGCAGGGTTGAGCCACGCCTCATGGGGCCCTTGGAGCTCGGGGTTGGTAGTGCGAATTTTCTCCTACAATGATCTACTTGAATTTTACTAGTCATTTACCTTATCATATTAATGTCAAATTCTTAAGTCGTGGACACTCAAGAATTTCCTAAGATGATGTGTGTTATGTACGAGTAATTCGTAAGTTATCACTTACGAACATCCCCGTACTAACATCACGTGATACATGGAACAATACTCAAAATCGATTGTCTAGTGCCAAGATGCAATAGATTAACATTTAATAAGCTATATCCACGGTGTCAAGAAAGAACATGTACTCATATCTCTGGTCTAGAAATCAATAAGAAAATCAAGTCATGAGTGCGCTACTACGAGCCACTAAATCGAGCTAGGCATATACAGTAATCTTGAGTGCACCATGACAGGCCACTATCTATAATTTTGACACAGAACAATAAATGAACATAAGCATGTGCCATGTATATAGGTTGTACAATCATTCTCTAACTAACCAAGGTTATCTAATCATGTTAAGAGTCCATTACATTCGAGAAACAATCAAAAACGAACAAAAACGGATAAAAACAGCCTAAAACGGCATAAAAAGGCATACCGACGGTATACTGCGGTATACCAACGGTATACCGGTCTAAAGACAGAAAGTTTCTGGTGCAAAAATTGGCATACGGTCGGTATACACCGGCATACCGTCGGTATACCGTTTTTCCAAACAGCAACAAAATCTAGATTTTTGCCAAAACTTGTTTCAGCCATAAAAACTTCATATTAAATCGAAATTCGGACTTTCAAAAGTCAAAATTGCATAGAATTGAATTTCCTACAACATAGAAATATTAGTTTTCATAAACTAAAACATTGTATAGATCAATAACTCAAAATACTCAAAAATTATATCTAGAAACTCAGATCTACACAATATTGTCGATCAAAACCAAAAGTGCTATATATTAAACATGTTAACAATTTAGAGGAGCATATTATAGAACAATAAAACATTAATTTCTATGGAAAATAAAATTATAGCATGGTCATGTCACTTTTGAGCAAGATGTACTTGCCTAGGTTAAGTTCCAAGCCTAATCTTCTACTCCACCACCAAGAGGGACGCGAAACCACACTCTAGGCCTCAAGGCCAAGCCTTCCTAAGCTTGAGGAAGAGGGAAGAGGGTGAAGAGGAAATCAAGAAGGAAAGAAAAGATATGAGAGAGAAACTCATAGGATATATATAGAGAGGGTAAATTAATCATGACCGTTGGATCGTGATCCATGTCACATTCTAGATCAATCCTAGCCATTGAAAAAAATTAATTATCCATTGGATAATAGAATGCATCTACACTATTCACAAAAATATCTAAATACTATTCATCAAAATATCTAAAACATTATTCATGAGAATATCGGAAACACTATTCACGAAAATATCTGAAATTGAAAATATCTAAAATGTGAAAAATCTATCCGAGCGGTATGCCGTCGGTATACTCCGGTACACCGTCGGTATGCCGGCCAAGGAAAAAATCTATAATTTAGAAAAAATCTAAAGCGTTCTGAAAACTGATAAAATATGAAATACAATACAAAATACGTATCCGTATATAAATATCGATACTGTGAGACGAGTCTCACAACTCTCCACAACTTAGATTTCCGTCCTCGAAATTTCCTAAAGCCAGTCTAGCAAAGATACACATGTTAAAACAATATAAAATCATAACGAATCGAAAGAAAATATCCCGTGTACAAGTGATATTTGAGATACAGAATTTAAATAAATATGGAAAATAATAAATATATACATATATAATACAAGAAAAGGAGGCATATGGAATAATATACCCCTGAGTCAGTTGAGTAGGGATTCGTCCTCGCTTGCCTATGCTGACTCACAAAGTGGACAAGGGTCAAGTTTCGAAGTAAGTCGGTACCAACGAATTAGTCGAAGACATGACTATAATCCAGACGCACCTACGTAGTCGGGATACATGATAGATATCGTGTATCATAAGATACGGAGGCAGATGAGTGGTATCAGAAACTTGCATTCATACGTCGAATATGTTGAGGCGACCATTATACTTTAATTGTAGGTAGAGTACAAGACCGTCAATAAAACCCAAGAATAAGATAAACTAAAGGAATGCTCAAAATCTCACCTACAATCTGACCGCCTTCGGCCAACAGCTCCTGCAAGTTCATGTTGAAAGCCTGCCCACGCTTCACGGGTACTCGTGTAGTCTGCTGCTGGCTCGGTCCTGCCCACAGGGCTTAGGCATACTGTGCTGGACGCTGGTCCTGAAACTGCTGGGACTGCGTCGGAAGTGAGCGTTGAACATAGGATTGAGCTGACTCTGCTGGTGACCTCTCGATCGCCAATAGTACTGGGGCAACTAATGAACCCTCTGGACGTAATAGTAGACAAGACCCAATCATATAGTCAGATGTACCATACCTGAGACACTGATGATCGGCCCTCCTACACTGGGCTCCGGTGTGCCCTGGCGTTCCACAATAATCATATCCTGGCTCACCTGATTGCCTGGACTGTTGTACTGATGCCACTGTCGGGGATGATGATACTGTTTGACGAGGATATCGATGATCTGGAGCTCTGACTGCTAGAGCTGGGGCTGATGACTGAATGGTAATGCCCCTCATAGTCGAGTGTGACCTCTTCTGACCTCCGGTCCTATCGGTTATCCTCTGACTAGTCATCTCCAAGGATCTAACTGCTCTCAGTACTGTATCGAAGGTGTCATAAAAATGGCCTACCATGAGCTGCTGAAGCTCCAAGTGCAAGCCCTACTCAAACCTCCAAGCTCTATCACCATCAGAAGCCACCATGTGCAATTCAAATCGACTAAGCCTACAGAACTCTATCGCATACTGATCCACAGTCCTCATCTTCTGGCGAAGGTTGATGAATTGTTGCTAGAGCTAGAACTTGGTCGAGGTGTGGAAGAACTTCTCCTGGAAGCGCTCTCGAAATGTCTTCCAACTAATAGGCCTAGGAAGACCCATCTCCTGTCCTACCCACCAGTCGCGGGCAATGTCTAATAACTGTAGCTTTACCACTGCTACCCTATCCTTTGCTGGAGTCCTAGCTGCCTCCAAAATGTCCTCAGTGTCCTGAAGCCAAGAATCGGCTGATACTACATCCTCGGTGCCGAAGAACTGAGGTGGATGCAGGCGACTAAAGTCGGATGCCGAGTTGTGACTACGATGACCACTCGCCTCTGTTTGCCATTGATTGTAAAAGTACAGAACAATTTATGTAGGAGGACTGAACTTAGACTCACAATACAAACTCGCTTGTACAAAGAAAGCCTAGGGACGAAAGCCTAGGTACACCAATCTAAGTACAATTATTTATTTTAGATTCTGGGGGGTGACGATAGAGGCTTGGGAAAGCGACGGCAGCTCAGCCTTACTCCTTGGACGATCGGGTGCAACCTTGGCTCTGTAGAAGAACTGCTTGGCGTTGATGAAGAAACGCTCTCCTTTCGATCTTTATATATTCTCTCTCTGACTCTCTGGATCTGAGGGAGGGATGTGCTCTCGTGTCTTCTCTCTGTCTATCTGTCTGTGCTCTCCTTCGCAAGGGAATGTCATCCTGCTATTTATAAGAGTGGGGGGGCATCAATAGGGTTTACAATGATTGCCTATTCTCAAAAGTCGGCGGCTAAGGATCAATGAATCTGGGCCGCTCATCTCGAATATAATAGATCTGAGCAATTAATGTGATTGCATCAAATCTCTGTGGGTAATTAATGATGATTGACATAAATCCTCATGATTTGTTATGCCAAGCTCGGATCTCCCACCACGTGTTCAATTTGCTTGATTGCAAATGATCTGATTTGATCCCAATACTTTGTTGGGATTTGTTGATGAATCTTGATCGATTTGATGCCACGTGTCCCACTATCATTAGGCTATTAGCTGTAGGGACGCTGGAAAACTAATCTTCTGCCACGTGTCTTAACCACGAGCCACTTAGGAAATCTGAGCCGCATGAGGATTGCTCCCCACTGAGCCGCATAAGGCTGGCCACGTGTCAGGGCTGCTTGGGAGTGGCCTCTGATCATTTGAACCGCATAGAGATGATCTGAGCCGCATGAGCGTAGGCGACCACATGATGGATGGATTCTCAATGAGCCGCATGAAGATAGTCCTCGTGAGCCGCATGGGGTAGTTTCTACCTGAGCCGCATGGGATAGTTCTCGTGAGCCGCATGGAGTAGCTTCTATCTGAGCCGCATAGGGTGGCCTCTGTCTGAGCTGCATGCAACTGTCCACGTGTCAAGGTCGCATGAATGTTTTTGGGGTTTGACGGATTGTGTCAGAGATTTCCTTCGTTTCCCTAGGAGTCTGCCATTATGACAGAGCCATTATTGCATCTTTATGTCAGAGCTGTCATTTGCCAGAGCTGTCAGCCGTCAAGGCATTAAATACAGTAACAGACAAAAGGAAAGAGCTGTTGAAGGCCACGTGGCTCCTCTCTGGGCCGCATGGAACTATTCGAGCCGCATAAACGCTTGAGCCGCATGGATCCCTCAGCCGCATGAGCTCCCTGAGCCGCATAGGGATCCTTGGCCGCATGGATCATTCTTTATCCTTTTTTATGCTTCTACAAGACCCTCTTCAAAGTTTTCAATTTGCAAAATTAAAATACTTTGAATAAGAAGCATGGCTATGCATAAACTCTTCTGGCCGCATATGATGTCCTGGCCGCATGGATGTTCCAGCCGCATGGCCTCCTCAGCCGCATTGGTCAATCAACCGCATGGACCCTTTGGCCGCATAGGCTGTCTGGTCGCATGAGCTCCTCGCTACGTCATCCTGCCACGTGTGGAAATCTTTTGTATTAAATGTTGTTGATTTGTCGTCAGTTTTAAGGCCGCTTTTCGGGGCAGGATCCCAAGAGTTTGGCCTTTATTTTAGTCGGCTCGCCTCGATAACCAAAGAGTCGGTTTTCATACTGCACGAGAATCGAAGTGCCCTCCTTTTGTCTATAAATAGGGACGTGTTCAGTCGAAGAGACTTCTTTACTCTCTCTTTCGTCTTCAACTCTTGTTGTCCTAACTTTCTTTTTTTGTCTCCCTTCTCCGACCGCCGGACGATAATGGCCCCCAAGTCTTCCAAGGTCGCCTCTGCTGCTGCGAAGGACAAGAAAGCGGCTTCCTCGTCGGCCACCGTGCCTGAAGTGCATCCTGATGTCCACCCTATTTTTAAGGGTAAGGATTGGATAGAATATTGAATACTTTGAACCCTAAGAAACCATGGCTCTGTTGCATAATTTATGCACAAGCCTTCATCCTTCGTCTTTATTGAACTGCCCAAGTTTAATCATGATGAAGCCGCATATGTTGTATGAGCCGCATGACCCTCTCATATCCGAGCCGCATGGGGCATGCCCTGTGTTTGAGCCGCATGAGAAGGACTTGAGCCGCAGGATCAATTCTAGATTTGAACCGCATGAAGCCTTATTTGAACAGGGTCGCATGTGCTCTTAATGAACTGGACCGCATAAAACTTCGCTAAGTCGTGCCGCATAAGCTCTTCTGATAAATAGAACCGCATAAGTTCAGTCGAACCGCATAAGCTCTATCGAATCAGTGCCGCATGAAACCCCAACTGAATCGGGCCGCATAAGGCTGCATTGACCCGAGCCGCATAGGCTCTATCTAAGCCGTGCCACATGAAACCCAACTGAATTGGGCCGCATAAGGCCTCGTTGATCCGAGCCGCATAGGCTCATAGGAGCTTCTTTTTGAGAAACTTTAAGTGGATTTGTTTTAATAATGTTTCTTTTGTCTTTTTTCAGTGAATCTGCCAACCAATCCAGCACGAGAGCTTTTGGTGGGTTCAGCACAATATGCCGTGGGTGTGCGGCTCGACGGCTTAGTTCGTTATGTGTCGGATCAGCTTTCTACCGATGAGCCTTTGGAGAGGTTGGGCGCCATCAATAACCAGCCTTTCCACTTTCTTTGTACTATGATGAATTCGGGGAGATTGGAAGGAGAGTATCTGAAATCAGCCTTTCTCTTCGGGGATGCTCTATCCATAAAGAACCTCCGAGTGCTGGACATTTTTGAGAGCTGGGACTTTACTGTGGACGGGGTGGAGATCCATATTCCCGAAATGGAACAGCATTTTCCCCTCTCGTGGTTCAATATGGTACCATTGAGCAGGAAGATGGTGGGCTCCCTAACTCCAACCCAATCAGGGATGTTTGTGGACAACATCCACTATAATAGGAATATTGGGTCAGCATGTGCGAGCAGGGACTCGGCCAGTCGAAGTGTGATGGGACTGATTCCGGGTACCTTCATAAATGTATCTGGTCCCAACTTCACTTTTACTCTAGCCGATATCTTCCTGAATCAGCTCGCTCGCAAGGGGTATTATCCTGTTGGCAGGTTGTCGCTGCTGAACTGGATAAACACTATCCCTACGTGGGCCAACCTTACCTCATGGATCCTGAGGAAATACGAGGCATTCCTTCGGGAGATTGACCTCTATTATGCCATCTGGGGCACCTGTTACGGGTTACCCATTAACAAGTCGTTGTTCATGGCTCTTTTGGAGATGTATAACCGGCATACGGGAACTTTCTTCGCGCCCGGAGGGGAGTTGGGACTTGCTCTCCATGAAATACATGTTGTTTCTAAGCTGCCGTGGGGGGCGAGGCCTTTGAAGTATACACCCCGATAAACGAGGAATTCGAGGATCTGGATCGACGATTCTCGGGTTTCATTGCCGTGTACCGGGAACTGCTGTGCCACCATAGTATTTGTCACCAAACTACTATCAAGAAGAACAATAGCTCAGAAGGGAACGCCCCCCATACCACGTCCTGGGTCGTGTATCTCTTCAAAATAAGTCCCTCTGGCTTGGTTTCTTCCCGAGGTCCTCAAATCCAGGAGGAGATAAAGAACTTGATGTCGACTGCCAAGAGGTCGAGGTCCACCAGTGACAAATTTGGGAGTCACACTGACTCCTTCAGCTATTTCCACCATAGTACCCGGCAGATGTCTGAGAAAGTACTCTTGGCAGGATTCTTGATGGTATGGCTACGAAATTGCGTAGTCTCGAGAGGGGCAGGTTCTATTGAAAGGATCAGCCGCCACTTCATCCTTGCGGCCGTAAAGCTGGTTTTCAGAGTCAGGTTGGCCCTTCTTCCGGCCATGGTGTGTAGCATACACCACGGCCTCTGCGTCTTTTCCTCTAAAGTCATTGCTCGCGAGACGATACTGGATTTTGAACGGATAGAGCTACCCTACCATTATCTAATGGGGTGGCTATTGATGCATTACCGGTCGTTGATAAGGCCCGGAACAGAAGATGGCGTTACCGCTGATGACGCCTTCCTTTTTCGATACCGTCGTCAGCCTTGGGAATACGACACCATGCCAGCCTATCGGAGGGCGTTGGCGAGAGTAGACGGGCCCGACTTCTTTGTGTCTCTTCCTTAATTTACTGCTAGAGAAGTGAGGGGTGTACATGTTGATGGCATTGAACCTCCCCTCCTCTTATCTGAGAAAATGCTTCTTTGGTTGTACAATATTCGCCCAGCGCACCTAGTATATCATTACCGAAATAACGTATACCTGGAGCCTTATTTGTCCAGCAGGTTTTCCCACCAGTTCGGGTATAGCCAGATGTTCCTTGATTGTCCCAGTGCTTGCTTGGTCTTTGAGGGCAGTGTCCTCGATGGTATCAAGGCTTGGCATTATTACAATACGGTCCATACCCGAGCTAGCTTCTCGGTCCCTGATGCTAAGACGTCAGAGAAGATTTTATACATGGCGGCCCTCTATCATGTTGCGGCGAGCAAGCCTCCTGTTAACTTTGACATGAGTACCAGCTTTATTGTTTGTACTGGCTTGGCAGAGAAGCCCGAGGGGTCCAAGAAGAGAAAGAAAAAGGCGAATATGGTTCGTGTGCCGGACTCGGAGTCCACTACGGTGGGTGAAAAGGATGATGAGCACGATGCCGATGATTCGTCAAATTCCTCGGACGAGGAGGTAGGGGACCAGCCACCTATTGCGTCGGACGAAGAGGTGGAGGATCAACCACCTGCTGTGCCTGGTCCTTCGCACAAACGAAGCAGGCGTATGTCTACTGATGATGGCAGAACCTACTCCAAGAAGCAGGCTGCGGTAAGACATCGCAGGTTGTTTATCGGGAATGTTGACGTTGTTTCTGAGGTGATTTGAATTTCAACTACCTTCTCCTTCTTTTTCTGAACTATGGCCTAATTATTTTCTTTTGCTCTTTGTAGGCGTCATAGGAGTCTGTTTCTCGGGACCCGACTGCCGAGGTCGATCCGGCCTTGTCCACTTTGGTCAATGATATGTGTACCGCTATCATTTCTGTTAGGGTTCTTCCAGAGGCGGCCGAGGAGTCTCACCTTGCTGAGACCTTAACCCATGGGGACGGGGGCTCTACTGCACCTGTCCCTGAGATAGCTAAATTTCAACGGGATGACACTGACCTGGCTGGCTCCCTTCCAGGGGTGGCTGGGGCAGAGAAACCAGTTGAATTCAACTTGGAAGCTGCGGGTGAGGAGACTACGTCAGCTGCGAGCGAGCTGCGGCCTCCATGCTCTCCTTCTGGTAAGATAAGCCGAATCTTAACTTGTGAGGAGGCCTATCTTCTCTATCATCATGTCCTTCAGGTTACATCAATTGATGGTTGCATTGGACGTACAGGTCCCACCCCTTTATTGCCGGTGACGGACATTGTCGGGGCGGACTCTACCTGTGGAGATCTGATGGAAGCACGTGTGCCTCCTTCTTTTCCAACCTATATTGAGGGGCCTCCAGCTGGTTCGGGGGCCCAAGTGGCAGTACAGCTGGGGCAAGGGACAATGCTTCCTGCGTCCTCCTCTCCGAATATGGTTTCGGGGGTCAACCTTTCCGCCTTGCCAAGTATCCAAGCTCTTCGGGCGGTGGAAGAGGAGCTAGCCGCTATTCATGCATTTTTTCGTACAGAATTTGTTTCCCTAGTGGCAGGGATGGCAAGTTCTGATGCTACTCCTTCGGCACTGCCAGCCACACTCCCTTTGACGCCGTCTTCTACAGACGTTTTGGATGAAGTATCCCAGGATGTGGTTGACAGCTTTTACGGCCACCTGAAGAGAGAGATCGAGGCAGCTGTGGAGAGGGGGACTTCCTTTTCTATGGCCAGTCAGTGTGCCGGTGGCCAAATTAATATCCTTAGAACACTCCCCGGTGGGGCGGGGCTAGCTGCACTTTTGGAGCCCAAGCTGCTAGAGGTTGATCATCTTGTGACACAGTTTCACGTGTTACGGCAAGCTAATCTGTCCGTAGCAATTGATCAAGAGCGCACTTTCCTCACAACCGCGGTGGAGAAGGTGAGGCTTGCTCGGGAATCGATCAAGCCGACTATACTGAAGGACCGCCATAATCTGTCTCAGTTATACGATCGATAGAGCCGTAGAAATGATGATTGCATGGCTCGGGAAGCGACTGCCTCCCGCAGGGTAATTGACACCAGGGAGCAGATTCTCGAGTTCAAGAGAAAGCGGGCCTTCCTGGAGTCTGAGCTCGAAACCGTCCATACTGAGAAGGTGCTTGCAATCCAGGAGGCTGACAGGCTTAGTCGAGCTTCTGCCAATCTGGAACTCGCCATGAAGAAGATGGAGGATGACTGGCAGGCATATATGTACTTGGATGATGCGGAGCAGTTGTCCCAGGAGGCTGAGCACCGAGCTAGACAGCGGCTTGAGCGCGGGACCACCTTGGTGAAGAATCGCCTCCTGAAATTATGTAATGCCGAACCATAGTCGGCCTTTTCTTCTTTTGTTTCTGTTCTCCTTTTCTTTTCTTTTTGAGAGGGACGTGGTCCCAAAACATGTAATGCCTTTTTTGCTTTTAAATAAATAGTATATTTAATTCTACCCTTTACATGTACTGCTTGTTGTGCCCGTGGTATTATGGTGGTGTTTGCCCCGCATGGGGGACTTGTCTGTGGACCTGTTACCCTTGGCATACCTTGGTTTTAGGTACAGATAACAAGTTTGATTGGGGATACCTAGAACGGTTCCACGATAGTGTTGTCGTGGACGTTCCGAGTATTGGAAGAAAGAATGCCATGGAGCAGCTGGGCTCCCGGGGCATGATGAGAAATTATGGGCCTGTGCTGAAAAACTTAGCACAGGATATTTTATGGGCCTATTATCCTTGGCGTACCCTGGGTTAGGATACGGAAAATAGGATGAAAGGGAACCAACATACTTACTCAGAGGTAATGAGGACATGGCAAGCATGAGGGGTTTTTTTTACCGCAGAATCTTCCTACTCAGAGGTAATGAGGACATGGTAGGAGAGGACTCAACGGAGGATATTTGTGGACCTACTATCCTTGGCGTACTCCGGTTGTGGGTACAAATAATAAGTCGAAAGGGAATCAACATACTTACTCAAAGGTAATGAGGACATGGCAAGCATGAGGGTTTCTTCGACGGAGCCTTCCCACTCAGAGGTAATGAGGACATGGCAGGAGTGGGCTCAACGAAGGGGGGTACACAGAATGACTCAGAGGTAATGAGGACATGGAAGTTCTATTTAGAGGGGTGATTTGTTTTTGACGGAATTGAGACGACTCAAAGGTAACATCGACATGGTCATTTTGAAAATTTGTGGATCTGCTACCCTTTTTCTGCACTGTGAGTACGGGTAGTGGATCATGAGAAAGGGGCTCTTTCACGAAGAAAGTTCAGAGGTATGATTACACATGACTTTCTCCTCAAAAGAGTGACCGGGATGTAAGTTCAGGGGTACCAACGGGTACATAACTCGACAATCCATGAATTTTGGAATCAAAGTGTAAGTTCAGAGGCACCAGAAGGTACATAACTCAATAATCTGGGATTTTTGTGGAAGGAGAACGTGAGTTCAGCGGTACCAGAGGGTACATGACTCAGCAATCTAGAATTTTTGCGAATGTGAGTTCAGCGGTACCAGCGGGTACATGACTCGATAATCTGAGATTTTGTGAATATGAGTTCAGCGGCATCAGCGGGTACATGACTCGATGATCTGGAATTTTGTGAATGTGAGTTCAGCGGTACCAGCGGGTACATGACTCGATGATCTGGGATATTGTGAATATGAGTTCAGCGGTACTAGCGGGTACAAGACTCGATGATTTGGAAAATGTCGTTTAGATATAATATTTTTTTAGGAACTTGCCGTTGACGGACAACATGAGCAAGTCTCCATTTTGTTTTGCAAGGCGGTAAGCACTGTTGGAGAATACTGCCTCAATGATAAACGGACCTTCCCATTTTGGCTGAAATTTGCCGGCAGTTTTGTGAGTCATGACCATCGGCCTCCGGACTGCCAGAACGAGATCGCCCACTTAAAATATTCTGATTTTAACCTTCTTGTTGAAGGCTCCAGAGATGCATGCTTGGTATAGCTCGATTCATTGCTGAGCCAAGAGGCGCTTTTCATCTAAGGCCTCCAACTCTTATAGCCGATGACTGTAGTTATCGTCCGTCGTCAATTGGTAAGTAAGGGCGACGTGGAGTGAGGGTATTTGAGTCTCCAATGGGAGGACTGCCTCACTCCCGTACACCAGGGAAAATGGTGTGTTCCCAGTGGCTGTTCGGACTGTAGTATGGTACGCCCGTAAGCATTCACCAAGCTTCTCGTTTTAGTCGCGTTTGTTGGAAGACACAAACTTCTTGAGAAGTTTGATGATTGTTTTGTTGAATGCTTCTGCCAACCCATTTGCTGTCGAATTATATGGTGTCGAAGCAATATTCTGGATGCAATGCTTGTCACAGAACCGACAGAAGACATGGCTTGTGAACTACGGACCATTATCGTGGATGATCCTTCGGGGTAGTCCAAAGCGATAGATGACATGATGTTTGAGAAAACTGATCACATTTGAAGTCTTTACTTCTGGGAGCGGAACAGCTTCCGCCTATTTGGAGAAGTAATCCGTGATCACGAGTATGAAGCGATGTCCTCGGGAGGAAGGTAGAGTAATCGGGCCGATGATGTCCATTCTCCATGCTTCAAATGGCCAGGATGCCACTGTCAGATGTAGAAACTCGGATGGTTGGTGGATGAAGTCTGCGTGGACTTGGCAGGCTTTGTATTTTCTTGCATAGTCTATCGTATCTGCTACCATCGTGGGCCAGTAGTAGCCCATTCGGCGAAGACGGTCTTGCAATTTAGGACCAGGCTGATGGGCCCCGCAGACACCGTCATGAGCTTCTCGTACGGCTTCTTTGGCTTCTGCGTTTGACAGACACCGAAGCAATAACCCATTGTAAGATCGCCGATATAGCATTTTCGTCTCTGTATCGTAGAAGAATCTGAGAGAACGCCTTCTGATGGAAGTGGCTTCCTTTGGGTTCTCGGGCAGGATGTCGTAGACCACGAAGTCTATGAATGGTTGTCTCCAGTCTGGCGCTTCGTCGATCGTTTGAGCGGAATAACTAGCCACGAACTGAACGTTATTCTTGGGACAGACCAGTTAGTGGCCTATCACGTCAACCGAATGATGAGTATGGCTCGGCACTGCTAGGGAAGCGGCAAGGCTTGCTAGGGCATCGGCTTCGATGTTTTGGAGTCTGGGAACATGTTCGATGAAGAATCCCTCAAATAACGAAATAATATTGATCGCTATTTGGTGATAGGGGATCATGTCTTCGTGGCGGACTTCGTACGAACCCCGGATCTAATTGACGATTAACTGCAAATTGTTGTATGCTTCCAGATATTCTACCCCTAGCTCTCTTGTAAGTTGGAGGCAAATGACCAAAGCGTTGTACTCGGCTACATTGTTAGAGCAAGGTTCTGTGAGGGAGTAAGCGCGATTGATCACCAGTCTGGAAGGAGAAATCAATACCACCCCAACTCCAACGACGATGTTGCCCTTGGGTCCAGTTCTCGAAGCACCGTCGAAGAACATTCGCCATATATCATCGTGGGAGGTCACATGTGAGTCGACAACCTCATCTGGGATTCCTTCAAATACTCTGGACGACTCCGAACCTGGGTGGGCTGCTAAAAAGTCTGCCAGAGCTTAACCTTTAACAGCCCTCTACGGGACGAAGACAATATGATAAGGAGACAGCAATATTGCCCATGTGGCGAGGCGGGAGCTGAGTGCCCCTGGTTTAGTCATGAGGACCCTGAGGGGGTTGACTCGTGAGATCACATGTATGGTTTGTCCTGTGACATAGTGTTGCATCTTTTGAATGGCGAACACCAGGGCGAGAAATTCCTTCTCCACGACGGTATATTTGTGTTCTGGTCCGATCATCATTCGGCTGATGTAATATATAGCTTGTTCATGGCATGCATCATTATTTTTTGCCAGCAGAGCGTCGAGAGAATGCTCCATTGCTCGTACATATAGCAAAAATGGTTTCCCAGCAACCGGGGCCACCAGAACTAGAGGGTTTGACAAGTATTCTTTGATGCTGTCGAAGGCACGTTGACATTCTTCATCCCATACGAATGAGATGCCTTTTTTTATGAGATGGGTGAATGGCCGACATCACCCGGAGAGGTTAGAAATGAACCTCCTGATGTAAGCTAGCCTTCCCTGAAGGCCTCTGAGTTCGCGAAGATTTCTCGGGGGACCTATCTCCATAATTGCCTTCGTCTTCTCTGGGTCTACATGAATTCCCTGGGCAGTAATAATAAAACCCAGGAATTTTCCACTGGAAACGCCCAAGAAGGATTTTGTGGGATTCATCTTCAGGTTGTGTGCTCGCATCAGGTCGAACACTGTCCTCAGATCATGCAGGTGGTCTCCCTTATAGCGACTCTTGACGGTGATGTCGTCAATATAGCACTCCACAGTCTTGCACAAGTGGTCTCTGAAGATGATACTCATGGCTCTTTGATATGTGGCGCCAGCATTCTTTAAACCAAAAGGCATGACTGGGTAGCAATACGTGCCAATCGGTGTTCGGAATGAGGTGTAATTTTCGTCGTCAGGAGACATCTTGATTTGGTTGTATCCCGAGAAACCATCCATGAATGACATGCGTTCAAAGCCACATGTGTTGTCAATCATGATGTCTGTGATAGGAAGGGGAAATTCATCTTTGGGACATGCCTCGTTCAGATTGCGGAAGTCGATGCAGATTCGAATCTTTCCATTCTTCTTGAGGATCGGTACTATGTTGGCGACCCAGTCAAGATGTTGTTCCTCATGAATGAAGCCGTTGGATATCAGTTTGTTGACTTCAGCTTCGATCGCATCCATGATTCCTGGGCAGAAGCGTCGCTGTTGTTGTGTGACTGGCTTCGCATCTGGCTGAATGTTGAGCTTATGAAGGACAACTTAGGGGTTTAGTCCTGGCATGTCTTCGTAGCTCCAGGCGAACACATCAATATATTCTTTGACAAGTTCCAGTAGCAATTTTTGCTCTTCGTCTGTTAGGCTTTTACTGACAAAGATTGGTTTTGGAGAAGATTCGCTGCCGAGGTCGACCTGTATAACCTCATCTTCGGTAGGAGGTTCTCTTTGTTAGAACCATTTTTTCCATTGTGCATCCAGCTGTTGGGCCTACGGCTCTAACTCGAGGATTTCAGGAATGTCTTTATCTTCTTCGTAAGCGTCGGCAAATGCCATATTGACTGACATGACTTGTCTGAATACGTCTCCGATGCTGGTATCCGAATTAGAAGTTGGTGACCCGGTTGAATGTAAATGCCAGTCGCAATCCTCATCTGAACTTTCAGGGGTCGTTGCGGGCGTAACATACCCTAGTCCACATCGGGTCTTGCTGTAGTAGTCCCATGGTTTGCCAGCCGGGACTGGCGGCTTTAAAGGTAATCGTCGACCGGTGCCGTAGTTTAAGCCTGGCGTAGTCTCCAGATCATATCCCTATTTTTGCATGTGGTATTTGGATTGGGGGCTATAAAGATACAGAGGCAATCTCCCGGTATCTGATTCGGGGTCGACCTTCTCTATGGTGAAGGGTTGTGGATCGTCCTTCCGGTCGAAGATGATTGGATGGTCCCCACCTTCGATTATACGGTAAGCGTCTTCCTCTGGAGTAAGATGGTTTTCGGTATAAACATTTGTCACTTGTGTGTGTAGATGAGTGCCTATACCGTATTTCATAGCATATATTGTACAAAGCTTATTAAGCTCGAGGTAGTTCAAAGATAGCCCTTTATTGATGAAGTAAGGTATCTTTTCTAGCAGGATTACATCATCTGCGGAGGGAACATCAGTGTGGACAGCCACATACTTGGCCAATTTCGGTTCTTCTTCGGTCACTCCCTGTATAAATGAAGACTAAGAGGATGACCTGGACAGCTTGATCATCAGGGGTTCCGTTGGTGGAGCCGAACGTGGGGTTGTTGGCAAACTAGCGACCCCCAGTTTGGTACTCGATGCTGGACGGGGAGTAGTTGGTTCGCTAGCGACCCCCAGTTTGGTATTCGATGCTGGGCGGGGAGTTGTTGGTTCGCTAGAAGCCCCAGACTTTGCATCGGGGTGATGATTCTTCTTAGGAAGACGTATCATCATTGGCTTGTCAGAGGGATTGAACTTCTCTGCTTGTGGTTGGCTGACTCTCGGTAGCCTGATTGTCAGTGGCTCCGTTGTGGGTCTCGGCGCTTGGCCGGACCTTGGCAGCCGGATTATCATTTGCCCTTCTTGTGCCGAGAGGCTGATCGCATCCTTGCACCGAACGGCCGTAAAGGGTACGAATTTGCCAGGTTTGTGAGCCTGGAGGTGGATCATCTGAGGTTCTTCTGATCCTGAGGCCGTCTCAGTTTGAGCCTGTACATTTTCATCCAGGTGCCTCTTCGATTTCTCGTATAGGCAGGAATCCGAGTAGTAGGATTCGACTCCTTTGAAGGGATCGATATCGGCAAATTCTGTCCTCATAAAGCCGTATTTCTCGACATACTTGAAGCACTGGTGCAGCGTGGAAGGCACGATCATATAGTCGTGTATCCAAGGCGTCCCAGGAGGATATTGTATGATGTATCCGCATCTATGACGTAACAGGTTACTTCTGACTGGAGATCGCCAATTTGGCACTTCAGGCGAATCTTTCCGATCGGGTAGCTCCTGCCCGAATTGAAACCGCTGATAGCGGTACTTGTTGGCGTCAGGCGATGCATAGGAATACGGAGGTGATGTAACAGACCCTTCGGGATGATGCTTATGGAAGAACCAGGATCAATGTGCATCCGGTCCACCTTTACGTCCCCGATGTATCCAGTGTAGTATAACGGTCGATCGTGCAGGTTGGTTTTGATGAGCATATCTTGCGGAGTGAAGACAATGTTGGGCATCGCTCCTGTACAAGCGCTTTCTTGGAGATTTGCAGGTGGGCTCTCTCCTGTGAGGTTGAACTGAGCCAGATATGCGTCGGCATTTTGGAGTGCATCGCTCAAAGCCGCGCGAACATCCTTTGAGAGTCTTAGGAGCTCGTATAATGATAATTTGGCCGGTGTGTTGGCCAATTGTGCCAAGATGTCAAAGTTGTAGGGCCTCTCCAGCCCCTGAGGTACATCTTTTCGGAGGGATTTGTCAAAGCGAGTCTCCTTTGGCCTAGGCTTGTCGATCGTCGGAGGCTGAGAAGGTCCTGGAGCATCAGCAGTAGCTGGTTGATGATCTTCAGTCGGGTTATCAGCCACATGTTGGAATTGTGCCCCAGACCGGGTAACGCACTACCAAAATACACCCATTTAGCGACGGCTTTTTAGCGACAGAATTTTTTCGTCGGTATTAGCGACGGTTTTGTGGCCGCTCAGCGACTGATTTCCGACTACAAGCCTTTGCCATTTTTATTTTAATTTTAGGAGGAGGAAAAGTCGCGCAGCCGTCTCTAGATTGACGGTAATAGAGCGACGGATTTACCGTCGTCGCAACACAGTCGTATATTTGGCGGGAATTGTGTAGGAAATTGGCGGGACATATTTTCGACGACTTAGCGACGGATAGTCAGTCGACACTTATCAAAAAGGGCGACAACCGGGCGATGGATGTTTACCAGTCGCTCGTCCGTCGCTATATATACGTTCCAGACTTTAAATGAAACGGCGGGGGGAACTTTTTGCATTCCCCCCAAATTTACTCTCTCCTCCCTCTCTCTCTCTCTCTCTCTCTCTCTCTCTCTCTCTCGCCGGTGTCGGCTTCGGTGATCGGCGTCGGTGTCGTCGTCGGCGTCCTCTCCTCTCTCTCAACCGAAGGTAACCCCCTCTCTCTCTCTCTCGATCTCTCTCTCTCGATCTCTCTCTCTCTCTCTCTCGCGGTGTCGTATAGGGGCTGGGCGACGCGCTTGGGGCTGGGCCGTCCGGGGCTTGGCGGCTAGCTTGGGTCGGGGGCTGGACGGTGGGCATGGGGCTGCGGCGTCGGGGTCTGGGCGGTGGGCTTGGGGCGGGGGCGTCGGGATCTGGGAGGCGGGCTTGGGTTTTTGGGGCGTCGAGGGCTGGGCGGCTTGCTTGGGTCGGGGTCTGGGCGGTGGGCTTGGGGCGGGGGCGTTGGGGTCTGGGAGGCGGGGTTGGGGCGTCGGGGGCTGGGCGGCTTGCTTGGGTCGGGGTCTGGGCGGTGGGCTTGGGGCGGGGGCGTCGGGGTCTGGGAGGCGGGGTTGGGGCGTCGGGGGCTGGGCGGCTTGCTTGGGTCGGGGTCTGGGCGGTGGGCTTGGGGCGGCGGCGTCGGGGGCTGGGCGGCTGGCTTGGGGCGGGGGCGTCGGGGGCTGGGCGGCTGGCTTGGGTCGGGGGCTGGGCGGTGGGCTTGGGGCGGCGACGTCGGGGGCTGGGCGGCTGGCTTGGGTCGGGGGCTGGGCGGTGGGCTTGGGGCGACGGCGTCGGGGGCTGGGCGGCTGGCTTGGGGCGGGGGCTGGGCGGTGGGCTTGGGGCGGCGGCTGGCTTGGGGCGGGGGCGTCGGGGGCTGGGCGGCTGGCTTGGGTCGGGGGCTGGGCGGTGGGCTTGGGGCGGCGGCGTCGGGGGCTGGGCGGCTGGCTTAGGGCGGCGGGCTTTGGTCAGGGGCGGCGGGTGGCTTTGCTTCTCAAAATCATCTGAGTTTATATATTGGCTAAATAATGTGTTATCCATATTGGGTGTTTCATTAGTTTGGTGGTGTTTGGATTAGTAAATGTGAATATATATGGGGTTTGGATTCATGGTGTATATGTTCACTGTCTCAGGGACAGTGCGAGTTCTATCAGTTGTGTGCTTCTGTATAGATGTATATATCTATACATCTAGCTGTGATATACATATGTGTATGTGACAATCTCAGTTAGCGACGGACTAGTTACCGGTTAGCGACGGATATTTCCAGCTCCATTAATTGCATTAATCTACGGTACGACATGGTGACGGATATTCCCTGCAGCCATTCGACTGGCGAGGGCAGAAACTATGTTGCCGTAGATAATGTTGCCTGTCCTACGACCCTCATCCCTCGGCAATGATAATATGACAACCCATCACTATATCTTATATAGTAGTAGATGATGTCTTAGTATTACATTAGTGAGTTCATCTTGATTCTGTTACGTACGTCCTTCAGATACTAGATACGATAAGGTTAACATATATTACACGATATGCATACAGAATATAGATGATTCACACTAATGTATGCTGGAATGAATCTTGGGTTGTGTTCTGAGCCATCCGTTCTCACACTTAAAACACATAGGAATTAGTAGTGTGAGAGCGCCGGAGAGAGTGAGAGCGCCGAAGGGGGGGGAGGAGAGAGAGAGAGTAAAATGGTACGACATGGTGAAGTAGTACTGTATTTTGGCTCCAGTTCCAGCTCTATTTGATCTACGGTACGACATGGTGATCAGGACATAGTCTCTGCAGCCATTCGACTGGCGAGGCAGAAACTATGTAGCCGTAGATAAAGTTGACTGTCTTCCGACCCTCATCCCTCGGCAATGATGATACGACAACCTATCACTATATCTTATATAGTAGTAGATGATGTCTTAGTATTACATTATGTGAGTTCATCTTGATTCTGTTACGTTCTTCAGATACTAGTTACGATAAGAACATATACTACACCATATGTATAGAACATAGATGATTCACACTAATGTATGCTTGAATGAATCTTGGGTTGTCTTCTGAGCCATCCGTTCTCACACTTGGCAAAAAATTGAATTTTTTATACTTTATCGGCTTTCGAAAATATACTCAAATTACATGATGGTTCCTTTAGTTAGCTTGCTTATGTTACAATTATATTATTTGTGACTATCGATCTTACCAGATGGCACCCATGACCCGAGGAGCGGCACGTCGTTTGAAAAAACAGTGAATGCTGAGGTGGCTCCTCCTACAGTTGAGGAGGAAGTGGCACCGGTTGCTAGTGAGACCGGGAGTTCTATTCATCCAGCACCGGTAGCTAGTGAGACCGAGAGTTCTCTTCATGCAATCTTTGCAAGGGACGACATCTCTCCTCGCGCCAAAAATCTCGCTTTTTCGAGGTGGATGCGTGAACGTATCACTGAGCGTTTGCGTGAGCAGCGTGGTTCTCATTAGCTATTAGTACTTATTTGTATTGGACTATTTGTATTGGGTTGTTTTTGTATTAGACTATTTGTATTGGACTACTTATTGAGTTGTTTTTGTATTAGACTATTTGTACTGTCCTCCGACCCTCATCCCTCGGCAATGATGATACGACAACCAACAAGAGAGAATATTAGATCCATCTCAGTATGACGTATACTCTGAGAGATCACTATTACAAGAATGATATCAGTAGTGAGATTGAGTGCTGAAGGAGATATTATCAGAGTATACGTCCTACTCAGATTGGTCACCCACCGTTACTAATTTTTTCTGACAGCATGGTGGATGTGCTCCGTCAACAGAATCTTACTCCGAACCAAAACTTTGCCCCGGAGCTCAAGTAGACATCCTTCGTATAGAGCTTGAGTGAGAGGTTCCTGACAGCATGGTGGTCTCATTTGTCAAAGTATTCGTGCTCGTCCCACATTGGTTGTGGGACGAGCACGGATACTTTGACAAAGGAGACCACCTTGCTGTCAGGAACCTCTCACTCGAGCTCTACACGAAGGATGTCCACTTGAGCTCCGGGGCAAAGTTTTGGCTCGGAGCCAGACTCTGTTGACGGAGCACATCCACCATGCTGTCAGAAAAAAAATAATAACGGTGAGAGACCCATCTGTGTAGGACGTATACTCTGATAATATCCCCTCCCGCACTCAATCCCACTACTGATATCATTCTTGTAAAGGTGATCTCTCAGAGTATACGTCCTACTTAGATGGATCTCTCAGAGTATCCTCTCCGGTTGGTTGTGTTCTGAGCCATCCGTCCCAGGGATTTGATTCTGTATTTTGGTTTCTGTATTTTGGCTCCAGCTCCATTTGCATTTGATCTACGGTACGACATGGTGATCAGGACATAGTCCCTGCAGCCATTCGACTGGCGAAGCAGAAACTATGTAGCCGTAGATAAAGTTGCCTGTCCTCTGACCCTCATCCCTCGGCAATGATGATACGACAACCTATCACTATATCTTATATAGTAGTAGATGATGTCTTAGTATTACATTATGTGAGTTCATCTTGATTCTGTTACGTTCTTCAGGATAATTGATGTCTATTTTATATTAATTTGGTTTGGTCTATATGATTCTTGGATAATTGGCGTGCATTAAATTCGTATGTGCATATTTGGTCTATGTGATTCTTGAATAATTGGTGTGCATTATATATTGGTTTGGTTTATGTATATTTTTTCAGCTCCATTTGCATTAGTCTACGGTACGACATGGTGATCAGGACATAGTCCCTGCAGCCATTCGACTGGCGAGGCAGAAACTATATAGCCGTAGATAAAGTTGCCTGTCCTCCGACCCTCATCCCTCGGCAATGATGATACGACAACCTATCACTATATCTTATATAGTAGTAGATGATGTCTTAGTATTACATTAGTGAGTTCATCTTGATTCTGTTACGTCCTTCAGATACTATATACGATAAGAACATAGATGATTCACACTAATGTATGCTAGAATGAATCTTGGCTTGTGTTCTGAGCCATCCGTTCTGATCAAGCATCTTCCTTCTCCTCTCCTCCACCATGGCTCTGAACCAATCTGCTCCTCCCTACTTCCCTTCTTTTTATTTGACTCTCTCAGCCACATATGACATCCAGCTCAAGTGTAGAGTCGGGGGAGAAGAAGTGGGCAGGAAGATGAGGGGGAAGCAGAACAGCCGGCGGCATGACCCGGAGGAAGTACATAGGTTTTCTTCAACAGCCGTAGGAGAACTATTTCGTAGATTCTGGACGCTTTCGTAGAGCATGTCAACGCATCCTAGCGTCAATTTCCTGCCGAGTAAATTGACGCTAGGATGCGTTGACATGCTCTACGAAAGCGTCCAGAATCTTGACACTAAGTATCTGGAGACCGAAGCTTGCAAGACGATGCTGCTCGACCCTAGAAGTGAAGCAGAAAGCCTACGTGAGGGTTTAAAACTCAATGTCGATGATTTAAAACCTCGGCGAATTTACGGGTGCCCCACATTTGAGTGCTACACCAAGTGTACAGTCGGGAGAGAAGAAGTGGGCAGGAAGATGAGGGGGAAGCAGCACAGCCTGCAGCATGACCCGGAGAAAGTACAGAGGTTTTCTTCAACAGCCGTAGGAGAAATAGTTCTCCTACGGCTGTTGAAGAAAACCTATGTACTTCCTCCGGGTCATGCCGCCGGCTGTTCTGCTTCCCCCTCATCTTCCTGCCCACTTCTTCTCCCCCGACTCTACACTTGAGCTGGATGTCATATGTGGCTGAGAGAGTCAAATAAAAAGAAGTGAAGTAGGAAGGAGCAGATTGGTTCAGAGCCATGGTGGAGGAGAGGAGAAGGAAGATGCTTGATCAGAACGGATGGCTTAGAACACAAGCCAAAATTTATTCTAGCATACATTAGTGTGAATCATCTATTTTCTTATCGTATATAGTATCTGAAGGACGTAACAGAATCAAGATGAACTCACTAATGTATGCTAGAATGAATCTTTGGTTGTGTTCTGAGCCATTCGTTCCGATACTTGGCAATTAAGTCATTCGACTGGTGAGGCAGCAACTATATATAAGGCTACTTACATGTTCTTCCAACTTTAAATTACAAGATTACTACATTTGGTTACATAAATCACTAACCTCATCGCGGCCAATGTTTACAGTCTTGGTCTCAACTGTCTTCGATTCTATGATCCCATGCTTTCGAAAAATAGACAACGCAGACTCCATGGAATAGAATGGCCTTACATGCAAATCGTTTGTGATTATGTATCTTTTCCCTCCTTTCACAAACACGCCATCCTTGTTGCCTCCATCTGCAACCCCCTCCCACGCAATATCCTCATCCATTGCCTTACCACAGGGACATCGAGCGCCAATAACCGAACTATACAGACGGTGAGTCTTGGTGTAGCACTCAAATGTGGGGCATCTGTAAATTCGTCGAGGTTTTAAATCATCGACATTGAGTTTTAAACCCTCACGTAGCCTTCCTGCTTCACTTCTAGGGTCGAGCAGCATCTTCTTGCAAGCTTCGGTCTCCAGATACTTAGTGTCAAGATTCTAGACGCTTTCGTAGAGCATGTCAACGCATCCTAGCGTCAATTTCCTGCCAAGTAAATTGACGCTAGGATGCGTTGACATGCTCTACGAAAGCGTCCAGAATCTTGACACTAAGTATCTGGAGACCGAAGCTTGCAAGACGATGCTGCTCGACCCTAGAAGTGAAGCAGAAAGCCTACGTGAGGGTTTAAAACTCAATGTCGATGATTTAAAACCTCGGCGAATTTACGGGTGCCCCACATTTGAGTGCTACACCAAGACTCACCGTGATGAGGTTAGTGATTTATTTAACCTAAGACATGGGATCATAGAATCGAAGACAATTGAGACCAAGACTGTAAACATTATGTGAGTTCATCTAGAATGAATTTTGGGTTGTGTTCTGAGCTATTCGTTCCCATACTTGACAATTAAGCATGTGAAATAGAACTGATTATGTTTAGTTTGTCTTACGATACAGATTTTCACATCCAAATTAAAATCGATCGTTACTTCGTTGTTCGTACATGGATGTACTAGCGGATCAACCTCCTGGACCGTAGGTACTTATAAGTATTGACCGTGTCGGATTAGTATCGATCTATCGTTTTGGTATGGACCGTATCAGTTGGTATTGGCCTTAGCGAATTGGTATCGTCCTATCCGATATGTATCGGCCGTATAGCCATTAAGTCATATTGGCCTTATCGATTTGGTATCGGTCATATCCGATAGGTATCGGCCGTGTTGGATTATTATATACCATTTTGGATTAGTATCGTTGAAGGTTTAGTAACAAGTGTACTTGGATTTCTCTCTTCTAGAGCCAGATTACCATTACAAGAGAGTCACGAGAGCGTAGATGGCCAGTTACAGAACATACATACTTCCTTTTCAATCTCGCTTTTCCTGATGGAAAATAAAGTATATATGTTACTGTAACTGGCCAATCACGATCTGGTGATTCTCTTGCAATGGTATTCTAGCTCGAGAAGAGAGAAATCCAAGTACAGTTGTTACTAAACCTTCCACGATACTATTCCGAAATAGTCTATACTAATCCAACACGGCCGATACCTATCGGATATGACCGATACCAAATCGATAAGACCAATATGAATCCTAGCTATTCGGCCGATACATGTACATATCGGATATAGGACGATACCAATATGATACGTCCTATACCAAACCAATAGACCGATACTAATCTGATACACTAGATACTAAGTACATCTAGCATCTCTGTGGATCCACAAATTACTGCACGATAGTACCAACGACTCCAGTTACATCCGGTTATTGGTGAGTACATGATTACATAGTAATTCTGTTAGTCTTGTGATATAGATTTTTACTCTCTCATGCTACCAACGTCACAACTTTTCGAGTGCTGCTCCCTCTAATGATGATGAACGCAAAAAACCAACGTCACAACTTTTATAACTTGAGTAAATTTCTTTACCCTATATAAAAATTTCTGTTGTCAGAAAGATGGCTCCTAGGACTCGTCGAGGTGGTGCTGCTAGTCGAGGAAGAGGTCGAGGCAAGAAACCCTTGGAGGTCGACACGGAGGAAGTCTCCGTCGTCAAACAAGAGCCGGTGACTGTCAAGGAAGAACCGATGACCATCAGGGAAGAGATTGCTCCCAAGCTTGAAGCTAAGGAGGAGCCACCGTCAGAGAGTAGTAGCATCGGGACCGACCCTCCTATCCCTACAGAAGACCTCAACCAGATTGAGCCTTCGTATGCAAAGTGGCTGATAGAATGGTACATGCCTCAACGCAACTATCATCCCTGGCTGTGAGGATTCATCGTCTGACTTATGGTCTTTGTTGAGGCCAAAGTCGATTTTCCTATGTGTTTTGGAATATTTGTGAAAATTTTGGAATATTTGTGCTATGATCGGTCGTCAGGATTGGATATTAGGTTACTGTAACTGGCCAACTCTTTCCTATGTGTTTTGGAATATTTGTGAAAAATTTGGAATATTTGTGCAATGATTGGATTATAACAATGGATATTACGTTACTCTTCCGGATAACTGATGTCTGTTTTATATTAATTTGGTTTGGTCTATATGATTCTTGGATAATTGGTGTGCATTAAATTCGTATGTACATATTTTGGTCTATGTCATTCTTGGATAATTGGTGTGCATAATATATTTGGTCTATGTGATTGTTGGATAATTGGTGTGCATTATATATTGGTTTGGTTTATGCAAATTTTTGCGAACAGCTAAAAAGCAGTAATTTTTTTCAAAATATTCTCAGTTAGCGACGGACTTGTGACCGTTTTGCGACGGATGTCTCCAGTTTCCGACTACTTGTCGACGGTTATGCCGTCGCTAACTGGATATTTGAAAATTATTCCCACGTAGCGACGGATGGTCGACGGACAATCCGTCGGCATGATTTATTGTTCGACGGACTAGCGACGACATATTCGTCGCCCGTATTCTGGAAATAACAAGAATTTCCAGAACAAGGTCGACGGTTAATCCTTCGCTATGCGGTCGATATATTACGACGGCGTAGCGACGACTTATCCGTCGCCAAGTTGCTGAAAATGACATGAATTTCCAGAAGCTGGTCGACGGCTTTTCCGTCAGAAAACCGTCGCTAATCCGTCACTTGATATCGACGGTATCGACGGATTAGCGACGAAATGATACGATCTGATACGCTTTTGCGACGGGTTAGCGACGGAAATGCACGTCGGTATTGTCTACACAGTTCAGTACTTAAAAGCTGAAGTGGACGACAGTCCGTTGGAAATGCGTCGCTAATGCTTCGTATCGTGACGTCGACTATCCGTCGCTATTCCGTCATGTGACGACAACTTAGCGACGGATGGTTATTAGCGACGAGCTGATTGCCGACGAATGTTTTTGGCCAATATCCGTCGGCAATCGTTCGCTAATAGTTATTACCGTCGTCTTAGCGACGGATGAGGCCGTCGCTAAATCGATAAATTTTGGTAGTGACGACAGCCGTGACTTCTTCGATATCTGCCGAGATTGTGTGGCAGGATCTAACTTTTCCACTCGTCTTCTTACGAATGGAAGGTGGTATGGACTGAGTTACCTCAAGTACCAGGTCCGAATGGACCCACATAACCTCCCCTCATGATGTAGTGAGGGGCACTAGACAAGCAACCTGATCCCGAAGAGGTGGAAGATTAGCAATCTTCATTGTCGCCAGAGGGATGGGTATCACACCGTCTTGAGTCTCTGTTGGAGGGATGCTGCCGAATTGTACGGACACCATGTTGGCCGCCACAGTTACCTCCTCGAAATCGATGGCCAGAGCATTCGAATCGATGAGATGTTGGATGTATCGCTTTAGTTGGTAGCATTCGTGCGTAGCATGGTGGACATAGCGGTGGAAACGGCAGTACTTTGGGCTTTCCATTTCTGCCGGCCGAGGTTTCCGTCTTGGTGGAGGGAGCTGAATTCTGTCTCCTTGTATGAGCATGTCCAAGATGGGCTTGACGTGGCCGTCTTCGAACGAGTAGGTTATTTGCGACCATTGTTTGTCTGCCGGTTTTGACTCAGGTTTATGGGCTGTGTCGGCCACCATAGCCTGCTTACCCCTATTGTCTCGATTGTTGGAGGGGCTACCCCCATTGTCGTTGTTGGTATTAGGATGCTTGCCCTTGTTCTCTCCGTCCGAGATGTGCAATCCCAGTTGGCGAGCCTTCTTCAACCGTTCTTCGGCGCTAGTGGCACTGATGATGAATGTCTTCCAATCCTTAAATTGACTTTTGCCCATCCAGAGACTGATTGTTGGGAGCAATCTCTTTTGGCAAATTTCAATCAAGGAGGAATCCAGGTTACCAGATGGCAACTTCATTGCGGTTTGGCAAAACCGCTCGATATAGTTCCTTGTCAGCTCTTTCTTCCCTTGGACGACGTCCATGAGGGTGGACATTGTGATGTCCTGTCCTACTTCGTATAATCTCTCCAAGAATATGCGCTTGAAGCTGGCGAATGAGTGGATGCAGTTGTCTGGCAGGTTGCGATACCAGTCGAAGGCGACTCCTTCCAATGCCCCAATGAATAATCGTGTGAGGATGGTATCGTCATGGGAAGATGGTCGGTGGTGACCTCGAAGTAAGTGATGTACCGACTCGCAGAGGTCTTGCCATCATAGGGATTGATGTTGAACGGCTTATATCTTGGTAGGAAGGGGACATCCCTCCATACAGCAGGGTGTGGTTGCCGTATTCTGAGGTCTTGAGAGGTTTCTCGAACGTGAAACATGGCTCGGAGCTCCTGGACCTCTCTTCTCGCTTTTCTGGCCTCGTTCGCAGCGGTGGGAGCCGACATCTCAGGAGGATTATTGCTCGAGTTTGGTGCCGCTGAATTTGAGTCTGTATTGACCGCGAGACCCACGCTTGTTTGGCCAGGCATCCCTCCTTGCAGAGTTGGAAGAGCCGCTTTGATCTCGTCTACAAACTTGACCAAGGCATGCAGTATGGCCTCCAGAGTGTTGATGCGTTGGCGATCACTGGAACCACCTTGGTTGCTGTCCGTCATGAACACCGTCTTTACATGAGGGAAGATGGAAGGAACGGTGGAGGACGTTCCCTCCGAATCATACCCCTATACCGAGAAGTCATCTGGATATGTGGGAATGTTCTCCTCTGGTTCAGACTCAGAAGGAATAGTACCCCTGACTACAGAGTTTGCTTCATCTTGAGAGTCGTGGACGTCCTCGGAGATGTCGGGATATGCTGTATCTGACAGGAGAGTTGTTTCCTCGGGCTCGTCTCCTTGGAACATCGGATTATCGTGGATGTTCTGAGGAGTGTTATCCCCTGTTTCAGTAACCTCTAGTGGTGTGGATGATGAATCTCCTACTGTAGTAGATTTCGTCTTCGAACGGGTACCTTGGAAAACTTCGGTGGTGGACAACCGTTTAGACGACAGTTTCTTAGTCACAGTGGTTGAAATCTTCGGGTTAGAAATGTTTATCTTCTTCCCTCTCCCATCGGTAGGGATTTTCTGAGCAGAGTTGCAAGAGACGACGGGAGGTGCTTCGTCCTCTGAGCTTAGTCGTTGCAGCCTTTGGAAAATAGATTGCCGATCTTCTCTTGTTGTCGCGTTGTTACAACAGCAGTTGACAATAATTTGGGTACAGTGATGTCCGTGGGAGGACTCTTTGCATACCGGGGCCTCTTCTCTTTCCTTACGTTTGTGGAGGATAACCTCATGCAAGTCAGACGGGTCTGGAACGACCATGTTTGCTCCCTGGGTTTTGGGAGACTTTTGGGAACCACTTTGTCCGTTTGTCGCCGGGGGCTGGACTCGAGTGGTTCTGTACAACTTCCCATCAGAGGCCCGCATAACAGTATGTGGAGTGCTCGGATGGTCAGAGGTTGGGGCAGCCGACTGAGCTTGCCGAGCTCGCGCTGCCCTTGACTTCTTTACTCGAGCGCCTGAAGGCATATGGTAGAAAGAGTCAAAGTGTTGCTGCAGATAGTCAGACATATTCTCTTGGGTACATGAGAGATCAGGACCATAGGAGAGGCGATCGAAGACTGAGCCTGAGCTGCATGTAGCAGGCAGTATGCGGCTGGAGTCAACAATCTTCATGCGGCTGGCAGTTGTGGCCGCATAGGCTTTCTTCGTTCGACTGGAAGTCTCGGCCGCATGAGGATAATACATACGGCTGGCGGTCTTGGCCGTATGAGTGTTCGGCTTCTTCCTGGTGCACATAGAATCATACTTTGTCCCTGCAAGTCCAGCATCGTAGTGCTTTCCTCTGTCAGACTTGGGGACAGCAGAGTCCTCTATGGCTTGAAGCGGGGCCGCATGAGAGTCGCCTTTCCCGTCTTGGGTAGCAGAGAGTACTCTGTTCAGGGCCTGGGGAGGAGCGAATGACTTTGGCCTCCACTCCCTGCGAGCCTTTTTTGTGCAGGTTTGCTTCTGGACCGGGCCAGCGCTCCCGTCGGAGAGCATTTCTTCAAACGCCTGTTGGTCGAAGCGGACGACCATCTTCTGTTGCGTGGAGCCAAGTTTGGCTGCATCCGATTGCGTCACCAACTCCTCAGTCATGGAGAAGTTTGTCCCCAACAGAGTCGCCATCGTATTTGCCATTGATTATAAAAGTACAGAACAATTTATGTAGGAGGACTGAACTTAGACTCACAATACAAACTCGCTTATACAAAGAAAGCCTAGGGATGAAAGCCTAGGTACAGAAATCTAAGTACAATTGTTTATTTTAGATTCTGGGGGGTGACGATAGAGGCTCGGGAAAGCGACGACAGCTCTGCCTTACTCCTTGGACGATCGGGTGCAACCTTGGCTCTGTAGAAGAACTGCTTGGCGTTGATGAAGAAATGCTCTCCTTTCGATCTCTGTATATTCTCTCTCTGACTCTCTGGATCCGAGGGAGGGATGTACTCTCATGTCTTCTCTCTGTCTGTCTGTCTGTGCTCTCCTTCGCAAGGGAATGGCACCCTGCTATTTATAAGAGTGGGGGGCATCATTAGGGTTTGCAATGATTGCCTATTCTCAAAGGTCGCGGCTAAGGATGAATGAATCTGGGCCGTTCATCTCGAATATAATAGATCTGAGCAATTAATGTGATTGTATCAAATCTCTGTAGGTAATTAATGATGATTGACATAAATCCTCATGATTTGTTATGCCAAGCTCGGATCTCCCGCCACGTGTTCAATTTGCTTGATTGCAAATGATCTGATTTGATCCCAATACTTTGTTGGGATTTGTTGATGAATCTTGATCGATTTGATGCCACGTGTCCCATTATCATTAGGCTGTTAGCTGTAGGGATGCTGGAAAACTAATCTTCTGTCACGTGTCTTAACCACGAGCCACTTAGAAAATCTGAGCCGCATAAGGATTGCTCCCCACTGAGCCGCATTAGGCTAGCCACGTGTCAGGGCTGCTTGGGAGTGGCCTCTGATCATTTGAACTGCATGGAGATTATCTGAGCCGCATGAGCGTAGGCAACCGCATGGGGTAGTTTCTGCCTGGGGGTGGCTTCTCAGTGAGCCGCATGAACATAGTCCTCGTGAGCCGCATGGGGTACTTTCTGCCTTAGCCGCATGGGGTAGTTCTCGTGAGCCGCATGGGGCAGCTTCTGTCTGAGCCGCATGGGGTGGCCTCTGTCTGAGCCGCATGCGGCTGTCCACGTGTCAATGTCGCATGAATGTTTTTGGGGTTTGACGGATTGTGTCAGAGATTTCCTTCATTTTTCTAGGAGTCTGCCATTATGACAGAGTCATTATTGCATCTTTATGTCAGAGCTGTCATTTGTCAGAGCTGTCAGTCGTCAAGACCTTAAATACAGTAACAGATAAAAGAGAAGAGCTGTTGAAGGCCACGTGGCTCCTCTCTGGGCCGCATGGAACTATTCGAGCCGCATAAACGCTTGAGCCGCATGGATCCCTGAGCCGCATGAGCTTCCTGAGCCGCATAGTGATCTTTGGCCGCATGGATCTTTCTTTATCCTTTTCCATTCTTCTACAGCCTCCAAAGCTACGGTAACGCCCTGGCATAGGGCATTGTTGGTATGGTCCTCGCCCCGCTGCAACTGCTAGTACAACTGAACCACCTGCTGCTGGATTTGAAGTTGATTCTGATGTTGCTGTTGTTGTGCCTCCATCATCCCCTGCATCATCTCGAGTAGGGCACACTGGTCTACCTGGGCTGGCTGTACTGATGGACCTGGCTGAGCAGACTGAACAGGAACAAACTGAGCTGCTGACAGAGGCTGAGATGGTACAGGATTCTGATTCTGTGGAGGAGGGATCTGATCATGACCTTCCATCTGAGATGTCTGAGACGGCAGAGCAACTGAACCTTCAAAGGAAGAAGTAGGCGGTGTGTCCCTGAAAGATAAAGACACGAGATATCAATAATGGACAGGAACAGAACAAGGATATGTCAATCATGTTTACAGTTCAAGGAAAACGAGAATGCGATAAGCAAAGGGAGATCAAATGAAGACAAATATAGGATTGAGATTCTAACAAGATGAATCCCCCATAAGTCTGAAGACAGACCTGTATGGGCCACCAAAAAACCCTGTCATGCCCCAGAACCAGAATACTGGAAAGTAGGGGCAAAACAAAGCCAGCTACGTATATAAAAGTACGCCAATACCCCAATGTACGATCAAAGTTGTTTAGAAAAGTGGGAAGACTCTAGCATGCCACTGACGACTCCTATGGTCGAACAAATCCTATCTCAATCCAACAACAACAAGTATCAAGAGTATATCAAATATGAAAGTAAAGAGGCGTCCCAAAATACTATATTATAATGATCATGAAGCTAGTGAATACAAAATGCTACACTAACAAAGTACCAATATACATGATCACTATATCAGTCTAGATCTAATATAATACATCATGTTGACCGAAGTCTAAGAAAGTCTCAAAATAATGGGACTAACACATGCCCTAGCTAACACCACTAAAATAAAATGAAACACGAGCGGTACAAAAAGGGAACCCACTAGCGAGGAGGAACAACCGCAGATCTAAGCCGGCGGCGGGTCATCTAGAGAAAGGTAGGGAGCATCATCGGGCTCCAGCGGTAAATCTGGCCAAAAAAATAGTGGGGTCAGGCCCCAAATAGCAAGTACCACAAGGAAGCTCGAGGTGCACGACAAAACCCAACAACAATACAATAACATAATGACATAAGTAAATAAATGCCGGTCGAGACTAGTGCGGTACCATTGCAGATATCTCAAGAATATAAATGACAGAATAGAAATACTGAACAATATAGCTATGGAACAGAATAATCCGATGAGCAACAAGGGGTTTAGGAACTACTAGGAATCGGAGATACAACTCTTAAACCAAACAAGGACCAGGGTTACAGATCTTTTCCCTAGCAGAACTTAGCCTCTGGCCACTCACCGACACAAGAGCATATAAGGTAACACACAATCAAAAGTATACGGCCAATCATTGCCTACGGCTTTCTATCATTAACTAGCTAGGGTTATCACAATCCTAATTACCAATATACAAGATGAGGATTTTTGCAACTACCTGACTGCAGATACCCGGATGTCCAGGGGTATGAGTAGTACATCTATTGCCCAACAAGACTGCTGGCAGATGAAACGTGTCTTGACTTGTAACATGAACAACCATATCATATACTTGTAAAAAAAAAATATATAACTGACTGTGCCGCAACCCGGCACGACATGTGACTCGATCATATATCACACTACAACAAATATGACCTACAATAGCAGTTTTTCTATAGCGTTCAAGTGTCCCCGCTATAGAATGTTATCAACAATAGCGTTCTTTCTGTAGTGGTATAAAAATATCTATTCATAGCGTTTTCTGAATGCTGTAGAATCTTTTTTCATTTTACCGTTTGAAATTTTGCCAAAAATTTGGGCGGTAAGTACAATTTGGACCTACAAAATTTTTACCTATAGCAACAAAATATAATGTTTTAATTTTTTTTCTTCATTTTCTATCAAAATTTGGACGGTAAGTACAATTTGGCTACATTGCTTCTGACGGAAAATAAAATAAGATTTCACTCAACCATGCTCTAGGCACCAGTCTCTTTCCCAATCTTCTTATCTGCTCTTCGCGGCTGCTGGTGAATCCCTCACTTCTCTTCCTCTCTCCTCTCTTTTCAGTTTCTTTTTTCTAGGGTTTCTAATTTGGGGTTTTCTAGATTTGCATATGAAGTGTATGGAATCGGTCGTCATCTGTATGCTTCGACCGAGCAACCAAAGAAGAGGTGCAGCAGCAGTTCTCATCGACCATCGGAGCCTTGCAACCTTCCTCTTCGTCTGAAAATTCCTCTTCTTCCCCTTCGCCCCCTCCACTGCCACCGTTGGGGACGCCTGCGTCAGCCCAAGATCTCCTCCACTACCGGCGACGAAGCTCAAAACCTCCTCCACCATCTCCTCTACTATTCAGCGGCTCGCGTCCTCTCCTCCTCCGCATCATACTAACCCTAAACCCCCATCCCCTTCGGGAAACCCTAACCCCCTGTCTCCTTCTAGAAACCCTAATCTACTTTTTTGTATTGATGTTCGATCGATTTTTCATCTCCAGGCACGAGAGGTCTGCCGCTTCTGATGGATTCTTCGAGGATCCAAACTCTCTCAGTAAGGTCAGACAGCCTCTCTTATTTAAGTCTCTATTCTTTTCTGATGATGCGGCATTGACGTTGGAAGACTGAATATTAGAACTAGCTTGTTGGTTCATTGATTTGCTGCTATAATTTGTTCGAGGTAATGCCTATTTACTCAATCTTGTAAATTGGAAAAACCACATGATTTATTAGAGTCCTCGCCTAAGATTTTTTTTGATTCTTAAGTTTTAATTGGTGTACCACTTAGATCCGATACCTCTGATGTTGTTGAAACCACAACCAGCCACACTTCGCAATTTGATCTCAACTTTGGTTCAGATTTTGGAGTACTACTATAGAACAGTAGAAAAGATAGTGAAATTGATCATGAGAAACAGATATCCAGAACATTGTTGCACTCTGAAATATCCTCCACCTTAGAAGATCTCAAAATTTCTATAGCTTCTCCTTTTTTAGCTACACTTGTTCCATCTCAGCGGGTAGACAACTTAATCCAACCCCCCCAAGCTAAGACCAACAGTAATTATATCATCACCCAAATAATGGTGTCACATTAATGCACATGACTTCTCGCAAGCTCCTCGAAGGAGGCTGCGTACAAAATCTTCTGAGAAACTTTTACATCTTTATCAATCTCATATACAAAATCTTCGAGTAAAACCTCAATGGGTTTGCCACTTTCACGTAAATCAAAAGCATGGCCAGTTAACATTCCTTTAAATCTGAAAGCAGATATGCAAGATGATGGGAGCAAAATTTTTAATATGACATGAGCAAAATATGGGACAGCTTGCACATTATGTATAAATAAGCAAACTTTGATATTACTTCAACTTTTAGTATTAGTTGCAGCCTGATAGATAAAACTACCAAGATTCTATTAATTAAACCAAAAAAAGGAATGAAAAACAGTAGCAGCTTCAAATTTTACCGATACTTTGTTAGAAAAAGATCCAAGCATATTCTCCCCCTTCCTAAAACATGGATCTTCTATCATAAATAAACAATTGCAAGACCCAAAACTGGTTCAATACCCTGATTGCTGACACTTGGAATTTTGGGTTCTAAAGCTCTTAATAGTGGTTTCACTCTCTGTTAAAATGGTAGCACATCTACCATGTCTTTTTGATGGTCATTTTTTTGGAGGGACAGCTCGAAAAGAGAATCAAACCAGAAGAAGTAGCTCTCTCAAAATGTTTAATGAGTGCCTCTTTCGGTTAGGGAAGACTACTAATTCATCCTTAGGGCAGGAGACTAATTCACATTATCCTCGTTTTAGATGCTCTTCCGACTCTCACATAAACTCATATAACAAGAATAATCCCTTCTTAAATCTTCATTCGGAAGTTTCGTTGCTCCGAGAGGGAAATAAGACAGTTATTGACACAAGAAAGAGCAATTCAGTTGGTGATGCAATTGAAAATTTGATGGATGCATCAGTTCCAAGTGATTATAATGCAGCCAAGATCAAAGTTATCGGAGTAGGTGGCGGGGGATCAAATGCAGTCAATAGAATGATTGCAAGTTCAATGAAGGGTGTGGATTTTTTTATTGTTAATACGGACATTCAAGCTCTAAGAATGTCGCCAGTATATCCTGAGCATCGGTTGCAAATAGGTCAGGAGCTGACTAGGGGACTTGGTGCTGGTGGGAACCCAGATATTGGTATGAATGCTGCCCAAGAAAGCAAGGAGTTGATTCAGGAAGCACTGGATGGTTCAGACATGGTCTTCGTCATGGTAGGCATAATGAGGTTCTAAAAATGTTTATTTGACAAATTAGAAATAGAAGTTGGAATAAGTTCTTTTGTTAATTCAGTATCTTCTATCCATAACTTGTTTTACTAACTATTTTGTTTAATATGTAACTATGGAAATTTTTATTATCATATTGTTAATGATTGTGAGTCTGCGGTCCAAGGATATTTCAATCAGGCCTAAGCTTGGTGGGAATCATCATCTTTTGTTTCTCATAGATCCAAAAAAAATTGAATAAGCAATCAGTTTGAATAAGCATGGTGGGAACCATGCCGATCCAGAGTCTGAGTAAGTATGTGAAAGGTTTTTCTAACTGCTTTGAACGTAGTAGTTGAGGCTTTCTCAGCGATTGTTGGGATATTAGCCATTCCATCCTGACATAAAAGAAATAGAATAGGTGGTTTATATATTTTGGTAATTTGTGTTAGTGAATTGGATTTTTGTTTTGTTTTGTTTTTGTTTTTTGTTTTTGTTTTTGTTTTTGTTTTTTTTTTGTTTTTGAGGGGGCTTTATGTATATACGATTTCATAATAATAAAAAAATATTTGTGAAGATTGATGCTTTTTAAGGCAGGAACGGCACCCTAACAAGTCCAAGTTAGTTTCATGGGCCAAGCAAGCACCTATGAAACATAATATTTTAGTTCTCGATGGTATGTTTACAGTAATTGTACATAGTTCGTAATTGTACCCTTCTTGCATGTTTTATTCCATTATTCTGTTTATCGAAAGCAAGAGAGAGCATTTAATTCCTTATCCATGTTCCTAAACTTGTTGCAGTTTTTAAGTAAAGTTCCTTCTAACGACGTCCTTTCTACGGTTTGGTGGTGCCCTTCTCTTCTGGATTAAAGAATGTCACCGGGAATGTGATCAAGGAATGGTATGGTACTCCATTCCTTACAATATTTTGTGCATTTGCTTCTTGTTATTATGATAAAAACCTCTTCTGATTGTAGTTTATTTCGTTTGCAAAATGTTGCAGTATATGCATCTCTGGAACTTATCAGAGAACAAGACCGTGTCAATCGCAGCCCATGAAGGCCTAATTACATCTCTCGCTCAGGCCCAGACTGGCAGTGGATCGTTAATTGCCTCGGCAAACCACGATTCGTCAAAGTGTGGGCACGTATCCACACCCGTTGGACAACATTAATCGTAAGTATACGTAGTTACCATGTCGGCAAGTGATGGATGCTTTCTTTCTACCATCAGTTGGACAACATTAATCATAAGGTAACTATTTTTTTACTCCAGTTACCCACTAGAGGAAAAGTTAAATTTTTTTCTTCATTACAAACTGCATAAAATAACCACCTCTGTATGTGTACAAAAGTAGAGAGAAACCCTGTCAGACCCTAAGTTGGGTTATTTTACATCTAAATTATCATTAGCAATTTTAATTTTGGATAAAATGTGATGAGCTGAGATAGCTTCTTTTTTTCAAAAAGAAAAAAATACGTATACAATGTGCCCATCTGGCTCAATTTACGGTTACAATCGAGCTAACAGAATGAAGCTGAATTGAGTACTCATCTAGCTTCTAGAAATTTCTGATACTCAAGCTGAATTGAGTACTCAAGTTACTTTTAGATATTGCAGAAGAAGGGAACTTTGTGTTTCATGAAATGTCTCATTTTCTGGTTTTGTATTTGTGGACTGCTTCTCTAGGATTCATAGTAGAAACACTTAATATGTGGTAATCATGCTTTGTAGTCTGGACCAATCTTTTGATTGGCAAGTTTCCTCTCACTGCGACTTTCCATATACCATCTCTTATTGTTTTTACTCAGACTACCATGGGTGAAAATCTCATTCTAAATATTTTTTTTCTTTTTAAAGATTACCTGTGATTCAGTTTATAGTCTCAGCGTTCTAATACCACGAGGTTTCTGTGAATGCAGACTCTTGGAAGGGGTATGTATGCAGCTTTATCCCTGTCATATGAAGAGGCTATTTCTATAGCTCGAGCTCTGATCAAGGATCCTAACACCAGACGACGCTCTTAATGCATTCTTGTAATTTAAAATATGAGAATGAGGTAATTTCTAACAGTAGAATGATTTACTGACATGTACACTGTATAATACAGCACAACTGCAAATATAGAAAGTACATAGACTGCATCATGTTTGTTTTATCTTCAAACCAATCAATATAGTTAGCTCAGCGTTCTGATTATGAGTGTTGTTTAACGTAAATTCTTCACTTACCTACTATAGTGAATGTTATTAAAATGATCTCCATATCCGTATCGTGTCCATATCCTACGGCATGGGTTGTCCCACGCAGAGATGTATGTATATGTTTGCATGTGGGTTGGTGACACTGCTTACCTTGATTATCTCTATACCAGATATTCCTCCTACTCACATGTTTATAGACTTTTTGTTGTCTTCTAGTACTATAACATACCATTTTGCCCATTCTGAACTGAGACCCTCATTCCATGCTTGATGTCACTTCTTTTTATTACTTCAATTCAAAATCATAATGCATCATTGATCACCAAATCCTAGTTTTTAACTTTTTATGGGGCTCTATTACCATTTTCAGGTACTATTGCTTATCAAAATCCAAGTCTGTAATGGTTCTCTTCTTTGGTATCGTCCCTTTTGTCCAAAAGATAGTATATCAATCTAAAGCTCACATATATAATTAGTTGGTTTCATCATTTTTTTTACTTAATGAAATTCATGTTGGGAACTTAGATTTGCAAGTATAACTAGGAACTGTAGTACTACAAAATCGAATATTTAATATGTTACGTGACCAAATTCATACCCGAATCGCAACTTCTAGCCCGAATCCAATTAGGAGATGCAAACTTAATCTTGTCTGGATTATCCCGGTTCTATCTGTGCTCCGGTTTGGACTACCACTATCAACCCGTTTTGGGATGGAATACCACACAACATCGTCATGGACAAAGCTTCTATATGCAAAATTGGAGGTTTAATACCGATTGTGCTTCGTTGAAGAAAACAATTTCTGGATGAAAATAAAGGAATACAATCTTAGGGATCCAGACATTTCGTCAGATACACTAAGGCAATTGACCATAGAAACTACTGATATTTCTGGGACTCTGATCCTCATATCTTATCCTAAAATTTGGTCTCTTTCTTTCCAAATGAATGACATCGAGAGCCTAGAAGTCTTATTAGGAAACTTCTCGTTTCTTGTTGATGGTACCAATCAAGTTAGTCTCTATTGTTGGCATAAAATTTCTGATGCTCTTGATGTACAACCTCTAAAGTTCACTACTTCCAGAAATAAGGTAACTCCACAATCATAATTTGTTAGCAGAAACTTATTTCACTCTTTTAAACATCACTCTGTTTTGGTACATTTGGAACAATAATTTTGCACTATCAAATCATCAGCATTTGACATTACATATAGCAGCTCTTGTTCTTTTTCTTTTAAACTAGTTAATTTTATAGAATTTAAATTAATTTTGTCCAATATGCTTATATATACTTTGGTTTATTTACTGCTCGTTATATGATGGTTGTTTGTCCATTTAATAGGCTTATACTCTGTTTGACATTAGAAGTGTGATGTTTTTCTAATTTATTTTGGCTTTTAGTTTCCATCTCTTCTAATTTGCACATTTTAAACTTCTTGGACTTCTTAGTTACCAAACAAGTGGTTTCAGGACAACCTGGACGAGAGTAAAATTACTATCTTGTGGTAATTTTAAAATTAATCACCACTGTGTTGATTTACCCCAATAAGCCCAAGTGCCTAGGCTTTAGCCTTAGTTCATTCCTGCATTTTACCTTGGGTTCGACGCATTCCAGATAGGATCTGGGCCTAGCGGCCCTCCATGGAGGAACAAGCGTGTCCTGTTGCGGGTCTACCCACGTAATAGTGCAGATCTGGTTTCCTGACAGGAAACCAAAACCGACTAGCCATCGAGAGCACGTCAGTTACAAATAAGTGTTAGTGCTGGGTTACAAAGATCGTACAAGCATACGTTAAAACTGAAACTAATACGCCTCCTTGGTGATGTATCAGCCTAAGTTGCATAGCCAGTGTAATGAGGTATACATGTGTCCAACTTGAGTATCAGAAATTTCTCTGTCCAGTAAAACCTTCTTGCACTTTACTTCATGTATTACACTGCTTTACATGACACTACTGTCCTACAACTTCACATTTAAAACACTGCATGCCTCCTTAGCCACTGAACATATTGTATTCGCTATTATATAACACTACTTGAGTATCAAAAATATTTCTAACTTATTTTTTATATCATAATGTGTTTTCTTCTCAATTTTGTGTAGGTTGGCGTATATATTTTTGATGGTTGTGGATAGCTGCTAGAAGGAAAGAGGCGAGCTATTTTTTGGCCTACATATATTTGTAAATGAAATGGTTTATTTTGGACTACAGATACTTTGTAAATGGAATAGTTTATTTTGGCGTACAACTATTTTTACTACATCTTGAATGTTTTAATGACTACTACTTTTTGTACATCTTGAATGTTCTAATGAAACATTTCATATTTTGGCAAATCTTTACTATATTTTGATTGATCGAAATGCAAGTTGCGATTGAAATTGTCTGCGATTATTGTTATTTATATGTGATACAAAACAGGTTATGAAATATGAAATTCTATAGCAGATATGAAATAATATGAAATTCTGTAGCAGGTTTATAGCACTCAAAACGTCTAAATTGCTGCTACCACGATAGCATATGATGAACGCTATAATAAATCAAACCATCATCAAACGCTATAAATCATCCACAGCATTCACAAACGCTATAAATAATCTACAGCATTCATAAACGCTATAAGTAATCCACAGCACTCACGAACGCTATAAACCATCTACAGCGTTCTAGAATGCTATAAAGTATTTACAGCATTCATAAACGCTATAAACCATCAATAGCATACACGAACGCTATAAACCTTCTACAGCATTCATGAACGCTATAATGTTATAGCGTTCACATGTCTGGACATACTATAGCATGGGCGATCATAGCAGACAGAATCTGCTATAGAAGGCTTTCTATAGCGTTCTGCGCATGCTATTGTAAGCCATATTTGTTGTAGTGTCAATACGCACAAACTTGGTAGGTCATGGAGCCCTTGCCTAGCAGGGTTGAGCCACGCCTCATGGGGCCCTTGGAGCTCGGGGTTGGTAGTGCGAATTTCCTCCTATAATGATCTACTTGAATTTTACTAGTCATTTACCTTATCATATTTATGTCAAATTCTTAAGTCGTGGACACTCAAGAATTTCCTAAGATGACGTGTGTTATGTATGAGTAATTCGTAAGTTATCACTTACGAACATCCCCGTACTAACATCACGTGATACACGGAACAATACTCACACTCGATTGTCCAGTGCCAAGATACAATAGATTAACATTTAACAAGCTATATCCAGGTGTCAAGAAAGAACTTGTACTCATATCTCTGGTCTAGAAATCAATAAGAAAATCAAGTCATGAGTGCGCTACTACGAGCCAATAAATCGAGCTAGGCATATACAGTAATCTGGAGTGCACCATGACAGGCCACTATCTATAATCTGGATATAGAACAATAAATGAACATAAGCATGTGCCATGTATATAGGGTGTACAATCATTCTCTAACTATCCAAGGTTATCTAATCATGTTAAGAGTCCATTACATTCGAGAAAATATCAAAAACGGACAAAAACGGGCTAAAATGGACAAAAACAGCCTAAAACGACATACCGGCGGTATATTGTGATATATCGGCGGTATACCGGTGTAAAGACAAAAAGTTTCTGGTGCAATAATTGGCATACCGTCGGTATACCGTTTTTCCAAACAGCAACAAAATCCAAATTTTTCTCAAAACTTGTTTCGTCCATAAAAGCTTCATTTTAAATCAAAATTCGGACTTTCAAAAGTCAAAATTGCATATAATTGAATTTCCTACAACATGAAAGTATTAGTTTTCACAAATTAAAATATTTGATAGATCAATACCTCAAAATACTCAAAAATTATATTTAGAAACTCAGATCTACGAAATATTGTCGATCAAAACCAAAAGTGCTATATATTAAACATGTTAACAATTTAGAGGAGCATATTATAGAACAATAAAACTTTAATTTCTATGGAAAACAAAATTATAGCATGGTCATGTCACTTTTGAGCAAGATGTACTTGCCTAGGTTAAGTTCCAAGCCTAATCTTCTACTCCACCACCAAGAGGGGCACGAAACCACACTCTAGGCCTCAAGGCCAAGCCTTCCTAAGCTTGAGAAAGAGGGAAGAGAGTGAAGAGGAAATGAAGAAGGAAAGAAAAGAGAGAAGAGAGAAACTCATAGGATATATATTGAGAGGGTGAATTAATCATGACCGTTGGATCGTGATCCATGTCACATTCTAGATCAATCCTAGCCATTGAAAGAAAACCAAATGTCCATTGGATAATAGAATGCAACTACACTATTCACGAATATTTGAATACTATTCATCAAAATATCCAAAACACTATTCATGAAAATATCGAAAACACTATTTACGAAAATATCTGAAATCGAAAATATCTAAAATATAGAAAATCTATCCGAGCGGTATGCCGTCGGTATACTCCGGTACACCGTCGGAATGCCGGCCAAGGAGAAAATCTATAATTTGGGAAAATTTTAAAGCGTTCCGAAAATTGAGAAAATACGAAATACAATACAAAATACGTATCAGTATATAAATACCGATACTGTGAGACGAGTCTCACAAGTATAAATGGTCATGTGAACAATTCCAAAGTAGTGTACTCATGTGCAAACTCTTAGATTACTCATGTACAAATTTAAGTCATTCACATGTCTATCTTGTACTCTACATCACTAGCCACTGTTAGTTCTTTACTTATAGTAGATTTTTTTTACAGTCATCTCTTTTACTTCATATATTTCCCAGCGTTTTATGTATCTTACTCTATGGCATATTTATATATCTTGTCATATTATGAACTGCATGAGATGTACCTGTTAAAAATATTACAGATGACATTGAGGAGTTCTGTCCTACCTACTATAGAGAAGCCTTAGACGACACCTGCGACTTGGACCTCCAGCAGGATCCATTAGCAGTAGATGCTGATACCCCCATAGATTAGGCTTTATCTTATTTTTAGTTGTTATCTCATTAGATACTCATTGTATATATCTGAGATTTTGTGATGATTGGATATTGTGGAGTTGTTATCTTAGACACTTAGATTCTCTTCTCTCTCTTATTTTGTATTTCATTGTGGATTCAGATCTTATCTATCTATCTTATCGTACTTTCTACCTTAGCTGTGATTGAGTTGTATATTTCTATATTATCCTCCACTCGGAGCTATATATTGTACAGGTACCTTATAATTGTTAGATGTATGTGACCTAGGATAGTGTTCTACCGCCGACACTGTAGCGTAGGCTGGACGTACCCACTTCTCGTACCCCTACACTGGGTGCGGGTCGTGACACATTTTAGTGGTGGCCCATGCAGGTCGAGTTTATGTAGTGGTATTCGAACTAGAATATCACTATAGCCTGTAGTAGGATTAGGATATATTTTTGAAGGTACTCAATCACACCTAAAAAAACTCATAATCTGATTCTTGTTATAAAATCTTGCTGCATTATTGTCTTTCCTTGAAAATAAATCATCCTCCCTTGATGTTATCGCTTCATTCTCAGTGATTTCCCTCTCGTTTGATCTGTCTTCAGGATGGCTATGGAGACACGATCTCATCGTCTCGATCAGGAGGACACCACTGAGGGGTCTCCTACTTCTCGTCCTGATCAGCAGGACCCCGAGACTGAAGCTCCTATTTTGCCAGCTCAGGCTGGGATATCTGCAACCTTTAGGGTTGTACCTCTTCCTACTCCGAGACTTTCCCCAGTCGTCTCGGACATTCTTCAGCAGCAGCAGCCGCCGTCATGATCAGAGTAGGTGGCATGGTTGTTCACCTTCTTCCAACAGATAGTGGAGACTCAGCGACAACAGTTGCTCAAGAGGGGACATGACACTCATGGAGCCAACAGCAATGGAGGTGTCACACCCCAGAACCAGAATACTGGAGAGCGGGGGCAGACACAGCCAGCTACGTATATTGAAATGGAAACCACCTCGATATACGATCACGACTGTCTAGAATATGAGGGTTTACTACAAGCCAACGGTCTCTTATGGTCAAGCCTATTGTCTCAATCTCAAGCAAGTAATATAATTACAAGATGTTTGACCACCAAATATACAATAAAAGGCGTCCCAAATATTACATATCAGCTGATCATGAAGCTAGTCGTACAAAATGCTAGGACTAGCAAGAGTTAAGTCATACATGATCAATCCTAGGATTTCTTAATCATGTTTACAGCCCGTAGGCAGACAGTAAGTAAGGTGCATCGAGCTAACAGGTGCTCGTCGGCTAAACGCCTCAAAAAGAATAACTTTACAATAGAGTGAGCGAAACAAAATAGAAAACCCACTCGTAGCCCGGGTTCCTTCTAGTCGCCACCATTGGGCTAGAAGCTTGATAGATCCTCAGGAGCTACTCCGAAATCTAGCCACACAAAACCAGCTAGGTCAACCCCAGAAAGAGCAAGTGCCACAAGGGGGCCACGAAATAAGAACAAAAGCCAGCAATCAGCACAGAAAATCTAATATTAAAACTAGAATTTATGAAAACATAGCAGGGTGATATACGACGAGATAACCATGGGACTATTCCTATAGCCAGGTTACAACCCGTAAACCAAACAAAGACCAGGGTTGTAACCCTTCATCTGAACAGAACTTGGTTTTCCACCATTTATCGGCAAGATAATAATACAAGAAATCAAGACAGGGAGCAATCTTGTACTGGATCAAGACATGGCTAAACTGGTTATACCTCATTCAATCAATCACGGCCAAACAGATCCTACGGCTTACTACTTTAACTAACTAGGGTTATCACAGGCCTAATTACTAACAAGATGCAGTGAGATTGTTCCACAGCCCCAAGCCCTGCAGACCATCCAGGTTACCCAGGTCGAAAATTAGGGGTTAAATTTAGGTGGGTACATCGCCCGGGGGACAAATGTACCCTTAGGTGACTTAGAGGGTGCAACACGCGATGGTGTGCTGGAAATGTGCCCTACTCGACGGCAGGCTACAGATCCCAAGAGCGCCCAGGTAACGGGATTGCCCGTAGCTGTGTCATCTCTTCATGACTACTGTGTTATTCTAGTTATTAACCTTAATCCATTTTAGTAGGAGCTCCTGACCGTGGTACTCAGGAGTCCCATCCTAGACATGATGCAAGACAGGACAAGTGGATTTAACAAGCAAGCAAGAAAGAACCACCCACGGTGTCAAGGCAAGTCAAGTTAAGTTATCAAGATAAATCATGTCAGTGTACTTGTCGGGAGTGTGCCACGACGGGCCACTATCATACCAGGTTGGTCATGTCAGGAGTGCACCACCACGGGTCACTGTCGTGTTATGCTAGTTCCTTGTCATACCATGCCATGTATAATAGTCATTCCAAACATATTAAGTAAAATCAAGTTCATGACAAAAGACGTAAGGATATAAAATGGGCGTAAAATATCTAATAAAATATTAATATACGGGTCAGGAGAATGCGTACGCACAAAAGCATGCACGCAGGGGGAATGCATACGCAATAAAACACGCACGCAGGAGGGCAGCGTACGTGAAAGTCACGCACGCTGGAGAGCTGCGTACGTGAAAGTCACGCACGCCCAAGGGAGCTGTGTACGTGAAAGTCACGCACACTCAAGGGGAGCAGTGTACGTGAAAGTCACGCACACTCAAGGGAGCAGTGTACGTAAAAAGTCACGCACACTCAAGGAGAGCAGTGTTCATGAAAAGTCACGCACACTACAGAGAGCAGCGTAGGTAAAAAGTTACGCACGCTGAGAGAGCAGCGTAGGTGAAAAGTCACGCACGCTACAGAGAGCAGCGTAGGTGAAAAGTTATGCACGCTGAGAGAGCAGCATAGGTGAAAAGTCACGCACGCTACAGAGAGCAGCGTAGGTGAAAAGTCACGCACGCTGAGAGAGCAGCGTAGGTGAAAAGTCACGCACGCTACAGAGAGCAGCGTAGGTGAAAAGTCATACACGCTCAAGGAGACACGCTTCCAACAGGAAGCGTACCCAAGTCTGCGTACGCACGCTAAAGAGCGCACGCAGCTCAGTGTGCGTAGGCTAAACAGCTCTGCATACTGCTCACTGTCTTCTCCAAACAGCAAGAACACCATGGTTGAACTCAAGGCTACACAGCATCATAACTTGGCCATCCGAACTCCAAATCCGGATTTACAAAGTTCCAATTAGAGTGAAACTGAATGCTCTACCACATGGAAACATCAAAGACCCATAAAATCCAACTTAAGAAGCTCAAACCATGCAAAATCAGAAAATGAAAATAATTAGATCTATCACAATGGAGGCTCCAAATCACAAAAACCCAAGTTCTAATGTTGATCACCATGTCCTAATCTATCAAATGGATAAAGAAAAGAGGGTTCCCATGTAGTGGCAAGATGTACTTGCCTAGGGTTAGGAGAGTTGTGGAGGAAGGAGAAGAAGAAGAAGAAGGAAATTAATGGTGGAAGTTATGAGGAGAGAGAGTGGTAGGTAGGGAATATAAAGAGGGTGGGTTGTGGTGTGTTGAAGGTGGAGAGTAGGTTAAGGTGTTCCTATGCATAATAAACCAAATCAAACCAACCCAATTAAAACCGAACCATGCCAAAAACCCAAAATACGAGAAATACCAAAATTCCACAAGTTTAGAAAAATAAAAATACATACCAAAATCCAGATATGAGTATAAATATGAAATACGGGAAATACGGAAAATGAGGGTGACAGAAGGTCAGGCCAAGAGGCCTCACGTACAGATTTAGCATCAGTACCAGTAGAGGCCTGTTCAGCAGCGCCTTCAGGGTCAGGGACGTATATATTTCCACCATACATCTATGCAGCAGCAGGACGCTAGGTGCAACTTCTGTAAGAAGGCAGGCCATGGGTGGAACGACTGCAGGATGAGGCTTGGAAGGTGTTTACGTTGTGGTTCAGCGGAGCATCAGTGTAGGAAGTGTCCCAAGAACCAGACATCATTGACTCAGGCAGCAACAAGAGCTAGGGCTCCGACAGAGCAGCAAAGGGGACCACCGTTACAGATGCAGTAGGCCACTAGATAGCAGCATGTTATCAGTTGCCCTTTCTGTAAGAAACCAGGGCACGATTGGAGTAAATGTCGGATAAGACTAGGCAAGTGCCTATTTTGCGGAGCATCATATCACTAGTTAAGAGAGTGTCCCAAGTTTTCGGGATGGACAGCTCAGGGAGCAGGAGCGAGGGCTCCGGTGAGCCAGCAGGAGGGACTACCCTTACAGGCTCAACAGCAGAGATTCGTGCAGCATCAGGCTGGAGGAGGCCAGCAGGGACGATCTTACGCTATGGCAGCTGAGGGTGCACAGGTAGTTGGAGAGCTTATTGCAGGTTCTGTTCATCTCGATTTTGTTCCTCCCTTGCCTTATTATAACCATCTCGAAATTCAGTTCCAACATATCTTGATTATCTTTCTTGTTTGTAGATGAATCTGATTCTTGGTATTCATTGTTGATTTACTTTTCTGCCAAGATAAATTATATAGGCTAGGTCGTCTCAGTTATGGAATCTAGTCTTTCACAGTCATGTTAGCCAGCATGGCAAGGACCTACAGTCTGATTTTGGATATATTTCTTGGGTGTGAGAATTTAAGGTTTTCGCAGCCAAGCTAGCAGTAGAAAGAAAATTTTAAATACCATTATTCTAGAAGTGTGTACATTAGTTGGGACTTTATGGTTATCATAGCCCTGCTTACTAGTATGACGAGGATTCAGAGTACCATGATTTTGGATGGACGCATATGATTATCAGATTTCATCTTAAAAAGTTTTGGACATATCATCTCTACTTTTTATTTTTGTCTTTCAAAAAAATTATTGTTGTTTGTTTTGTTTTGTTTTGCTTTCTCATCATTTAACTTAGAAGTATGAGTAGGAGTAGCTCAAACTGTTAGTGTAATCCTTTGTACAACTTCCATGTTATGAATTTCTATTAATAAATTGGTGATTGTTATAGGCTTTTGACTTAGAAGTGATAGTGTAGCTCTAACCCTAGAATGGTAACCCTTACAGTCCTGCTTGATTTATTGTTTTCCTTATCTTCCCAGTCTGGCACCCATGACCACAGACTATTCCACTTACCATGTCCTTTATACTGTTTTGGCAACACAACCTTCAGTCCAATTTAGGCCATTTGACCATTCCCACTTTAATTATGATTATATCATACGCATTATCGTGACTTTTAATTTAGGAGCACAAGACTAGTTATTTTCTCAAAACCAACTTCCCCTGCATGACCTATACATGACCCACTATATTCATGACCTTCGTGTTCTACTCAGACATAGCATCTTGTGTTCCATTTGCTTAAAACGACTTTTTTGACTCGAATTGGGAACACCTTTTTGATCCAACCTGCCGACCCAAATTTTGTATATGACCTATTTTAAGCCTACAACCCATATTGGACTTGCTGACCCAGGATGCTGCTAGGTAGAAGCTTTGACCTTGATTGTTAGGGGTTGACCTACAGGATTACGACCTTCTTAATTTCGAGGACAAAATTTCTCTAAGGAGGGTAGACTTGTAACACCCAGTTTTCCAAATTAGGGTAATTTTGAAATTTTATAATTTTAACTATTTATTAATGGTATTTAAATCATGTTATAATTTTTAGTAATTTTAATCATTTTAAAACTATTTAATTCTATGAGTTGTGATTTTGATATTTTGCTAGTGAAACACGAGAGACTACTTGACCTAGAGCCTAACCATGTGATTAGGATGTCTTATCTGTCATTTCTGCCCAAGGGTATTTTGGTCATTACGAATTATTTTGATTTATTTTATAATTGTTTGATTGGTGATTGCTATTTTAGACTTTTGCTAGTTGTGACTTAAAAGACTAACCTAGAGTTGACTTTGACTTTAGTGACTTAGTTAGCAGGGTAGAATGGTGTAGGACCCTAATCTAACTCAAGTCGACTTGAGTGTGACTTGGGTGCATGAGAAGAATAGGTGTTATGTGTAGTTGGGCCTATTAGCTAGAGTGTTGAATCAACTAACTAGTATATTAGCTCATAGCCCATTTTTCTCAATGAAACTCTAACCCTAATTTCCTTAATGTGGCAGGCCTAGGGCTTCCCCCTTCCTATTTAATCTTTCATATTCATTCTTGCTTCTTTTTACACCACTTTTGGCAAGAACAAGGTTTGTCCCCTTTGCAATCTTTCCTAATTTCTTTATTTCTCTTCCTTTTTGACTCTAGTCTTTTCATTAGGATCTAATTGATGTCTATTTACTATTGGTGGTGAGTAATCTCAGCTTTGGTGTAATTTGGGGCTTTTGAGTTATGAGAGGGATTCTTCTATATTAAGCTTTTTTATTGAGTTTGACACTCAATAGGTAAACCCCTCAAACCACCTCCATTTCTTGATTTCTTTGCATGGATGCAAAGATCTAGGTATCCCTAGCTGTCCCTCGAGTTTAGTAGAAAATCGTATCTATTTTGTGTCCGTATCGGACACGTATCAGTGCATGTATGTATGTGTTTGTTGAAATGCCACAAAAGAATTTTATTTGATATTTTTAAAAAGTATTTGAACAGATTTGTTGTTTTATATGTATGCATTGATTTCATGTTGGACTGAGTTGAATTTTGTGTCAATTTTGTGTCCAAAATTGGACTGGACACGCTGTACGACACCCACGTGCACTGTCCTGCTACCCGACATAATTTTTTTCGTGTCTACGCCACGTGGATACGAGCCACTTGGCACAGAGGTAGGTACAACCACTGACAATTCCCTCCTCAAGTTTCGTGTCATCTGGTAATGTGTCGGACACGGATTTGTGCGTGTACTGATTTTGTCTTGTGCTGTGCATCCCTGTTTTGAGCCTCTGATACTCACTTCGTGTCCCTCGTGGACACGTCGTGGTCATGTGCCAGGGTGTCGACCTAGTAGCCCTACACCCCCTCTAACTCTAGACACGTGCACGTGGCACTTGGTTGGCTGTGTCGTGTCCAAACCTACCCGACAACCCCGACTACACTGCACTACACAGTTTGTTGATTCGTGTTTTTCATGCTTTGGATACCTCGTGTTCATTTGTGTGGACACGAAAACACTCCCATATGACACGTACACTTGGGGCACATGTCTGTTTGTCACTGTTTTGGTTTGAATTTGAGTATTGATCTCATTTTGGGTTCGAATTCATATATCTGATACTCTAAGTTCAGTTTCCAGTATAACTTTGATATTTCAAATTAGGTTTTCCTAATCTAACATGTAATCTAAGTTTCATAATTGTCTAACATTAATCATTTATAACATGAGATAGGTTTTCGAGCAAGTGAACATATATGTATACATTGATAGCTAACCTTGGCATATTGCATTACAAACCTGAACACATTCATTTATTGTGACATAAACCTGAGCATGTTAAACTATTTCCTGTACACATTGCTAACCGCATTTGACACTTACCTCAACTAAACATGTGAACCCCATGCCACATTCATTAACTGAACATTGCATACATTATCCTAAACAGTATGTTACCTGCACCTTGACACTCATGTGACACCTTGACATACACCCTCACTTTACTGTATACCTAACACTATTATACATGTACACTTTATTAATCTACTATTAAATTGCTATACCTGGACACTTTGACACAATGATGTAAACCTTCATACAATGTTAAACCCTTAAAGGACATGGCATGTATACATGTCATATTTCAGTATTGCACGTGAATGAACCCATTACACTGAACCCCCTTTGTTATTAAACCTGAGCAATATATTAACCTGGACTAGACTTGCTATACATTGACACATTGCATTAACACACACACCCATTGTTAACACTATATAAACCTGTGATACATTGATAGCATACCTGACACTATGTGAACTTATTCACTAATGACTGATCCAATTAACATGGACATTAGACATTGATGTATGTTAACTTCATACTTGCTAACCTTCCCTTACTGGTAACTATTTTGACTGACCCCCTTCACTAATAACTGAACATTTGATACCTTATTAACCATTGCATACACACTTGCTAACCCCCATGTTAATCCCTTACCTGTACATTGCTACATTGCCCATTTTTCCTGAACACTATGTTATACACTGTTCTATTGACACTCATTCCCCCTCTATCTCTCTTTCTCTCTCTCTCCCTATATATATAGCGTTGTATATATATTGTATGTAGATAATATGAATAGTATGACAATGTGAATGTTGATATGCCATGTACACTTTTTTTTGCACACACACGCCCCCTCTAACTATGTCTATATGGTTGTGTGCATTGCCTTGTAATGTAGGTATACGCCTATATATAAAGTGTGCCTTAAATATACATGGTGTGTATATATGTGTGCATATATGAGATTTGTATGTTGATAGCTTGTATAGCATTGTGATTGTGTGTGAATGTTAGGCTAGACTTGTTTAGGCTTAGTGAGGCTTGTGGACTAGGATTGACCTAGTTGACTAGTATAGTTGACTTAGGTTGACCAAGAGTTGACTTTAGCCTAGATTGACCTAGAAATCATATAGATGCATTGTACACTTTATTTATCATCCCTTGTATACATCTAGACTTGTGTTGCTTTAAATAGGAGTCAGATACCTCATCTCGGACAGTATATTCTCACAGACATTCAGATCGCCGGCGAGTACATTCTTTGACCGTTTCATACTTGATAGAATTTACATTTATGCTCTAGATTACTTTACTTGATGCTGTCACGTTGTTAACACGGATTGGTACTATATGGATCCCTTCATGAGATGTTATCCGCCTCGGGAGCATCGGATTACAGTATGTCATGTGCGTTTCACTTTTATCATGTACTCCGGTGCTTTCACCATTCATGTGCACTCTTGGGATTCATGTACTCTCATGTTCACAGAGCCCCTATGTATACATTCATGTGCACCCATTTATGGGCCTTCAGTGATCATGTGCAATAACATAACCTGTCTGGATCCTTGTGTATTGATTGGGGTACGGGGGAGTATAAATGGTCGTGTGAACTATTCCAAAGTAGTGTACTCATGTGTAAACTCTTAGATTACTCATGTGCAAATTCAAGCCGTTCACATGTCTATCTTGTACTCTACATCACTAGCCATTGTTAGTTCTTTACTTATAGTAGATATTTCTTTACAGTCATCTATTTTACTTCATATATTTCCCAGCATTTCATGTATCTTAATCGATACCATATTTATATATCCTGTCATACTATGAACTGCGTGAGATGTATTGTGCTCGCTCCTGTCCTGACTGGACTTGTTGAAAATATTACAGATGATATTGAGGAGTTCTGTCCTACCTACTATGAAGCAGCCTTAGACGACACCTGCGACTTGGACCTCCAGCAGGATCCATTAGCATTAGATGTCGATACCCACATAGATTAGGCTTTATCTTATTTTTAGTTGTTATCTCATTGGATACCCATTGTATATATTTGAGATTTTGTGATGATTTGATATTGTGGAGTTGTTATCTTAGACACTTAGATTCTCTCTCTTATTTTGTATTTTATTGTGGATTCGGATCTTATCTATCTATCTTATCATGCTTTCTGCCTTAGTTGTGATTGAGTTGTACATTTCTATATGGTCCTCCATTCGGAGCGTATACATTCTACAGGTACCTTCTAATTGTTAGATGTATGTGACCCATGACAGCGTTCTACCGTCGACACTATGGCGTAGGCTGGACGTAGCCACTTCTCGTGCCCCTACACTGGGTACGAGTCGTGACAATTAATTGCATGCTGACAAATCTTCTCGGGCACCGCATTGTGCAGGATTCGAATGGATTTTCTTCGACTGACGAGCTGTCAGAGCTGTCAGAAATTACGGCAGCCGTTACAGCTTCTTTAGGATGCTTGCCAGGTGGAGCTCACGCACCCTGGCTTAGGCGCAACCTGAGACTGGCGCAACTTAATGATCTGGCGCCACTTGATGCTGGAGCTTTGTTGAATGGGGCGCCCATTGATTTTTAGACTCCTACACAAGTCTAGAGTTACACTTGTACAAGGCAAGAACGTGCACATTTGTGTCATTTTGAGATATTTGAAAATAAGCCACATTTGTAGAAACATTGAGTACGCAGAATAGAAAGAAATATTCATTTTATTGATAATTGTAGCAAGATACAACTTTTTTGGTACTCTTTGAAATGCCATCTGGCTACATTTATTCATGAAATGGAAAAAAACAACTGATAGGCTGCCATAAAATAACTTCTCATTCCATACATTATGCCCCTTTAGTACATTTGAAAATCCAAATAGCAATCTTGAAAACTCCGCAATACCTTGTGCGTCTTTTATTGAAAACAACTTAAAAAATAGCAGCAACTCAAAAAGCATTAGTTTCGGCGTACGCCCGAGCCTTCCCAGTACCTGTGGATGAGGGGTCAGTACATTATAAAAATACACTAGTGAGCCCCTGTGGATGTGGGCTCAGATAAACCGATATTTGAAATTATGATAAGTATTTTAAATTATGAGATTATTAGGGACTAGCAATTCACAGCAATTCGTAATGAGGCAATATGTTATTGTATAAAAACAATTGTTTACTTTACCATGGGCCGAATCCAGCTTCCTGCATAAGATACAGGATATTAATAATAATAATACTTACTGCCCCTGCACAAAATATTGATTAGCATGCATCCTTACAACATGACCATTGGTGTTATTTTACCATTTCGGAAGTTGCCATATAGGACTTCAACGGTAATTGGCGCACCATTTCAACGGGTTGTAAGCCTGAATGAAATTTTTCGATACCACGTACCCTTAAAGTACGTTTATACTTCCCCCATAGTCGGATCGGCCCTAGCGCTGGGCATACCGTCCGAGGAAGCAGTCACCCCCTTGTGCACAAGTTGTCCCTGATCATGCGAATGCGTGTCCGACTCGACAAGCAAAGTGTGCATAGTAAAATTCACTTGAAAGTAAATAAGTAGCATTTCATTCGCATTTATCGCAACATCACCTGGTGAATATTCATTTCCCTTTTATTTAACTCATCCTTTCATATTGCATTGATTCGTTACAGTATAACAGTTATTGTATCATTTAACTATTCATAGGAACAAGCATCATCTCATAGGGTCATGCGGCATTTCATTCATTCAATTGTGTTAACAGCATAATCGATTTATTTCAATGTTTATTTCATTAACTTTTTAGTAGTATTGACTTGTGGCATTAGCATCATGTTATCGATCAACGGATGTAGCATGGCAACAAGAGAATTTATTTAGTTGACATGAAGGAGTACCGGAGAAGGGAGAAACCACCACAGATAATCCACATTCACCAATTAGAGAATTGTCGAAAGGGAGAGGAACACTCGTGTGCTTAGCCTGCCGTCACGCGTTCGCCTGCGATGGCACCAAAATTTTGGTTAATACTCCGTCTCGTTATGTTCCTTTCTCTCAGAATTCTCAAGAATTAATGCAATAAAAATTAATAAAAATGGACAAGAATCAAATCATCAAAAACTATTCAGAAAAATGTCCATCAAAATCAAGTAGCAAAATCAGCAGCAAAACATCCAGTGAAAACCCTTGGATTCATTTCAAGAGAAACCGATCCATTAATTGGAAAGGCTCTTATGCATTTGTCCATGATCGATTCGATGTCGACGGTAAGTTTCCTAAATACTCGGTTTCGACCGAGTTAAATCAAGCCACAAGCCTTACATAGTGAATCGCTAGGAGCGGTGTACTACATAATATACCACTAAGAAAAGTTTCATCCTCGAAACTTAAAACAAAAGTCCTACCTCAAGATTATCATACAGCGAAGGGTTTTTCACCCCTATCTCTTCTTCGAGTTCCCATGTCGAATTCTCAACAGCATGATTCCGCCACAGCACTTTAACCAAAGCCATTATCCGATTCTGTAAAACTTTTTCCTTCATGTCCAAAATTTGGATATATTCTTCAGTGTAGGATAGGTCAGCGCTCAGCTGCAACTGATCAAAGTTTACTATGTGGCTTAGATCTTGTACCTACTTTCGCAGTTGGGATACATGGAAGACGTCGTGCACATCAGCCAGAGCCAGAGGTAGTGAAAGTCGATAAGCCACTGAGGCTACCTTCTCTAGAATCTCGAAGGGTCCAACGAATCTCGGACTATTCTTTTCTTTTATCCCAAACTGCATCACACCTCGTATGGGTGTGACCTTCAAGAAGACATGATTGCCCATAGTGAACTCCAAGGGTCATCAATGTAAATCTGCGTAACTCTTTTGTCGTCTTTGAGCAACTCTAAGCCTTTCTCGAATCAAGCGGACCTTCTCGACGGCCTGTTCCATAAGTTTTGGTCCGAGCACTTGCCATTCACCGACTTCATCCCAACAAATAGGTGATCAAAATTTCTATCCATACAAGACTTCATACGGGGCCATCTGAATACTTGCATGATAATTATTGTTATAGGCAAACTCCTCCAATGCGAGATGTGCATTCCAATTAGTCTTTAAATCGAACATGCACAGTCTCAACATATCTTCAAGGATCTGATTTATCCGTTCTGTTTGTCCATCAGTCTGTAGATGATATGTCGAACTGAAATTCAACTTTGTGCCCATTGTTGCTTATAGACTAATCCAGAATCGAGATAAGACCGCCCGTCTCTATCTGATACTATAGAAACTGGTACCCCATGTAATTAGACAATTTCATCCATGTAGATCTGAGCCAAACCGATCGACGCTCCAAGTAACTTTATTGCAATAAAATGAGCCAACTTGGTTAATCCATCCACGATCACCCAAATCGTGTTATTTTTCTTCTGAGTTTTCGATAAGCCGACTATTATACTGATATTATCCCACTTCCACTACGGGATAGCGAGATTTTGTAGTTTTCTGCCTGGTCGCTGGTGTTCCGCCTTCACATGCTGATAAGCCAAACATTGTGACACAAATAAGGCTAAATCCCTCTTCATGCCATACCACCAAAATATGGTGTACAGATTCATATACATTTTGATGCTTCCCGGATGTAAAGAATACTTCACAAAGTAGACTTCGGTCCATATTTTCTTCATGAGTTTCTCATCCTTAGGGATGCACAATCTTTCCTTCACATGAATAGTGTCATCTTCTACTACAAAATCGATCGCCTTTCCTGCTAGAATCAACTCGCGTATCTTTTGCAGAAATAGATCACCTTTTTTAGTAGTCTTAATCCTTCCTTGGAGACTCGGTTCAAGCTGCAACTGAGTCAACCGTATATTCTGCGTACGAACTCTGAATTTGATACCCATCTCTTCCAGATCTCGTATCACATCCTTTGCCACTGATAGTATCCCAACAAATTTTCTACTCAAGGCATTAGTCACCACGTTTTTCGTACCCGGCATGTAGGAAATTGTTAGGTCATAGTCCTTAATCAGTTCCAACTAGCGCCACTGCTTTAGATTCAATTACTTTTGAGTGAAAATGTACTTCAGGCTTTTATGATCCATGAAGATTTTGTAGGACACACCATAGAGATATTGTCGCCAAATTTCAACGCAAATACAACCGTCGACATTCCAAATCATGAGTTGGGTAATTCTTCTCATGCTGCTTAAGTTGTCTCGATGCATATGATATGGTCTTCCCGTATTGCATGAGAACACATCCCAAACCAAGTTCCGATGCGTCACTGTAAATTTGAAATCCTTTCAATCCCTCTGGAAGAACAAGAATTTGAGCCGTAATGAGCTATTGCTCTAGTTCTTGAAAACTACTCTCACAGTCGTTGGTCTACTTAAATGTGACTTCCTTCTGAGTGAGGCAAGTCAGAGGCGAAGCAATTCTCGAAAAGTCTTTCACAAACCTACGGTTGTAACCGACTAAACTAAGAAAACTCTGTATTGTACTAGCTGACGTAGGCTGTTTCCAGTCTACCACTGCCTCTATCTTCTTTGGGTCAATAGCAACACCTTTCGCCAAGAGAACATGCCCTAGAAACGATACGTTGTTCATCCAAAATTTGTATTTGCTTAGTTTTGCATTGAGTTGATTTTCATGAAGCATCTGAAGTACCATTCTCAAATGCTCAACATGCGTCTCCCTGTCTTTCGAGTAGATTAAGATGTCGTCAATGAATACGACGATGAACTTATCTATGAAGGGTCAGAAGAGTCTGTTCGTTAGATCCATAAAAGTTGCTGGAGCATTAGTCAAATCAAATAGCATGACCAAAAACTCATAGTGTCTGTATCTCGTACGGAATTTTGACTTTGGGATATCCTCGGACCTGATCTTCAACTGATGATATCCTGAACGAAGATTAATCTTTGAAAAGAAGATCTTCCCTTATAGATGGTCAAATAGATCATCTATCCTTGGCAAAGGGTACTTATTCCAAACAGTTACCTTGTTAAGCTCCCGATAATCGATGTACAGCCGCATCATCTCATCTCTCTTCTTCATAAATAATATCAGGGCTCCCCATGGTGATACACTTAGACGAATGTATCCATGGTCCAATAACTCTTATAGTTGTACTTTTAATTCCTTTAGTTCTGTCGGAGCCATCTTGTATGGCGCCTTCGATATCGGGTGAGTATCTGAAATGTATCAATTGTAAATTCAATTTCTCTGTTCGGCGACAATCCAGGTATCTCATCTTAGAACATATCGAGGAGTTCTGCCACGACTTCGGTTTGATCCGAGTCTACACCCTTCATCCGAGTGTCCCGAACAGAAGCGAGGTAGCCTTCACACCTTGAATATAATATGTGTCTTATTGTGACTGCTGATATCACTATCGTTCCCTTGGACGTCGAGTCGCACGAGTAAAAGAACTTTGTTTCTCTAGGTAGGCGAAACACAACTCTCTTCTCCGCACAGTCGATTGTTGCATGACAGGCGTTGAGCCAGTCCATTCCCAAGATGATGTCATACTCTTCGATGTCGAGTACAATAGCGTCCAGGGTTAGATTCTTGCCTCCAATATTGATGTAGACTTCCCTGCAAATCAAATTTGATGGCATATCTACTCCCAAAGGAGTGCTAACACACAGAGCCATCTTTAATAGAGCCATACAAAATTTATTATCCGTTGCAAAATCAGACGAGATGAAACTATGAGTAGCACCAGAATTGAATAGCACCCGGATAGGTATTCCTTTGAACAGTAACATACCAATTATAATATTCTTCGAGGCAAGAGATTCTATTTGAGTCAGAGCATAAACTCTTTCTTGTGCACCCTATTGCTGATTCGGTGCATTCCCATCTGGAGTTGGTAAGGCCAATAGCACTTGGCCACAAATCTAGTTGTTAGGTTGGCCACGATTTTGGTTGTAATTCTATCCACAAGGAGGATACTGATTCCCTCTTCTATATCTGCATTCAGCTGCTATGTGGCCCATACCACCACATCTATAATACACTGTACGATAATCTTCTGTACGGTGTCCCACTCGGCTACATTTATTGCAATGTGGCAAGTGTTGAGCCCTCTATTTTCACCTGTATTATGATGCTTAGGTGTGTCATTCCTTCCCGCAAACCAAGGTTATTTCTGGTTATTGTTGCCTTGGTAATTCTGTGTTGTCCCACGACTAACTGGCGGATGGAATTTCTCCATCTCAAGAGCCGTTTCATACGCCTTCCTGTAAGATGTACACTTTCGACTTAGAATATCACGTTGTAGGCCCTCATTCAAGCCTTGCACGAATCTTTCCTGCTTGGCATCGTCGTTCAGTACCATGTACCCAGTGAATGCAACTCTTTTCATGAATTTTGTCTCATAGTCATTTATCGACATACTGCCTTGTTGGAGTGTTATGAAGTCCTTCTCTTTCTTCCCATGGACAACTGAGGGAATGAACTGAGCAATAAAAGCATGCTTAAAAGTCTCCCAAGATATCTTCATGTCAGGGCTATTACCGCAGAGTGCTAGTCTCTGAGAGTTCCCCCATTCTTGAGCCTTGAGGTGGAGCTGTACAGCAGTACACTCCACCCGCTTACTACCATGAATATCTAACATTCTGAAATAGACCTCCAATGTATTCAAAAAATCCATCACCTCATCCGGTTCCGCCCTTTCGTTGAACTCAGGCGGGTTATAACTCTTAAAATCCGAGAACTTGAAGCTTGACCTCTTCCGTGTAGACGTCTCAAGCTTCTACGCCGGCACTGTTACCGTTTCAATCGTTACGGCCGTTAGAGAAACATTATGATCGACCGACAGCATGGTGACAATCTGAGCTAGATTGTCCACTTGCTTCTGTTAAGCATTCAGTTGCTCCTAAAACTAATATTGTAGTTGCTCCTGAAGCTAGCGATGTTGAGCCTCAGTCTTTTTCCTCTAAGCCTCCATCAGTTTTATTAACTTCTCCATTGGGTCAGACAATGAGGTCTTCTTTGAGCTATCACCCTTGGTTATTCTACAAAAAAATTATTCCATTAGCACTCATAAAATATTTATGGGCTTATTGTATGGAACATTATTTCATGCCAGTGCTATCGACACCATCAACAGAGAAAATTTGCATCAATACTTCCAATTAAAAACATTTTTGAAATCCGAGGAATTGAAACCTGGCTTTGATATCAATCTGTCATGCCCCGATTCGGGGAATCATTCGTCCTCACTTTGATTCGTGCCTAATCGTTCATCCTCGCTAAGGCGTGATGTCGTACAAGTCTGGAGTTACACTTGTATAAGACAAAAACGTGCACATTTGTTTCATTTTGAAACATTTAAAAATAAGCCACATTTGTAGAAACATTGAAAATGCAGAATACTAAGAAATATTCTTTTTATTGATAATTGTAGCAAGATACAACTTTTTTCGGTACTCTTTGAAGTGCCATTTCGGCTACATTTATTCATGAAAGGAAAAAAAAAACAACTGTTAGGCTGCCATGAAATAACTTTTTGTTCCATACATTATGCCCCTTAGTACATTTGAAAATCCAAACAGTAATCTTGAAAACTCGGTAATACTTTGTGTGTCTTTTATTAAAAATAACATAAACTCAAAAAGTCTTAGTTCTGACGTGCGTCCGAGCCTTCTCCATTACATATGGAGGAGGGGTCAGCATATTATAAAAATGCGCTAATGAGCCCGTTGGCCCACTCAACTAAACCGATATTTGAAATTATGATAACCATTTTAAATTATGAGATTATTAGGGACAAGCAATTCACAGCAATTCATAATGAGGCAACATGTTATTATATGAAAGCAACTGTTTACTTTACCATAGGCCGAATCCAGCTTCCTGTATAAGATACAAGATAATAAGAATACTTACTGCCCCTGCACAAAGTATTGATTAGCATGCATCCTTACAACATGACCACTGGTGTTATTTTACCATTTCGGACGTTGCCATATAGGACGTCAACGGTAATCGGCACACCATTTCACCAGGTTACAAGCCCGAATGAAATGTCTTGATACCACGTATCCTTAAAGTACATTTACACTTCCCCCATGGTCGGATCGGCCCTAGCACTGGCATACCGTACGAAAAAGTAGTCACCTCCTTGTGCACAAGTTGTCCCTGGTCATGCGGATGCGTGTCCTACTTGATAAGGACAGTGTGCATAGTAAAATTTACTTGAAAGTAAATAAGTAGCATTTTATTCGCATTCACTGCAACATCACCTAGTGAATATTCATCTCCCTTTTATTTGACTCATCCTTTTATATTGCATCGATTCGTTACATTGTAATAGTTATTGCATCATTTCACTATTCATAGGAACAAGCATCATCACACAGGGTCATGTGGCATTTCATTCTTTCAATTTTGTTAACAGCATAATCGATTCATTTCAATGCTTTATTTTACTAACTTCTTAGTGGTATTGACTTGTGGTATTAGCATCACATTATCGATCAACGGATGTAGCATGGCAACAAGAGAATTCATTTAGTTGGCATGAAGGAGTAGTGGAGAAGGGACAAACCACCAAAAAGAATCCACACTTACCAATTAGAGAATTGTTGAGAGGGAGAGGAACACTTGTGCGCTTAGCCCTTCGTCACACGTCTGCCTGCAATAGCACCAAAAGTTTGGTTAATACTCTGTCTCGTTATGTTCTTTTCTATCAGAATTCTCAAGAATGAATGCTATTAAAATTGATGAAAACGAACAAGAATCAAATCATCAAAAACCATTCAGAAAAGCGTCCATCAAAACCAAGCAGCAAAATCTGCAGCAAAATATCCAGAAAAAACTCTTGGACTCATTTCAAGAGAAATTGATCCATTAATTGGAAAGGTTCTTATGCATTTGTCCGTGATCGATTCGATACCGACGATAAGTTTCTCCAATACTCGGTTCCGACCGAGTTAAATCAAGCCACGTACCTTACATAGTGAACCGCTAGGAGCGGGGCACTACATCTGGGACTAGTTGTATATATTATGTTTCATTATGAATCTCATATCTTCTCGTGTTGCAGGTTGTATTTTATTACAGTATTTAGTACATTGTCTAGCTCAGTTTTCTATTTACTTTTTATAGCTTATTTATTATTGTGTGACATTTACACGGGAATGTAATTTGCTCCTTTCCTAGTTGGATCGTTGTTTACCAGGTGATAGCAGGTAGAATGGATGGATGCTTTGGAGGATTTAGAATTAGTTTAGATCATTGACGTATTATTCTGTTGTATATTATTTTGTGGATTTGCCGAATTTGTCTCCGGGATGAGATGGACATGTATTATGTATCAAACGAGATATAGTGGACTATGATCGTGTGAGTGTGTGTTGGGTTGGTTTTCATTTACTAGTTTTGTGAATGAGCATAGATCAATATCATGATCATTTAATGATTCTCAAGGTCTAGATAGTTGACTACCATCGATTCTGCGGCGTAGGCTAGACACGCTCACAACCCGTACCCGATCATGCGAGTGCGGGGCATGACACCACGACTGGAGAACCAAAAAAGAAAATTTGTAGGATAATTGACTAGTAAAACATACATAGCTCATGGGAAGGGGACGATAGTCGCACTACCAGCAACTCCGATCGTTCAGGGCTCAAGCGGCATGGTTATCCCCAATTGGCGTGGGTCCATCACCTCCATAGCTCGTGTGTTGCGGCACTTCCAATTTGTTTTATATGTTATATATTTCCAGTTAATACTCAAAATACTGCTAATTGTTAAATATTGATGCTCATGTTATGATGTTTGCTCATAGCTCGACAAGCGCTCCTTGGCGATCCGGGTTCCTGTAATGCAGGTGGTAGTGAAGTTTCTCACTTCTATCTTTAGTAATTAAGGCTTGTGATAACCCTAGCTAGTTAACAAGTATAAAGCCGTAGGAATGTTTGGTCGTGTTCTGTTGCATGACTTATCTTTGGGCTTGTACTTGCTTTCATTTTTGGTGCGTGATTGGAGTGTTAAGTCATACTCGGGTAACGATCTGCAACCCGGTCTTTGTTTAGTTTACGGGTTATAGTCCTACTCCAGAGTAGTTCCTATGCCCTTTGACCGTTCGCCATCCTATCTTGCTCTTTAGTAATTTTTGTGGCTATATTTCTGTTATTTCTTATTATTTCTCGAGATGCGTACATAGGTACTACACAAGTCTCGAATTGCGCTTATTATTTTATCGTATTTCTATATTTATTTTGGTTATGAGTTTTGGTCATTCACCTTGGGCTTCCTATGTGGTACTTGTTGGTTGGGGTTCTGACCCAACTGGTTTTGCTTGGCCATATCGACCAGAGGAGTCTGAGCATCTGTCGTACCTTCCACTGGATGGCTCTCTCCCGTAGGACAGTAACCGCAGCTCAAGAGTGGGTTCCTTCTTCATACAACTCGTTGTCATCCTTATACTTTTTTTGTTTTTGTCACGACCCGCACCCACTGTGAGGGTACGAGTACGTAACAGCGTCCAGCCTACGCCGCAGTGTCGGCGGTAGAACACTGTCCTAGGTCAAACATCTAACAATATAAAGGTACCTGTACAGTATATACTCTCCGAATGGAGGTGACATAGCAGATACAGTCTCAATCACAACTAAGGTAGAGCAAGATAAAAGATAGGTAAAACATGAAATCCAAAAGAGATACAGCAGATAGAAGTCTAAGTGTCTAAGATACACAAACTCAGAAATATATCTCAAAGCTCAAATACAGTAATCCATAAAGTGAATACATCTCAAGACAACTGAAATAACTATCTATACAACCTCTACTGTGTCTCCTCTAGGCTAGCAGGCAACCTCCAGGCTATCTGTAAAATTTATCAACAGGTCCAGTCAGGACAGGAGCGAGCACAATACATCTCAACAAGTCATAGCAGGAAAGAAAATGTAATCATGCTAGAGAATAAAATACAGGATCTGAAGAATAGCATAATGTAAAAGAGAGACTCTAAGTAAATATCTATAATATATAGAGAGAGACAGTGCTAGTGATTCAGAGTACTGGATAAACATGTGAATAGCTAAGGACTGATTCATGATTACACTACTTGGATTTATTCACATATTTATTTATACTCTCCCATCCCCAATCAATACACAAGGATCCATTCAAGTTGCGTTAAGATTCATGATTATACTACGTTGCCCATAAAGTGTGATTCATGAATTGATTCGTAAAGGCTCGGTGATCATGAGGGTACATGAGTCACTAGCTGATTCCCGAAGATTCATGATAATAGAAGCATGAGATACGTGATGTAAGTGAAACACACGAGACAAAAGTATCCGATGCTTCCGAGAAGGATAACATCTCATGAAGGGATCCATATAGTATCAATCCGTGTTACCAACGTGTCAGCATCAAGTAAGATAATCTAAAGCAGGAAATATAATCCTAAGCAAGATATGAAATAATCAGAGAATGTACTCGCCTGCTATCTGAATGTCCAAAGGAAATGTACTGTCCGAGGAGAGGTGTCTGGCTCCTATTTAGAACAGCACAAGTCACAACAAGTCCAAAATGGTAAAATAAAGCTCTACTATATATTCTACATAATTCTAGGTCATTCTAGGTTAAAGTCAACTCTTGGTCAACTCTGGTCAACTGTACTAGTCAAACTAGGTTAACTAGGCAGTACTAGATCTAAACCTAGACTAACAAGTCTCATTAGGCCTAACCAAGCCTAGACTAACACTCACACAAAATCACAAAGCTACACAAGTTATCAAACACACATTATATATATATTCACATATATTTTTATTACAAGCAAGGTGCATAAAGACAAGGAGTGAGTGATACATGAATGTGGATATGGCAATGTGTTCATAGCAGTACAATGTGTTCAAGTGTGAGGGGGTTATGTTAGAAGGATAACATTTAGCAAGGGTTCATTGTGTCACATAGAAGAAATAACATGTAAAGCATAGGTTTAGCATGTGTGTGTGGGTGTTAATCATAACAAAAGGGTTTATTTATACATCAAAGGGTTTACTCATAACAGTAAGTAGATTTTATGTGTATTCATGCTTCGGATTACTGTCAACATGTAAAAGGTGGTTTTAACATATGAACATAGTGCTAAGTGCTAATATGGCATCATGCATTCCTATCATGTTGGCATTCATATATAGCATACATTCATACTTGATTACGTTACTTACTTACATATGGATACTTGCATACATGTTTCAATACCTTGCATTACCCATATGCTTGTATTTCATCCATTCATTCATGCATTGCATTCATTCATTCATTCATTCATGCACCTATACATACATATTTGAATATATTATATACTTTCATACATTATATCGTTTATGCATACTCTATATTATATTACATTCTCTTAACACACACACATATATATATACACATGCATACATACATATTTGTACATACAAGGATATACAAAATGAATATATCGTATAGTAATCTTCTACTTAAAATCAATACTGTACAAATTAAGCATTCATTAAATTCTAGGATTAAAATATGTTATAGATTTTTGTGTTAGCTTTTCGAAACTTTAAACGGATCACATTTTCGTGTCCGGAAGCTCCCGGAATCGCAAAAACACCGAAACGCGCTCGTCTTTCGTACAGCTGACATCAAATAATTTTACAGAAAGTTACAGAACGAATTTGGCTTATTAAAATATATATTTGGAAAGCTAACTTCGATATGGTTCTTTTAAAAAAAAGGGAGATAAATCATAGTTTTAAGCTAAAAGTTATGACATTTCTAAGTTGCTATTGCTACTAAAAACGTGGATAAATATTATGACGAATTTAGGTAGTTTGAGACAAAAGAAACACAAGTATATAACATAATATATCAAGAACTCACTCTCTACACTAATATATATATATATATATATATGAGACACTATAGAACACATCTCCAATACAAAAATATGAGATTAAACATGTAATAATTCATTCATACATAACAACGACACATAGTGTGTCCAAATTTGGGGTTTTTCTACATGGACACAACCACAACACAAAGGACACTCCTATGACCTCCAAATGGACACGAAATGGACACAAATAGAGATACAACCATGGAGGTCATTCCTATGGGTTCAAAATATTTCTATATGTATGTAGGGATGGATTAGATGAGAGATTATACCTTCCGGGAGAGAGATTCAAAGGAAAAGCCTTCCGACACGGCACTGACACGTAGAGATTCTAAAAGGACACGAACGAGCTCCGAATCCTCCCAAACTTGGCTAGCACCCTCTAACCATGGAGTAGAAGAGAAATAGAGAAGATTTGGTAGAAGAAGGGGTTGATTTGGAGATAAAATCAATGGAGGTTCATCTCTAAATTAATTTGGGGAAGAACAAGAGAGAGAAAGTGGATGAAAACAAACGAATGAAGGAGTGACTCACTCCTTATCCCCCCCATAGGTGGCTGCCCAAAAAGGTGAAGTGTCCCCTATTTGAATGTCCAAAATGCCCTCCACTAATCTATTTGATTTAAATTAGGAATGGGTTAAAGGTTGAGGTCAATTTAGTCTAGTTTTAAGTCTCTAATTAAACTAAACCTATCCATAAATAATTAGTCTGACTACTAACTAAAATTAATATCATGTGGACTAAAATTAATATCATGTGGGCCATGCCTAACTAGTGTGTGGGTCCTACTAGAGTCAAACTACCCCCCGGGTCCCCGTTTCAAGTCGGATTGAGTTGAAATTCGAACCCGACTCAAATAACCCCAAAATAATATCATAAATAATAAAATAAATTTCAACCCCAAAATAATATCATAAATAATAAAATAAATTTCAAAAATATTCAAAAATATAAAATGACAAAAATACCCCTATTTCTGAAAACTGGGGGTGACAGTTTTAGCCAGGGCACATGTTAGCCTTTTTCTTTTGTTTGTTCACTACTTTGGGAAGTCATCATTATATATATTAGACTATGGCTGATATAGCAATCATGTAATATTTAATTTGCTAGTGTCGTATGTTGTACTCACTAGCTTCGTGATCATATATGACATGTATTTTGGGACGCCTTTTTACTATCATGTATGATTTACTCCTTGTGACTTGATGTTGTTGGATTGAGATACTAGGATTTGTCGGCCCTATGACTAACATCATGGCCTATTAGAGTTCAGCCACATGTCTTCTAGACAGCCGTGACCGTCGTACGACGTTTTCACACCTTGTACGGAGTAGCTGGCGATGTCCTCCCTCGTATTCTTCCAGTATTTTAGGAGCAGGGCATGACACCCTACTATTCCTGCAACTGTTGTTCCTCCTACTAATGATGACTCATCATCCCATGGTCATTCTGATTCACCTCCTACACCTGTTTCTCCACCAGTTATACTAGACTTCATCCAGGCTGTGCTTTAGGATCTTTTTCTATTGGAAGACGATTATTCACGTGCTATAGAATACCGCACCACTCTCCAGGCGAGGCTATATCCAACACATTGGTGGATACTCAGTTTGGCCTATCTCAATATCAAGCCGACCATTTCTAATAGTACGTAATCCATCTCGAGCAGGTTATCGTATTGACGACCCCGGGGTTCAGCACTACTTGGACCCAGCTGTAGCCTACTATGATCCCAACCATTTTGTAGAGACTGGTAGCGATCAATAGTCGTTGCATAATTTATGACGCTTTGACATTTAGAGGAGATGTTCTTTTGATGATGCTCTAGCTTATTTTCACTATATTCTAGTTTAGTTCACTTACTTTACTATATCGCATTATGTTTATTTGTCATTATGCCTTTTGGTTGAGTTGTGACAAACTTTGTTTTCATTATCTAGTTGGGATTTAGTTCTACTCAATGCAATGGTATCTACCGCTTATTTAGTTTCTGGACTATTATATTATATCTTGTGTGTTTCTACTTCACGTTTTATGTTTTATTGTCTATGTGGTTCATCTTTTTCTGGTGAGCTATCAATTTAGATAAAAGACAATTGGAGAGAAACGATGATACTATCAATTCTTCATTTAACAAAGACGACACTTCATTCATTGCGGGGAGCAATCGCTATATAGATGATATTGCTACATCTACTTCAGATTGTCATATCAGTCGCAGTTTGTCAATTATCAAAATGAGGAGATTGTTAGTTTATTTGGTCATGGTCGAATTGATTTCGATAATAAACTAAACTACGATTTGATACACTGTAATGTGGGACAACGAAAGATTGCTACAAAATTCAAAGTTGCTTTATCAGAAGAAGATTGTCATCATCGTGTTTGGTTTTACATTTTTGTTATGTATTTTGTACTTTATTAAGTCTAGGACTTACGTGAATCAGATTGTATTTTGGCAACTATTTGCACCCATAGTCCACTCAAAAGCCTACCTAAATCCAACTAAGGTTCGAGCCAAACCAAAACCACTACTTCAAACCAAGTCAAATAGGCTACAAACCTAACCATGAACATTCTGGATTGGGTAAACCAAACTCGGACCGAGTTATCTCTGAACTACGTCCGAATCCCGACTTCCCTAAACATAAACCTTAGTCAGTTTATTCTTCTAAATGACTCGGCTCATAACATTCAAAATTTTAAACGTTTGAGGATCAAACTCTGCCCGAACTCGATCTCAGGAAACCCTATAAATAAAGATGCTTTTCCACCATTTTAACTTACCTAATTCACTTTCACATCTCTTCTCCTTTGAGCTATACATCTTTTCATCTCTAAAAAAACAAGTTCCTATGATCTAAAGTGCCAAAGTGCGAGTCAATTATAAGTTGTTCACGTTGTACTAGCTTGAAAAATTCCAAGTCTGCGTTTTAATTCAAAGTGTGAAGTCGTCGTGCCCTTCAGATCAAAGCGTGTGTTTATATGAATTTAGCAAGCCTTAGGATCAAAGTTTGTGTTTCACTGATAGTGGATTTAATTCAAGCGAGAGTTCTCGAGACTGGATTAGTTCTCCATGAGGAAAACCAGTATACATTTCGGTGTTCGCATTTGCTCTTCGAAACTCTATTTACTTTTCATATACATTTGCTTTATTGCTTGATTATTTATAGTTGGTAGATAGCCTTACTTTTATTGGGGTATTATTGATACACACTCTATTCACCCCTCTCCTCTAGAGTTGCCTAAGTTGTCTTCACCTAGGTCTGGGCTTGACCGGGTCACCAACCAGGCATAGTGTCACGTCCCAGAACCAGAATACTGGAGAGCGGGGGACAGACACAGCCAACTACGTGCATTGAAGTGCAATCCACCCCGTAATACAGTCACGGCTATCTTGATGCATGAGGGTTAAACTACTATCAATCGGTCTCTATGGTCAAAAACAAGCCTAGGGTCTCAATCTCAAGCATGCAAATAAATGTACAAGATGTTATATCATCAGAGATACAAGGTAAGGCGTTCCAAACATTACATATTCAGATGATCATGAAACTAGTCATACAAAATACGAGACTAGCAAGAGTTAAGTCATACATGATCAACCCTAGGATTTGTAAATCATGTTACAGCCCTTAGGCAAACAGCAATTAAGTTTCAACACGAGCTAACACTTGCTCGGCGGCTAAACGCCTCAAAAAATAATTTACAATAGAGTGGGAGAGCAAAATAAAAAAACCCACTCGTTGCTAAGATTACGTCTGGTGTTCACCATCTGGCTGGTAAGCAGGAAGATCCTCGGATATCACTCTGAAATCGAGGAATACAGAACCAACTAGGTCAGACCCCAGAAAGAGCAAGTGCCATAAGAAAGGCTTCATTAAGGAACTAAAACCAGCAGATAATAAATAGAAGAATAAATAAATGAACAGGCTTAAATGATAAGAAGACAGGGTTAGAATAAAACAATAACTTGCATCAGGAAAAACAAGAGATAGAATATAATTCCTATGCTAATCACGAACAAGCATTCAGGCACGGTCAATCAAGTCTTACGGCTTGCTATCATTATCTAACTAGGGTTATCACAGGCCTAGTTACTAGAAAGATGCAATGAGATGTTCCCGCAGTCACAAGCCCTACAGCTATCCAGGTTATCCAGATGAGGTGATTTATAAGGGTTACAAAAGTTATCAAGATTACGGGTGTACTTTCAGTACTTATGTTTTCAAGAAGTGCAACATATGATAGTGTGCTGGAAATGCGCCCTACTCATCGGCAGGCTACAAGACCCTCAGGTGCGGCCGGGATAACGGGATCGCCTGTAACTGGGAAAAATCTCTCTATATGAACTACTTGATCAATCTAGACATTAACCTAGTCAGATTCATTATGAATTCCTGACCGTTGTAACCAGGAATCCATGTCCTAGACATGATGCAAGACGAGACAGGTAGCTTATGCAGGCACAATCAAGAAAATCAACCACGGTGTCAAGAAAAGATTTACTTAGCAAGTCAGGGTAGCTGTCACAATAGCGTTTTAAGATTTTACACGTCGTACCAGGTTACTTGTTACTTGTCAAGATTACTTGCCTGGAGTGCGCTTCGACGGGCCACTATCAAGATTCAAGTTTACTTGTTACTTGTCAAGAGTGCGTCTCGACGGGCCACTATCAAGTCATGTCGAGACGGGGTCATGTTATCATGTTCAAGTCAAGTTCATGCTTATCAAGTCGGGTCGTCGCAATTTAGGCCAAGTACAGAAAAACATGCAAAGAAGATCAAGTACATTCAAGGGTGATTGGAACTATAAATCATATGTAAACTCCAATTAAAGTGCGACAAGAAAATTCTTGAAGCCAAGACAAAGATCTATAACTTTCATGTTTTGAGTTTTACAAGATTCTAGCTATAAAACAACTTAAACTGGCAAAAACTGTGAAATAGAGCAAATTCGACGTATGGTCAACTCTGGGCAGTTCCGGCGCATGGGAATTTTGGTCAATTCCGGCGCATGGGAATTCCTCCACATCCGTGCATGGAAAATTCCTGCACATTCATGCATGGGAAATTCCTGCGCATCTGCGCATGGAAAACTTACGTTGCGCCTTCAGTATATGCGCGTAGGGAAGCTACGCGCATGATATGCTCGGAGTCAAAGGATGCGTTGCCGGGACTTCACGGCACATGGCCTTCCGAGCGCATGGGAATCTCGACGCATGGGATTCGTCGTCCCCAAACATCAATTTTAGACATGGAAGTTCCAAAAACTCGCCATGACCATAACTTCCTCATCCGAAGTCGAAATCAAGCGAAATAAAAGTCAAAACTGCACGAAATCAAATTATCTACAATATGGAACCATTAGTTTTTTGGAAATACCAAGTTTTTAGAGATCAAAACCAAAAAATAATAAAAAGCTTCAAACTTATATCTACATAAATATAACCATCAAAAATGAAAATTTTTAGTTCTAAAGATGCTTAGAATCATGTAGAGAAGAAAATGGAACAATAAAATGGGAGATCCATCATGAAGCAATATTGCACTGGGTTCTTAGTAGGTGGGAGGAGCTATAGGGAGGAAGAAGAAGAAGAAATAAATAAATAAGAAGAGTTATGAAGAGAGAGAAATGGGTTGACTTATATAGGAAGTTTACCATGATGAACCGACTCAAACCAAGCCAACATGAACCAAAATAAACCAAGTCAAGCCAAGATTAAATCAAGACTAGGCTAAACAAGATAGTCCAAATACGGGTCATCTGACAATGCTAGAAATCCATATACGCATGCTAAAAATATGTATAATAGAAAACGGGAGTGACAACTCTACCCACCTTAAAAGAATTTCGTCCTCAGAATTTAATCAAGAGGCTAGAGGCATCGGGACGATTTATACTAATCACGGGCAATCTATGGCTAGCAGTCAATCAAACAATCATTCATGCAAGCAAGGAATTAAAAGCATAAGACATAAGGAAGACACTATACCTTATGAGTCAAACAGTTATGGATATCGTGATCGGATATCATTCTCACGCTCCAAGTTGACTCACCCAAAGAGTGGTGACCCCAAGCAACACGGACTAAACTAATAGTCTAGTTCTTGAGTACCTTTTCTCTTCGGTCCAATATGGATACGGGCCTTTCCTCATACGAAAGGTTGGTACCAACAACCAATTCTGAATGATCAAGGATATGGCTCAGTTCCCGAATATACCATCGCAATTGTGATACATGGAATACATCATGTACCTCACGTAACGACGATAGAAGAGCGAGACGATAGTACATATCACCTACTCGTTCGAGAATATCAAACGGCCCTATATACCTAGAACTAAGTTTTCTCCGTACACCGAATCGAATGACGCCACGGGTAGGCAAGATCATGAGGAATACTTGGTCGTCGATAGAAAACTCAAGAGGATGCCGATGAGAATCGGCCCAATGGCGCTGACGATCTTGTGTAACTCGAAGATGATCTCTGACTTGTCTAACCACCTTGATAGTCTGCATAACCATCTCTGGACCAAGCATCTATCTCTCGCCATCCCAGGCTAGTGATCTGTACTTCCTGCCATATAGTGCCTCAAATGGTGTCATCTGGATATTAGCCTGAAAACTGTTATTATAGGAGAACTCAACTAGGTGTAGGTGATCTTTCCACAAACCATCGAAGTCAAGTGTATAGGATTGTAACATTTCTTCAAGAGTTTGAATTGTACATTCTGACTGACCATCTGTCAGCGGATGATAAGCTGAACTAAACTTGAGATGTGTCCCAGAACTCTTCTGAAGACTCCACCAAAAGTGTGATGTATACCTCGAATCTCTGTCTGATACGATACTGACTGGCACTCCATGCAATCTGACTATCTGTCTGAGGTACATCTCTGCAAGCTGATCCATCGACTGACCAATCCTGAAAGGGAAAAAATAAGCAAACTTGGTGAGTCGGTCAACTATAGCCCAGATAGCATCTCTTCCAGGTGGGACTTAGGTAACCCAGTTACAAATTCCATGGTAATATGCTCTCATTTCCATTCTGGGATCAATAAAGGTTGAAGAAGTCCAACTGGTCTCTCATGTTCAGCTTTAACTTGTTGGTAAACTAAACAACGAGAAATAAGCCGAGCTATCTCCTTCTTCATGCTATTCTACCAGAAATGCAGACGGATACGATACATTTTCGTACTACCGGAATGAATTGAATACTATGAACTGTAAACTTCTGCCATGATCTCTTGCCTGATATCACCACTGGGTACACAAAGACACCTTCTATGTCGAAGTGTACCATCTTCGTGAATGCATAACTCTGCTCTCCGTCCAGCTCCACAATCTGCCCTAAGCAGCTAAAACTTAGAATTCGTTGTTTGTGCTATCTTGATCCTCTCAACTATACTGGACTGAACTTGCATACTAGCCATCAATGCCACACTGGTAGGAAGAACAATCTCTATTCTAATCTTCTAAAGATCTGCTAATAACTCGGGTTTGCTGTTAGGAAATAAGCTCATGCTCTTCCGTTCAACGTATCTGCAACTGTGTTGGCCTTTCCAGGATGATGCTGCAGGTTGATATCATAATCCACTAGCAACTCTAGCCATCTTCTCTGACGTATGTTAAGATCCTTCTGAGTAAACACATACTTAAGACTCTTGTGGTCTATGAAAATCTTCACCCTATCTCCATACAAGTAATGCCTCCAAAGCTTAAGTGCAAAAACCACTGCTGCTAACTCCAAGTCATGGGTTGGCTAATTTCTCTCATGATCACAAAGTTGACGGCGCATAAGCTACTACCTTGCCATGCTGTATCAAGACGCATCCCAATCCTCTGTCGGAAGTGTCACAATAAACTAAAAATCTTCCAGTCCCATCTGGAAGCGTGAGAATGGGTATCGTCATCAATCGCTGCTTTAACTTCTCAAATGAACTCTGACACTCTGATGGCCAAGCAAACTGCACATCTTTACGGTTCAACTGCGTCAATGGTGCTAAAATCCGAGCAAAGTCTGATACAAATCGTCGGTAATAGCCGGCCAATCCTAGAAAACTGTAAACTTTTACAATGGTACTGGGTACTGGCCATGACTTTATAGCTACTATCTTCTGGGGGCTAACTTCTACTCCACCTCTGGTGATGATATAACATAAGTACAAAATGCGATCAAGCCAAAACTCGTACTTACTAAACTTCGCATACAACTGGTGCTCTATGAGAATCTGAAGGACTACTCGAAGATGCTGCTCATGCTCCGCTTCACTCTTGCTATAGACTAAGATATCGTCGATAAAAACTATCACAAACTGATCCAAATAGGACATGAATATGCGATTCATGAGATCCATGAATATTACTGGCGCATTGGTCACCCCGAATGGCATAACGAGAAACTCCCAATGTCCATATCTAGATCTGAATGTTGTCTTCGGGATGTCTTGCTCTCTGACTCTAATTTGATGGTACCCTGACCGCAAGTCAATCTTCAAAAATACTGTCGCTCCACTGAGTTGATCAAACAAATCATATATCCCAAGTAGGGGATATATGTTCTTGATTGTTACGGAATTCAAGGTACGATAATCAACACATAATCTTGACGTACCATCCTTCTTCTTCATAAGAAGCATCGGGGCTCCCTAAGGTGATCCACTAGCACGAATAAATTCCTTGGTTATGAGTTCTTCAAACATCTTGTACAGGATCTCCAACTCCGATGGTGCCATTCTATAGACTCTTTCTGATATTTGTGTCATCCCTGGAATCAAATCAATAGTGAACTCTATCTCTCTCTCTAGCGGCATGCTTGAAGCTCTTCGAAAAATACATCAAAAAATTCTTCTACTACCCTGGGAAACCTGAACTGCTGCTGCTACAGCCATCTGCAAGACTGGTGGAGAAGGTTCTACTTCGCCTCTGGAAAATTAAAACACTTCTTCACCGGGAATACCAAAAATAATACTGCCAACATGGCAATCTATTCTTGCGTATTGATCCTTCAACCAATCCATTCCTAGGACCACATCATAGTCGGCCATCGAAAATTCTATCAATCTAGCAAAAAACTCTCTACCGCTAACTACAATTCGGCACGAGAAAAAGACTCTATCTACTCTCACAAGACCGTTACCAGTAAGTATATTGAGCCTTACCGATAATGACTCGGGCTCCAGTCATATCCGTATAGCGAATCGTACAGACATAAATGAATGCGATGCACCCGAATCAAATAATATTGATGCTAGAAAAGAGTTGACAAGAATGGTACCTGCCACCACCTCACCTGATGCCAATTCTTCTACCACTATCAGAGCCATAGCTTGACCCGGTCCCCTTGGTGCTGATCCCCTTTACTGGTGACCTCTCTGCCTATTCTGAATCTGAGCTTGGGGATACTGTCGAGCCTGAGGCGACAATGGCCTCGGAGGCTGGTACTGCTACTGCTGCTGCTGCACTAGTGCTGATGCCCTAACCGATGGACTGGTTAGGGTTGATGAAGATAAACTGGCTCTATGCAGACAGGACTCAATTTTGTAATCCGGTGCCCCACAAGCCAAGCACAATCTCTGTGCTCTACGATACTCTGAACCTACGTGTCCTGGCTTTCCACAATAAGAGCATTCCATTGCAGAAGATTGCTTCTGTTTCTGCTGCTGAGGATATGTTGGAGTCGAGTGCCGAACCGACGAAACTGGGGTCGCCCTCCTAGGAGCTCCAATGGTCAATGCCCTAGCTATCGGGGCTGGTGCTGACAACTGGAACAACTGTCCATGAGACCTCTTTCGTCCTCTAGTTCGATCTATTATCCTCTGAGAAGTATATTTATGCATCTTCATTATTCAAAAAATGACATCAAAGCTCTGGTACTCAAACTGCTCCACAGCTAGAATAATCTCTAGGTAGAGTCCCTGCTGGAATCGCTACATTCGGTCCAATTCGGTCGCCATCAAGGTGGGAGCAAACCGACTAAGCCTAGAAAACTCGGCCGTATATCCATCGACCGTCCTGCCCATCTGCTTGAGATTGGTGAATCTGGTCTGCAGATCATACCGAGCTACTGCATTGAAATACTTCGTCTAGAACTTGTCACTGAATACCGCCCACAAGACAGGTGTCACCAATCCAACTGCTAACATCGCCCACCAGCTGTGGGCTAAATCCAATAACTGCAGGCGTACTATGGCCACCTTCTCTTCCTCTGGAATTCGAGCTGCCTCCAGAATAATCTCAATATCCTGTAGCCAAGCATCGACAGCAATAGCATCTTCCCTGCCGTCAAAAAAGGGAGGGTTCAGACACTTGAAGCTGTTAGTCGTATTGTTCCCTTGATAGCTAACTCTGACCATAGCATCTTGTACTATTTTTGTGCAGGGCATCACCCCGACGATCTTGTGATACAAGCAATTTCCTAATGAGTCCTACTAGGACTCTATTGTCAGACTCTGCAGGCTGGGCTGGCTGGACTGGTTGCTTTGGATACCCGAAATGCATGACTCGGGATACTGCTCCAGAGTGCTGGGCGTGGTCCCTAGGTTGCTTCTGGTTTACAGGAGGTGCTCTATCTTGCTGATCGGTAGGACCAGTAACAATGCCACTGAAGAAAATAACATGAGGAACAATAAGGAAGGACCAAGATTGATCAAGTATAGAAGCATCTTATCAGGTCAGGTTTCAAAAGGATTAGAAAGTACGAGCAGAGATCAAGGGCGAATGCTAATTGAGACATCTATTCAGTAAAACCCTCACACATATTGATTTGCAAGACCTACATGGGCCACCACTTAAACCGTGTCACGCCCCAGAACCAGAATACTGGAGAGCGAGGGACAGATACAGCCAGCTACGTACATTGAAGTGCAATCCACCTCGCAATACGATCACGGCTGTCTATGCATGAGGGTTAAACTACAATCCATCGGTCTCTATGGTTAAGAACAAGCATAGGGTCTCAATCTCAAGCAAGCAAATAAATGTACAAGATGTTAGATTATCAGACATATAAGGTAAGACGTCCCAAATATTATATATTCAGATGATCATGAAGCTAGTCATACAAAATATGAGACTAACAAGAGGTAAGTCATACATGATCAACCCTAGGATTTGTCAATCATGTTACAGTACTTAGGCAAACAAAAATTAAATTTCAACACGATCTAACACTTGCTCGGCGGCTAAACACCTCAAAAGAATAATTTACAATAGAGTGGAAGAGCAAAATAAGTAACCCACTCGTTGCCAGGATTACGTCTGATGTTCACCAACTGGCTGATAAGCAGAAAGATCCTCAGGTATCACTCCGAAATCTGGTCATACAAAACCAGCTGGATCAGACCCCAGAAAGGGCAAGTGTCACAAGGGAGGCTTTATTAAGGAACTAAAATCAGCATATAATAAATAGAAGAATAAATAAATGAACAGGCTTAAATGACAAGAAGACAGGGTTAGAATAAAATAATATCATGCATCAGAAAAAATAAGAGACAAAATATAATTCCTATGCTAATCATGAACAAGCATTCAGGCACGGCGAATCAAGTCCTACGGCTTGCTATCATTAGCTAAATAGGGTTATCACAGGCCTACTTAGTAGCAAGATGCAAGAAGACGTTTCCGCAGTCACAAGCCCTGCAGCTATCTAGGTTATCCAGGCGAGGTGATTTACAAGAGTTACAAAAGTTATCAAGATTACTGGTGTACTTTCAGTACTTATGTTTTCAAGAAGTGCAAAACATAACAGTATGCTGGAAATGCGCCCTACTCGTCGGTAGGCTACAAGTCCCTCAGGTGTGGCCTGGATAACGGGATCGCCTTTAACTGGGAAAAATCTCTCTATATGAACTACTTGATCAATCTAGTCATTAACCTAGTCAGATTCATTGTGAATTCCTGACCGTGGTAACCAGGAATCCATGTCCTAGACATGATGCAAGACGAGAGAAGTAGCTTGTGCGAGCACAATCAAGAAAATCAACCACGGTGTCAAGACAAGAGTTACTTAGCAAGTCAGGGTAGTTGTCGCAACAGCGTTTCAAGATTTTATACGTCGTGCCAGGTTACATGTTACTTGTCATGATTACTTGTCTGGAGTGCGCCTCGACGGGCCACTATCAAGCTTATACATGTCATATCAAGTTTTTTTGTTATTTGTCAAGAGTGCGCCTCGACGGGCCACTATCAAGTCATGTCGAAACGGGGTTATCATGTTCAAGTCAAGTTCAAGCTTATCAAGTCGGGTCATCACAATTTAGGCTAAGTACAGAAAAATATGCAAAGAAGATCAAGTACATTCATGGGTGATTGGAACTATCAATCACATGTAAACTCCAATTAAAGTAAGACTAGAAGATTCTTGAAGCCAAAAAAAGATCTACAACTTTCATGTTTTGAGTTTTACAAGATTCTAGCCACAAAACAACTTAAACAGGCAAAAACAGTGAAATAGAGCAAATCTGACGTATGGTCAACTCTGGGCAATTCCGGTGCATGGGAATTTTGGGCAATTTCGGAGCATGGGAATTCCTGCACATCCGTGCTTGGAAAATTCCTGCACATCCGTATATGGGAATTTCTGTACATCCGCGTATGGGAAATTCCTACACATCCGCGCATGGGAAATTCCTGCACATCCGTGCCTGGGAAACTCACGTTGCGTCTTCAGTACATGCGCGTAGGAAAACTATGCGCATGACACGCTCGGAGTCAAAGGATGCGTTGCCGGGACTTCACGGTGCATGGCCTCCCGAGCGCATGGGGGTTTCGGTGCATGGGAATCCCGGCGCATGGGGTTCGTCGTTCCCAAACAGCAAGTTCGGCCATAAAAGTTCCAAAAACTTGTCATGACCATAACTTCCTCATCTGAAGTCGAAAAATGCGAAATAAAAGCCAAAACTGCACGAAATCAAATTCTCTATAACATAGAACCATTAGTTTTTTGAAAATACCAAGTTTTTAGAGATCAAAACGAAGAAAAACAAGAAAAAGTTTAAAACTTAGATCTATAAAAATATAACCATCAAAAACGAAAATTTTAAGTTCTAAAGATGCTTAGAATCATGTAGAGAAGAAAATGGAACAATAAAATGGGAGATCCATCATGAAGCAAGATTGCACTTACCTAAGGGTTCTTGGTTGGTGGAAGGAGTTATGAGGAAGAAAAAGAAGAAATAAATAAATAAATGAGAAGAGTTATGAAGAGAGAGAAAGGGGTTGACTTATATAGGAAGTTCACCATGATGAACCGACTCAAACCAAACCAAGCCAACATGAACCAAAATAAACCAAGTCAAGCCAAGATTAAACCAAGACTAGGCTAAACAAGACAGTCCAAATAAGGGTCACCTAACAAAGCCAGAAATCCATATACGCATGCTGAAAATATGTATAACGAGAAATGGGAGTGACATATAATCGGGACATGTTGACCGATTTTGTGGATGAATCTAACTCGGACCCGATAGAGGAACCAGATCGGGCCAGACTCAGATTGGGGAATAAAATCCAGTCCGACTCGTTGGTGGAGGTGAGTCGGACTAACCCGTTGACCAGGCCTAAATGGGCCAATCCAAATTTGATCGGGTCGAACTATAGTGGGTTTTGGACCGATCGGCCTTGTAACGTCCCCGAACCAGAATACTAGAGAGCGGGGGCAGAGATAGCCAGCTAAGTATATTGAAGTACAACCCACCTCGCTATACGGTCACGGCTGTCTAGATATATGAGGGTTTAACTACAAGCCGTCAGTCTCTTATGGTCATTAACAAGCCTATTGTCTCAATCTCAAACAAGTAATAACAGTTACAAGATGTCAGAGCATCAAATATACAATAGTAAGGCATCCCATACATTACATATTTGGATGATCATGAAGCTAGTCATCCACAATGTAAAGACTAGCAAAAGTTTCAGTCATACATGATCAACCCTGGAATTTGTTCATCATGCTACAGCCCGTAGGCAGACAGTAAGTAAAGTACAATCGAGCTAACACATGCTCGTCGGCTAAACGCCTCAAAAGAATATTTTTACAATAGAGTGGGAGAGCAAAATAAAACCCACTCGTTGTCAGGGTTACGCCTGGTGGTCACCATCTGGCTGGAAGGTAGGGAGATCCTCAGGAGCCGCTCCGATATCTGGCCATACAAAACCAGCTGGGTCAGATCCCAGAAAGAGCAAGTGCCATAAAGGAGGCTTCACTTAAGAACTAAACCAGCAATTAGCACAAAACATAATTATATAATAAAAGACTGGAAATATAAAAAATCATGATGATATACGATAAGATAACCATGGGACTATTCAGATAACCAAGTTACAACCCGTAAAACCAAACAAGGACCGGGGTTGTAACCCTTCATCTGAACAGAACTTGGTTTCCTACCATTTATCGATAAAGTAAGCTCAAGCATTTAGGTCATGCTAACGATCTTGTACAGGATCATGACAAGACTAGACTGGGTTAGACTCTATCCAATCAATCACGGCCATGTAATGAGTACGGCTTGATACTTTAACTAACTAGGGTTATCACAGGCCTAATTACCAGCAAGATATAACGAGATTGTTCCACAGCCACAAGCCATGCAGACCATCCAGGCTATCCGGACGCAATTAAGGGTTGAATTTATGTGGGTACATCGTCCAGGAAACGTATGTACCTTTAGGTAGCTTGAAGGGTGCAACACATGACAGTGTGCTGGAAATGTGCCCTACTCGATGGCAAGCTACAGATCCCATGATGGAGTGCCCAGATAACGAAATTGTATGTAGCTGGAAAATCTCTTTATGACTACTAGATTATTCTAGTTATTAGCCTTAGTCAGTTTAAGTAGGTACCCCTGACCGTGGTACTCAGAGGTCCCTGCCCTAGACATGATGCGAGACAATACTGGTTCACTTGTACAAACACAATCGTCCACGGTGTCCAGGCCATTCATTCTTATCATGTCATGCTAGCCGTCGTAACAGCTTTCAATAGTTCCCATCAGGCTTACTTGTCTTGTCTCGTCATGTCACATCATGTCAGTTACTTGCCATATCATACCATATACAATTATCATTCCAGTCATATTAAATAAATTCGTGATTATCAAGTTCATGACAAAAGGTGTAAGGATAAAAAAAGGGTAAGAGTGTACGCCAGAGGGACTCAAAGTCTCTACGCGAGCAAGACTACGCTAGGCCTAAGAGACCCCGAGCGTAAAATAGCTCTACGTGGGCAAGACCTAAGGATAGGTAGCTCTACGCGAGCAAGAGAGCAGGTGGGTGGGATTCTACGCGAGCAAGCGCTTTACGCTAGCAAAGCCGTATGCGGGCGAGACTCTACGCGAGTAAATGCTCTACGCAAGCGGAGCTCTACGCGGGCAAACGCTCTATGCGAGTGGAGCTCTACGCGAGCAAGCACTCCACCCAAGCGGAGTAGCCCCTACGTAGAGTTCGAATGAACTCGGCGTAGAAGCGATTAAGCTGGCACGCAAATGCGTGTGCGTAAAGGGTAATTAATACGTGGGCACGTAGAACGTGTGCGTAAAAACTAAATACTACGCTAGCACGTAAGAACGTGTGCGTAAAACAGCATCTTCTCTCCAAGGCCGGTACAAGCAGGCGTAAAAGCTCAAGAAAGCCTCATCTTGGTCGAGTCTCGGTGAAACCTAGCCATTCAAGAGCCAGACTTGCGTAAAATCTAAATTCCCACCATATGGAACTCCCCATTTCGAAAACAACCAAGTCCAGTAGATCAAAACCATGAAGATCAATAATACTAAAACTCAGATCTATATGAAATGAGCCACGAAAATTAAAAATGCTAAGTACTAAAGTGTCTTAGAATCTCGTGAGGAAGACAATGGAACAACAAAATTTGAGTTCCTCCATGAAGCAAGTTGCACTTGTCTACTGCGGGTGGTCGGTGGAGAAATGAAGAAGGAAGAAGAGTAGTAATGGGAAATAAATGAGGAGAGAGAAGGATTGTTGGGTTAATAAATGGGGGATGGTAGTAGGTAGGGGTTTGCATACTAACTCAAACCAAACCCAACCAGACCGAACCCAACCGAACCCGAACCAAGCAATTGAAATGCTAAAATAAACCATACAATGAGACACGCAATATGAGTCAAAATATGTACACGTATACCAAAAATACATAATACGACCTAGGGTGTTACAACTCTACCCACCTTAAAAGAATTTCATCCTCAGAATTTAGTTAAAAGGCTAGAGGGGTCAAGCAAGCTACACTAATCACAGGCAAGATATAACTAAGCAATCAATCAAACAATCAATCATGCAAGCAAGGAATCAAAGGCATAAGGAAAACATTATACCTCACGAGTCAAACAGGTCGGGATATCGCGATCGGATGTTATCCTCACGCTCCCACGTTGACTCACCCAAAGAGTGATGACCCCAAGCAACAAGGACTAACTTGATAGTCTTGTTCTTGAGTATCTTCTCTCTTTGATCCAATATGGATACGGGTCTCTCCTCATACGAAAGGTTGGTACCAACAACCAATTCAAAATAATCAAGGACATGACTCGGATCCAGGATATACCGTCGCAATTGGGATACATGGAAGACATCATGCACCTCACACAACGACGGCGGGAGAGCGAGACGATGAGACACATCTCCTACTCGCTCTAGAATGTCGAATGGCCCAATATACCTAGGAGTAAGCTTTTTCCGTACGCCGAAATGAATGATGCCACGGGTAGGCGAGATCCTGAGGAATACATGGTCGCCGACGGAAAATTCAAGGAGACATCGATGAGAATCGGCCCAATGGCGCTGGCGATCTTGTGCGACGCGAAGATGATCTCTGACTTTTTTGACCACCTCAACTGTCTAAGTAATCATTTCCGGACCGAGCATCTGCCTCTCTCCAACATCGTCCCATGCTAGCGGGGATCTGCACTTCCTACCATATAGTGCCTCGAACGGTGCCATCTACACTCTGGCTTGGAAACTGTTGTTGTACGAGAACTCCACTAGGTGCAGGTGATCTTCCCATGAACCACTGAAGTCGAGTGTATAAGATCTCAACATATCTTCCAAGGTTTGTATGGTACACTCTGACTGACCATCTGTCTGCGGATAATAAGCTAAGCTGAACTGGAGGTGAGTTTCCAAACTCTCTTGCAGACCGCCAAAATTACGACATAAATCTTGAATCTCTGTCCGAGGTAATACTAACTGGTATACCATAAAATCTGATGATCTGCCTGAGGTACATCTCTGCTAGCTGAGCCGTCGACTGACCAACTCTGAACGGGAGAAAGTGAGCCACCTTCGTGAGCCTGTCTATAATAACCCAAATAGTATCTCTACCGGCCGGGGACCTAGGTAATCCAGTTACGAAATACATGGTTATATGCTTCCACTTCCATTCTGGGATCGACAAAGGTTGAAGAAGTCCAGTCGGTCTCTGATGTTCAGCTTTAACTTGTTGGCAAACCAAACACCGAGAGATAAATCGGGCTATCTCCCTCTTCATACCATTCCATCAAAAATGCTGCCAGATATCACGATACATTTTCGTACCGCCCGGATGAATCGAATACTGAGAACTGTGAGCTTCTGCCATGACTTCCTACCTAATATCTCTACTGGGTACACAAAGATGCCTCCCATGTCGAAGTGTACCATCCTCATGGACACATAACTCTGGTCTTCGTCCTACCTCACACTCTGTTCTAAGTCGCTAAAGCTTGGAATCTGTTGACTGAGCTAACCTGATCCTATCAACTATACTGGACTGAACTTACAGACTGGCCATCAATGCTACATTGGTAGGAAGGACAACTTCTATACCCATCTTCTGAAGATCTGCTAATAACTGTGTTTGCGCTGTTAGAAAATAAACTCCGGCTCTCCTGCTCAATGCATCTGCAACAACGTTGGCCTTCCCAGGATGATACTGCAGGTTGATGTCATAATCCACAAGCAGCTCTAGCCATCTTCTCTGATGCATGTTAAGATCCTTCTGGGTGAACACATACTTCAATCTCTTGTGGTCGATAAAAATCTCCACCCTATCTCCATACAAGTAGTGTCTCCAAAGCTTAAGCGCAAACACTACTGCTGCCAGTTCCAAGTCGTGGGTCGGGTAATTCCTCTCATGATCACAAAGTTGACGTGACGCATAAGCTATTACCTTCCCATGCTGTATCAAAACACATCCCAAACCTCTGTCTGAAGCATCACAATACACTGAGAATCCCTCGGTCCCATCTGGAAGCATCAGAATGGATGCCGTCATCAAGCCTCGCTTCAACTTCTCAAAAGATTCCTGAAATTCTATGGTCCAAGCAAACTGTACATCCTTGCGGGTTAACTGGGTCATAGGTGCTGAAATCCGTGCAAAGTTCGAAACAAATCGCCGGTAGTAGCCGGCCAAGCCAAGAAAACTGTGAACTTCTGCAACGGTACTGGGTACTGGCCATGTCTCAATGGCCATAATCTTTTGGGGATCTACTTCTACTCCTCCTCTGGTGTGATATGACCCAAGTATGAAATGCGATCGAGCCAGAACTCGTATTTACTGAACTTTGTATACAACTGGTGCTCTCTGAGAATCTGGTGGACAACTCTGAGATGCTGCTCATGCTCTGCTTCACTCTTGCTGTAGACCAGGATGTCGTCTATGAACACAATTACGTACTAATCCAAATAAGGTATGAAGATACGATTCATGAGGTCCATGAATACAGCCGGCGCATTGGTTGCTCCAAATGGCATAACAAGGAACACCCAATGCCCATATCTAGATCTAAAAGCCATCTTCGGGATGTCCAGCTCTCTAACTCTGATCTGATGGTATCCTGATCGCAAGTCAATCTTCGAAAATATGGACGCCCCTTTGAGTTGATCAAATAAGTCATATATCCTCGGGAGAGGGTATTTGTTCTTGATTGTCACTGAGTTCAAGGTACGATAGTCAACACATAATCTGGACGTACCATCCTTCTTTTTTACAAGAAGCATCGGGGCTCCCCAAGGTGATCCACTAGCATGGATGAATCCCTTGGTCCTGAGTTCTTCAATCATCTTATACAAAATTTCCAATTCTGACGGCACCATCCGGTAGACTCTCTCTGACACTGGGGCTGACCCGGGGGTCAAGTCTATGGTAAACTCGATCTCTCTCTCTGGTGGCATACCTGGAAGCTCTTCGAGGAAGACATCGAAAAACTCTTCTACAATTTTGGGAAACTGGAATGCCGCTGCAACTGCCATCCGGAATGCTGGAGGAGAAGGCTCTATTCTGCCTCAAAAAAATAAAAACTCTGGCTCACCAGGAATAATAAAAATAATCTTACCGATATGGCAATCTATTCTAGCATACTGGTCCCTCAACCAATCCATCCCTAAGACCATATCATAATCGGCCATCGGGAATTCTATCAACCTAACGGGGAACTCTCTACCGCTAACTACGATCTAATACGAGGAAAATACTCTATCTACTCCCACAAGTCCGTTACCAGTAAGTATATTGAGCCTTACTGATAATGACTTGGGCTCCAGCGCTATCCGTGTCACGAATCGTGCAGACATAAATGAATACGATGTACCAGAATCAAAAAATACTGATACTGAGAAGGTGTTGACGAGAATAGTACATTCCACTACCTCACCTGATGCTAACTCCTCCTCCACGGTCAAATCTATCACTTGACCGTGCCCTCGGGGTGTTGGTTTCCTCTGCTGGAAACCTCTCTGGCAGTTCTGGGTATGAGCTTGGACTTGTGCATACTGCTGGGGGTTCTGCTGTTGAAACACTTGGGCCTGAGGCGGCAAGGTCCTCAAAAATAGGTATTGCTGTTGCTGGACTGGTACTGGGGCTGGCCCCCTAACCGAGGGACTAGAAAAGGTTGATGAAGAGGAACTCTCCCTATTCGAGCAGTTCCCAACCCTATGGTTCGGTGCCCCACAAACCAAGCACAAACCCTGTGCTCTACGACATTCTGACACCACGTGCCCTGACTTCCCACAATGGGTGCAACTCATTATGGAAGACTGCTTCTGCTGCTGCTGGGGATATGCCGGGGTCGAATGCTGAATCGACGCAACGGAAGCCGCCCGCCTCGGAGTTCCAATGGTCAAAGCCCTGGCTGCCGGGGATGGTGCTGAAGACTGGCTCATTTGGCCGTGAGACCGCTACCGACTTTCGGTCCGGTCCATAATCCTTTGGGAGGTATACTCATGCCTCCTAGCTGCTCTCAATACTGCATCGAAGGTCTGATGCTCGAACTGCTCTACCGCCAGCAAAATTTCTAGGTGCAGTCCTTGTTGGAACCGCTGAGCTCTGTCGAACTCGGTCGACACCAAGGTGGGAGCAAATCGACTAAGCCTGGAGAACTCGGTCGCATATCCATCGACCGTCCTGCCCATCTGGTTCAAATTGGTGAACCTCGTCTGTAGATCGTACCGAACTACAGCATCAAAATACTTGGTCTGGAATCTCTCACAGAATACTGTTCATGTAATAGGTGCTCTTAATCCAAAGGCATGCGCCGTCCACCAGCTACGGGATAGATCCAATAACTGTAGCCGCACTACAGCCACCTTCTCGTCTTTTGGGGTCCTGGCTGCTTCTAGAATAACCTCAGTATCCTGAAGTCAAGTATCTGCGGCTATAGCATCTTTGCTACCATCAAAGAATGGAAGGTTCAAACGCTTGAAGCTGTTGGCCATACTGTTACCCTGATGACCACCTCTGTTCAAGGCATCTTGTACTGTCTGGTGCAATGCATCACCTCGACGATCCTGTGATACAAGCAACTCCCTGATGAGTCCAACCAAGATTCCTTATCCTGCCTTACAGGCCGGGCTGGCTGTATTGGAGGTTCTGGATCTCCGGGAAGCATGACTCGGAAAGCTGCTCATGAGTGCTGAGCTTGATCCTCTTGTTGTGGGAGTACTCGTTGAGCTCCTTCTAGTTGATTGGCAGGTTCAGGAACAGTGCCGCTGAAGAAGATGACGCAGGAAACAATAAGGAAGGACCAAGACGGATCAAAGATACAAGCATGTGATCATGTCAAGTTTTTAGAGATTTAGAGGATACGAGCAGAGATCAAGGGCGAGTACTGATTGAGACATCTATTCGGTAAACCCTCACATATCTTGATTCACAAGACCTGCATGGGCCACCACTTAAACCATATAACACCCCTGAACCAGAATACTGGAGAGCGGGGGCGGACATAGCCAGCTACGTATATTGAAGTACAACCCACCTCGTTATACGGTCACGGCTGTCTAGATACATGAGGGTTTAACTATAAGCCATCAGTCTCTTATGGTCATGAACAAGCCTATTATCTCAATCTCAAGCAAGTAATAACAGTTACAAGATGTCAGAGCATCAAATATACAATAGTAAGGTATCTCATACATTACATATTTGGATGATCATGAAGCTAGTCATCCACAATGTGAAGACTAGCAAAAGTTTCAGTCATACATGATCAACCCTAGGATTTGTTCATCATGCTACATCCCGTAGGCAGACAGTAAGTAAAGTGCAATCGAGCTAACACGTGCTCATCGGCTAAACGTCTCAAAAGAATATTTTTATAATAGAGTAGGAGAGCAAAATAAAACCCACTCATTGCCAGGGTTACGTCTGGTGGTCACCATCTGGCTGGAAGGTAGGGAGATCCTCTGGAGCCGCTCCGGTATCTGGCCATACAAAACCAGCTGGGTCAGATCCCAGAAAGAGCAAGTGTCACAAAGGAGGCTTCACTTAAGAACTAAACCAACAATTAGCACAAAACATAATTATATAATAAAAGACTAGAAGTATAAAAAATCATGATGACATACGATAAGATAACCATGGGACTATTCAGATAACCAAGTTACAACCCGTAAAACCAAACAAGGACCGGGGTTGTAACCCTTCATCTGAACGAAACTTAGTTTCCCACCATTTATCGATAAAGTAAGCTCAAGCATTCAGGTCATGCTAACGATCTTGTACAGGATCAGGACAAGACTAGACTGGGTTAGACTCCATCCAATCAATCACGGCCACGTAATGAGTACGGCTTGATACTTTAACTAACTAGGGTCATCACAGGCCTAATTACTAGCAAGATGCAATGAGATTGTTTCACAGCCACAAGCCCTGCAGACCATCCAGGCTATTCGGACAAAATTAGGGGTTGAATTCATATGGGTACATCATCCAGGAAATGCATGTACCCTTAGGTAGCTTGAAGGGTGCAACACATAATAGTGTGCTGGAAATATGCCTTACTCGACGGCAGGCTACAGATCCCATGATGGGGCGCCCAGATAACGGGATTGCCTGTAGCTGGAAAATCTCTTCATGACTACTGGATTATTCTAGTTATTAGCCTTAGTCAGTTTAAGTCGGTACCCCTGACCGTGGTACTCAGGGGTCCCTGCCCTAGACATGATGCGAGACAATACTGGTTCACTTGTACAAATACAATCGTCCACGGTGTCCAGGCTATTCATTCTTGTCATGTCATGCTAGCCGTCGCAACAGCTTTAAATAGTTCCTATCAGGCTTACTTGTCATGTCTCGTCATGTCACGGCATGTCAGTTACTTGTCATACCATACCATGTAAATTATCATTCCAATCATATTAAATAAATTCGTGATTATCAAGTTCATGACAAAAGGTGTAAGGATAAAAAAGGGTAATGGTGTACGCCATAGGGACTCAAAGTCTCTGCGCGAGCAAGACTACGCTAGGCCTAAGAGACCCCGAGCGTAAAATAGCTCTACGCGGGCAAGACCTAAGGATAGGCAGCTCTACGCGAGCAAGAGAGCAGGTGGGTGGGATTCTACGTGAGCAAGCACTTTATGCTAGCAAAGCCGCATGTGGGCGAGACTCTACGTGAGCAAACGCTCTACGCGATCGGAGCTCTACGCGGGTAAACACTCTACGCGAGCGGAGCTATATACGAGCAAGCACTCCACCCAAGCGGAGTATCCCCTGCGTAGAGTTCGAATGAACTCGGCGTAGAAGCGATTACGCTGGCACGCAAATGCGTATGCGTAAAGGGTAATTAATACGCGGGCACGTAAAACGTGTGCATAAAAATTAAATACTATGCTAGCACGTAAGAACGTGTGCGTAAAACTGCATCTTCTCCCTAAGGCCGGTACAAGCAGGCGTAAAAGCTCAAGAAAGCCTCATTTCGGTCGAGTCTCGGTGAAACCTAGCCATTCAAGAGTCGGACTTGCGTAAAATCTAAATTTCCACCACATGGAACACCCCATTTCGAAAACAACCAAGTCCAGTAGATCAAAACCATGAAGATCAATAATACTAAAAATTAGATCTAAATGAAATGAGCCGCGAAAATTAAAAATGCTAAGTACTAAAGTGTCTTAGAATCTCGTGAGAAAGACAATGGAACAACAAAATTTGAGTTCCTCTATGAAGCAAGTTGCACTTGCCTACTGCGGATGGTCGGTGGAGAAATGAAGAAGGAAGAAGAGTAGTAATAGGAAATGAATGAGGAGATAGAAGGGTTGTTGGGTTAATAAATGGGGGATGGTGGTAGGTAGGGGTTTGCATACTAACTCAAACCAAACCCAACCAGACCGAACCGAACCGAACCTGAACCAAGCAATTGAAATACCAAAATAAACCACGCAATAAGACATGCAATATGAGTCAAAATATGTACACGTATACCAAAAATACGTAATACGACCTACGGAAGTTACAGGCCTGAATAACACCTTGAACTGGAAGGCTTCGAAAGCAAACCGAAAAGGATTTATGAGAGGAGAATCGAACATAACCCCAATGGCTTTTCACCAAGTTGGATCAGGTTTACTCTTACTTTAGAAAACTTGGTTTGACCCATTAGATTGATCGAGCTAGACTAGTTTTTCATGACCAGTTAGTACAAGATTCATATCGACCCATAATATATCTTTAAGTATAGTATGATCATCTCAGTAACTGTAACCATCGTCAAATTTAGAGCATCTCCAACCCTAATGTTTTGTAATATAATATGATTCCTATGTGGCATAAGGTACATGACAATGTAAGACAATGATGTAGAAAAAATTCTTCAATGCAAAAATATTGAGAATACAATAAAATCTACTTTTTTCAACTTCCAAGACTTCTTCTTCCCTCCTTTCTTTCTTTCTAAATATTTTTATTCAAAAATGATGATGTGAAGGTAAAGTCATTGTCAAGTGCATTGTCTAGAACTAGACAACCAACTTCACAATGTCTTTGCCATGTTATGTTATGTCAACTTCACAACTTACTTGATATTTACATTGGAGAAGAACTTTATCGATGAAAACTTTTTGTTCCTATATAGTAATAACTTTTTCCAAACTCACAAGTCATGGTGTGAGATGGGCCGGACGGCCCAAGCAAACCCGGTCTGGGCCGATCGGAGCCCGGTCAACGACCCGGACCAGCTCGGCCCAAGTACTCCACGGGTCCGGGCTGGGTTCGGCTTTTCAAACCGGTAGCCCGCCTCGGCCCGCCCCGATTCGACCGCGGGTCTGGGCCGGTTAAACCCTGTAGGGCCGGCCCGGACCGGCCCGGTCCATGCCCAGTCTGGACCATTTTTTTGACCGTTTGAAGCCCAAAAAGACCGAAATGTCCTCATTTTGAGGGCTATTTTTGACCATTTAAAGGCATTTTGGTCATTTTTGATGATAATGACCAAAAATACCCTTATAACAACTATATTTTGAGGGTATTAGGGGTAATTTTGCACCCAAAAATTTCTATAAATAAACCATAAATCTTCAAAATTAATCATACCAAAATTTCTTTCCTCTAACAATAGTTACAAGCAACCTAGTGTGAAGAGGTTATTTAATATCATGGATAATGATCAATTACCACAACAACGAAAAGATCAGCAACCGCAAATCGCTCCGCAACCTCAACACGTGCCGCAACAAGAGCTGGAATCAAATTCAAACATTTGGCATCATTTCTGCGGAGTTTACAATGTGCATGAAACTGGCGATACAGAAAAAATATACTCCACTAAATTTTTTGTTGAATGTTTGCATTGTAAGAACCGAATCAAATGGGACCATAGTTATGGTACAGGAAAGCTATGCAGACATTTAAAATTTTGTATGGATATCTAGTAATCATGTATGAGTCATTAATTGCAACTTATGTACTAGTAATATTAGTATGAATTATTATTAAAATCTTGTATGTGCCATTAATTGCGTGTTATTAACTTTCGAATTATGCATATAAACTTGGACTTTAAATTTTACGTGTTATAATTTTACAATTTTTTAATTTTATAACATTTATATTTTCTTTTCTTTTCTTTTTTCTGTTTTTTTGTTTGAAAAATCGAACTAGTCCGAAGCCAATCCTGTCCGAACTGGGTTTAAATTTTTTTCAATCATGGTCGGCCCAACTCGACCTAGATCCGGTCAAATCGGATCAACACTGAGTTCGGACCGGCCCAGCCCGGCCCACCTCACACCATGACTCACAATAGGAGCGGAGATGCTCTTAGAACTGTAGAAGCATGAAAAAAATTTAGCAAATGAAGCCCCATGCGCCCAAGTCAGTGTAGCTTCATGCGCCTAAGTCAGTGTAGCTCCATGCGCCTAGTCAATGTAGCTCCATACGCCTAGTCAGTATAGTTCCAAGCGCCCAGTTAGTGTAGCGTCATGCGCTCAGTCAAGTGTAGCTCTATGCGCCCATTCATTGAAGCTTCATGCGCCCAAGACTAGCTCCCCCGAAAGGAGGGCACATAGCCTGAGACATGGCTATGCGCCCAAGCCTGACTCAGTCAAAGCCATGATCAAAACATGCACTGAAGCGCACGGCCACGTCAGTCTCCACGAGCAGTCGTGCACCGAAGCAAGCGGCCACGTCAACACCACGACCAACCCACAATCTCGTAGCCTGTATGCGCCTACATCCTATGTGCCCAAAGCAAGACTATGCGCCCACATAAGAACCAGCGTGTTTCCTCATATGGTCGTATAATATCATTCCAGTTCAAGAACGACTATAAAAGGGGGGCCTCATCCCTCTTCAAAACACAAAACGGAGAGCATTTTCAAGAGCCAAATTGCTGCACTTCTTGCCAATGAGCCGAGAGTCAGTAATTTTCTTAGGTTTTCTACCACTTTTGTAATCGGAGTGTCAACGGAGTAAAGGAGAAACTGTCGCTCGATCTCCATCGTCCCATTCCCCAGAATTCTTTTTTTGTACTCGGGGATCCTCAGCACAGGATCTCTCAGACGTACTCGATTTGTGGTGCCTTGCGCCAATAAAATTAAAGATAGCATTTTCTTCTTCTTTTTTGTGTGTGTCCACAAAAATGGCGACTCTGCCGGGGACTACCTTTTCCTCTGACGAGAAGGTGGTGACGTAATTCGATACCGACAAAGTGGGGAGTACTCAGAAGATGTTGATCGTAAAGTTCGATCAGCAGGCATTCGAAGATATGCTCTCGAGGGACGGCTCTACTCCCTCAAAATCAGCAAAGCCAAACAAGTCTCGCAAGACTTGGCTTCCGAAGGCTCGCTGTGTATATCATGCTAGTGTCATAGCAGATATGCAGCTGGAGGACTCAGTCACATGGGCGTATGACTCTGCCACAGAAGTTCCCCAAATGGAGAAGGCTCACACCGTTCCGGGCTCTACTAGCCCAGTGACTTCTTCCCTGCACAACCAACAATAGGGTGTTCAACACCCGAGACTTGGCAAAAAAAATACTACGATGCCAAGAATCGGGGTATACGACACTCTGGCCGAACCCGGCAAGACTCACAAACGAAGGAGGTCAAACTGGAAGAAAATAGTGCTGCTCCACCAGGCATGCGCCCAACGCCATACGCCTAAGGGAGTGTTTGGGGCCATAGCCCCAACCAGAACACTTTTGTCTTCAGCAGGCTGGGCATCCAAAGCCATGCGCCCAAGGCTATACGCCCAGGCTCTCTGGATCCATACTATGCACCCACATCAAAAAGGCTCAGACACGATGTCAAGCAGCATGCGCCCAAGGCCAGTGCCCAAGGCCTATGCACCCACAACAAAAAGACAGGCCCCAACACGTATAGCACAGGGCTGTCTTTAAGGACATCATAGAACTTAGGTATGGGGGTTGCCCACGCACATGAACTAAGTCTGGATGCGCCTACTCTCCTTACGAACCCGCATGCAAAGCTCGACGATGCATGCAACATGGGTTGTAAGGCAAAACTCTCTTCCGCTGACTTGCGCAATATGATGAATCATAAGCGTAAAGCGAGGAAGAACATAACAATTCATAGTGCACTTTCATGCACCAGTATTGTTATCAACTGTTGTTGCTCCAAAATAACAAGAGCGCCTCAGAGAAAGTCCATGTTTCGATGGCTGCATATCTCTGACGACGAGAAGCCACTATGTGTTTCATCCAACATGGCTTCGTGGGGTCCCCCTTACGGAAGCCCCAATCGACGGTGGACTACGAACCCAACTTTCTCTCTTAGCTCCGCGAGAAGAAGAAGAAGTCTACCAACAGATGGCCAACAGGTTGTCACATCCAAAGGAGTCTATATGGGCACTCGATCAAAGGCGAGATTCCGTATGGACGATAAAGATTCCCAAGTCGGGGGTAGAATTCCCTCATAATCTGAAACAGATGACCCCCACACTAGGGGTAGCCTTCTAGAGGACGATGATCCCTCCGAATCCGATGGCGACTATCTACCTCCTCTACCTGAAGATGAAGGACTTATCCACTCGGAGACAGACAGTATCAGCACCAGTTGCACTGTTTCCTATGTTCATCCTCGCATGTTATCTACATACATGACGGACGGAGAAAGACCTGAAGAAGCCAGTAATCAGACTAGCAAACGGCTAGAAGGTCTTGAAATAGCATTCGCCAAGAATACCGATATGCTTACCAGCATCATGGCAGTTCAAGCTGCTGGGGCTGTTCATCCACCTCAACAAAACGTCTCGGCCCATGATAGTCCGGCTTACAGCAACAACCCTCCTTCACTATAAAAGGAGTATCATTCTGTTGTGCCTCCTCCAAATCTTGCGAATGCCGGGGGTAGTCCTTCGCCGACAATTTCTGATAACCGTTCAGCAGTCGTTTTCTAACACCTGCTCAATCAACAGGATGTAATTGATTCCTTGGTCGCTTGCCTCGACACTATCTCGCACAAAGACGAGCTTCAGAAGATGGGGATATCTCAACCATATCCCTCTGAGTAGGAGAACGCTACTTGCCCTCCTAACTATAAGCCGCTAACGCTAAACTCATTTGGCGGGTTGACTTCTCCTCGTCAGCACATGACGTACTTCAACACACAGACTCTGTACTTGCCCAGAGACGATCCATTCCTGTCGAAGCTGTTTATTAGCACCTTGCAGGGGGTAGCCTTCGAATGGTTCTGCAGTCTGCCTGACGGGTGTATCAATTCATTCAAAGACTTGGAGAGGTTGTTCCTCAACAGGTTTTATGAGAGCGGCATGTACGTTAGCATGTCCACACTCATTAAGACCAAGCAAAGGAGGACTGATCTGTTATTGCCTTCATCGAATGCTTCAGGTGGCTAGCACTGAAGATGTCCTTCGGCATACCAGACTCAGAACTTATGGATACTTGTCGACATAACTTCCTTCCTACAGTGAAGTTTTATCTGGGTATACATAAGTATGATACATGGCCCGCTTTTATTGGGGCCGTTGATGTTGCTGAAAATGACGTTCCTAACTTGGAACTACTAGGGTTGAAGACACCCAAATCCGAAGACAAGGGCAAGCATCCTCAAACTATCCATGTTCGTGGGGGTAAAGGGAAAGAAGTCCTGAAAGTCAACACATCCAAAGGAGCTTCCAATTCTCAGGGCGCCTCTGACAAGCCTAAGGAAACCTTCTCCTTCGACGAAGATGATGTCATCACCATCTTCTACACATTGACTAAGGGTAATAAGCTGACATTACCTCCACCACAACGTCCTGCAGAGGCGAGCCAACTCAATGATCCAAAGTATTGTCTCTATCATCAGTATGTACATCACTCCACCAAGGAATACATCGTCCTAAAGAAGAAGATACAACAGTTTATCGACAGTCAAGTGATCAACCTCGAAGCTGAAGACAATGTCATATCTGCTAACATGATCTCTCTTCAGTTTGGCGACTTTCCTCCAATAGAAGTCCCAGACGGCATGGTCCCGATCCCCAAGGCGATGATGGAAGTCGTCAACCTACCACCAGCTCACAACTCGACTATGGTCGCACTCACAACTGAACATGGTGAGATCATGTGGGTCCACCCGGACCTTGTCCAAGAAGTGACGCAGGGGGTAGCGCCTCCCAAAGCAAGAAAGTGCAAGAAATTCAAGCCATGCCATATGGTATCCTCCCCCATCTACGAGGTTCTATCTGGCGAGACGCGATCGAGGAAGACCTATCTTCGTACGTACGATCCCGCACAAGAAGAAGCAGTACCTCCTCAAGCGCATGCTGCCCCTATAAGCTCAGAAGCCGGCCCGTCGAAGCCTCAAACCACGAACAAATCCAAACAGAAGGAGACGCGGTTTGACAAATCTCTAAAGATGCCAGCTCCCGAAGGCATGGATCGGCCCAACAACTTTGATATACTAGCTCCGCTAGCCAATACACCTGCCAGGTTTGCAGGACCGATTGTAGGAACGAGTTGTAAAGCGCAATACTCTAGAGGGGGGTGAATAGAGTAGGCAGCAAAAATTAACTATTTAAAAAAGTGTTAGCAACAAGATCACAAATAATATATCACAGATATGTAAATGAAAAGTAGAGAGTAGAGAGCAAACGCAAACACAAGGATGTGTACTGGTTTCCCTCTTGTGAGGACTAGTCCAGTCGGAAGAACTCTAGCTTCCAATTGAATCCACTATGGAAAATCACCACAAGTTTTCATCCGAAGTTCTTACAACTTCTACAACGCGAGCTTTGATCCGAAGTACTCGATCAAATTCAATTGTGAAGTGTGTACCTTCAATCAAGCCTCTGATTACAACCACTCTGAAACTTCTAGACCGTACCGCACTGGCAAATCGACTAGAGGATTGTAACTGGCTTGGGATTTGAAAATAAAAGCTCAGAACACTTTGGAAGAAGTAGTAGGCTTATAGAGAAGAGATATGAAAGTGAATGAGTGAGTTGAAATGATCGAAATCCTTCTCTATTTATAGTTTTTCCAAAGGCAGAATTTTGACAGAATTCGGGCAGAACTCTTGAGAAAATCTCGTTGGAATCCGTAACTGCAGGAAGACCAAGTTCAAAAAGCAACATTCACTAACCGAACTCTAGCCGAATTCGGGCCGAGTTCTGCTAGGGTTCTGTTAGGGTTTTGCAAATTAGTTTTTTGGGCTTTTTAAAAAGGCAAACAGTTAGGAAGTAGTTTGGACTTTTGTAAGTGGGCTTGTTTTCAAAATGAAAGGGTATTTTAAAAACGTTTCTTGGGTAGCTTGTTTGCCAGTATGATGCAGTGTACATCGTATTCCTAGACTTAATAAATATGAAAAATGCATTGATGAAATAGGAAAACCAAGAGCCCTTTGATGACGCCTTTATTCAAATATTTGAGCAGACTTGAAGACGCCTTTTTCACTGACGGCGGTCGTCCAAAGATAAACAGATCTAGAAATCTGAATACCTTTCGGGGGCTTCGCCCCCGAACCCCTTACGGGGGGCGCTGTCCCCTCGACCCCTGTCCGCTGACCGGGCAGCGAAACCCCCGATGTGAGGCCCCGGATAGGTCGTTAGGCGGTTCAGAGAAATCTTCTTGTATAACGCCGTCTTTGGCCCATCAATATTACTCTATTGCATATGTCCTGGTTTAATCATGTTTGATCATGCTTACTGTATATCTGTAAATACATGTTAGAAGAACAAAGCAGTATGATGCATTATGATACAAACATATGATGTAAAACAGTAGGACACTGCTAATATTAGGACAATGCTAAGTTTTTAGTAGCAACATGATAGTGATTACATGAATATTAGTGATGTTATTATGGTAAACTTAATTGATTAGCCATATTCAAAAACATGATATAATCATTGGGCTAACAATCTCCCCATTTTTGATTATGGCAAATCCTTTAAGTTTAATATATATACAATAGATGCATGTATCACTAATAAACACACAATACTAGGATATTGTGTGCTAACTTAAACTTATTTCTCCCCCTTTGATGTGATCAAAAATAAGCTCCCCCGTAATTAGAGCTAAAATGAACTCAAGCATAAGTAAAGGAGGAAAGCAAAAATAATCACGATCAAGGATTAGGAGAATAGTGTAACAAGTTTAAAAAATTACAAATTAAAGTATAAAAAACTTATCAAAACACAACATAGTTGGTTGAACTTAAAAATATTGAAATCAATCAATACATAGTTTACCAACTAGAAATCCAAAAATGAAATATGTTTTGAATGTCATTTGACCAAAAAAATCTATCAATATAGTAAGAATCAATCATTGGTCATAAATAAATCATGAGGAACAGAAATTTGCAGATCTAGTATATATAAAAAAACAAAAATATAATGAGACTTTTAACAATGATCACAAAAAAAAAGATTCATAATTTGCCCATACAAATTAGTAAATCAATTCCATAAAGAGTATAATCATCAAAAAAGAAATCAAAATAAATATACTAGATTCTATTCAAAATCTATACCAAAGTTCATGCATTTGAATTCAATTACCTTAGCATGATATATGAATATCCATTAGATAAATATGAAGGTAATGAAGAAAAAATACTTGAGAAGGAGAAATCCAGTCGACTTGAATGCTCCCCCGCAAAGTATGATCAGTCTAAATATAGATAATCATGAACTTTGAGATAAAATCTCAATAAGAAATGCTAAAATTAATTTTAAAATCAATCAAATATGGATAATTAGGTATATATTTGGCAAGATAATTTTTAGAAACTCGAAGGAGAGAATTAAAAATAAATATTAAAATCATATATTCTCTCATAAACTCAATACAAATCCAAATATCATGACCAACTCAACAAGATATTTTAAGTAAAAGAATATATATATCCATGATGAACTAGGTATACCACATATTAAGGGCATAAAAGAATTGAAACAATTAATTTTCTCCCCCTTAAAATATGCGTATATAGTTCAAAAATAATTTATATGCATAAAATAGATAAATAAATAATCACAAGATCTAAGGGATATCCAAGATATGCATCTTTTTTTTCCTTTGATCAAATTTATATAAAATTCCAAACTCAAAATAAATATCATCTTTAGGCAAGAAAAAGAAATATCCAATAAATAAACGCTTAAAGATGAAGAAACAAAATATGTCTCCAATATATATATAAAAGAAATATTTCAAGACATAAAAAGATTTTGAAAACTGTCTTTAATAATAAAATTTAAGTACCGGACAGATTCAATAAATCAAAAAGAAATCAAAAAGGCTTTTCAAAAATGTGAAATTTATTACGAAAAATTGCCTTAATAAATGTTCGAATGCATCCATTTAGTCCTCAGACTGAAAGCTGGCGATACGAATCACAGAAACAATTTCAATATAAGAATCCATAAATCGTTGAACAAATAAACAAAACTAGATATATGTCCAAAGAAAAATATATTCTAGATATATGGCATGTCAAGGGGCTAATTGACTTGAAACAATTAACTGCTCCACCTTTGCATGGTTATATCCAAAAAATAATAATATAGATAAAATTTAAGAATTTCAGAGACATATTTCTAGGAGTAGGAAACTAATTCAAAAATATAAGGTCTTCTTATCAAAGTTTATTTCTTCCCTTTTAAAGCCTTAGCACGGTGTCCACCTGACAACCGTAAGGTTTAAAGAAAAGAAACGCTTTGAGAGAGAGATTCAATATGCATGGCTTCTCCCCTGCAAAGAGTTACTGTTGTAGACAGTAAGTAACTTGAATAAGAAGATAACAATATAAAGCTCAAAATCATTAATATTACGAATATTACACAAGCTAAAGATGAAATCATAAGACCATAATATTTAATCAGTAGTCACAAATACGAAAAACAATCATCTTTAGACAAAAGAAGAAATATCCATTAAATGAACATTTAAAAATAAAATAATCAAAGGATATTTCAAATTAGCATGATGAATAATCGTATAAGTCAAAAGATGACATAAATTGATCTATGCTATAGAATCTCACAATCGACAAGATAGATCAACATATGCTACCTTTTGTGAAAATATAAAGAGAGAATATTATCCATCAAATCTAAAATTCAAAATCCATCAGATAACAATTGCAACTAGATCTCAATAAATCTTTAGTTTATAAAGCGTTGATCAATCTTGGGTTAGCTATAGAGGTACTGTCCCAGCTAACGGAGGTTCACCGGAGAACACTTAAGTACCGCTTCGCTTCGACCGTAGTCGTAGTGACAGACAGACCCTTTGTAGGCTTGTACCCAAAATAAATCTCTTCTTTAATAACCGAGGATTTAAGAAGAATTAGTGCAATATAAAAAAAATTATATTCTATGGACTTAAAATTCTTAGAACAATGTAGCGTACGGTATAAGATGTATCAAATTATATTTATCCATATGTGATACAAAATCATTGGGTAACAATAAAATATAAAAAATTTGTAAATCAAAATGTAGGACCTAGATATGCTGATGTATTCTGGAATCTAGGAGAGTTGACAGCACCTTGGAACCAGAACTAGACGATAGTTGCAGGTAGACCTTAATAAATCTTAAGTCTATAAAGTATTGATCACTTCGGGTTAGCTGTAGGGGCCGGTTCCCAGCTAGCGGTAGTCGAAGACTAGTACACCGTGTCGCTTCAGGCTATTTACACCTGTATAACAGAAGGACCTTTCGGCTTGTTCCCAAAATGATTTCTACTCTTAAGAACTTAGATTCAAAGAAATATATGCAGTATCATCGAGCAACATCGAAATCCAGAATCCCTAAAAGTAAATACCCAAGGAATGGTTTAACAAGATCAAGATATTAAAAAAATATTTCAATAAGAGTCTTGTACCTAAAATGTCAACCAAAAAGCCAAGAAAATAAAAACATCATTAAAAGAGGCTTTGAGGAAGAAACTGATAAAGATAAGAACATAAATTGTTCAACGAAATCAATAGCTGAAGTATGAGATAAGCAAAAGTTTGAAACTACTTTTTAAAATAATATAGAACTTAAACTTAACTCATATATCCCCATAAAGATATTTATACAAAAATATAAGAAACATGAGCAATATATAAATAAAAATGAATTATTCATGTATCCTTAATATGCATAAAAAAATATCACAAGATCAAAAACATGCATAAATAAACTTTATCAGACAAAGATGTAATTGATTCATAAGAAGTTAATCAAAATAAAATATGCGAATCAATAGTGAAGTATATTATGCAAGCACAAGGTTAAAATAAAATTATATGTATATACTTTTCAAGTAAATAGAAGACTTGTGCTAAACATACATACTCACAAAATACTGATCAAAGTAAATACGACATGTTAAAGACAAATCGATAAGAAGTGACCATAAAAAAAATTAAAGACGAAGAGTCAAAATATATTCACCAAAACAAAATAAGCTCCTATGCATGCTTCAAGAATAAAGATTAACAGTAAATAGCATACATAGACAAATGTGTCACACTAATGGAAAGTAAACACTATATAGTTTGAACTAAACATTTAAGCTAAACAGCTAGTCAAGCTAGGATTATGTCTCACATTGATTCAAACAATAAACAATTAAAAGATATCAATGAAACCTAATAGTAAGAAATCAATAAGCACATGCTAGATATTAAGAACTATTTTAAAAGCATGTTACCGAAGTGGTTCTGGTGACCACACTTATGTTGGTACAATTGTATGGAAGATGACCTTTGTAGCTTTGCAATCACCAACATGCTCCATAGTTCTATTTGATATGAGAAGCTTCACCTGCAATATTAGGTGAAGACTTTGGTATCCAATACTTGGATCCACATTTGTTAGCTTTGGGAACCCATTTACACAAGTTCATATCAACAAGTTTTCTAATCTGACAACGATTAGAAACATATCCATTCAAACCACAATAATAACAGAAAGTATTAATAGTGATATGTGCAGCAGTATGAGAACATGCAGTGGAACGACATGATGTGCATGGATACTTGTAATAGAAAGCATGGTTGTGTGAAGCTTTAGCTTTGCTTGCTTCATTTCTAAAAGATCTGACGTGTGTGACTTTGTGATGTGCTAAGTGTCTTGTGTTAGACTAAGTTGTAGGTTGTACTACCTGCTTTCCCAGCCTAATCTCTAACCTTTTAGAGTTAGCATAGATCCCATCATATTTAACAGAAAGAGCATCAATTCTACATGAAGCAATAGAATACTTCTTCTTTTCTGATTCTATTTCCTCCTTAAGTTTAGCATTTTCTTGAGTGCTTTTCTCAATGCAATCAAGTGCCTCATGCAATCTAAACTTCAATGTGGAAATCTCAGTATAATTATCAAAAGTAGAAGTATCTCTAGCATCATTCAATAAGCATGTAACCTTTTCATTCTCACGCTTGTAGGATAGAATATCCTTTCTAGCTTACTTATACTTATCTAATACTTTCTTGTGTTCTTCTAATAGATCACTGAAAGCATCAGATAACTCATCATGAGAAAATTCACTATCTTCAGAAAAAGAATTATTTTGTACCTCGTTAGATAATGCCATTGAGCATAAATTTGCAGCTTTATGAGGTCTCTCTTCTTTTTCAGAATCTCTTGCTTCGCTTTTACACCATATGCTCGTGCTAGTGTACTTGTGAGATGATGATCTTCCTTCATTTGATTGTTTGTAGTGACTCTCCTTTCTAGTAGTAGTACAATCTTCTTGGATGTGGTCTATCTTCTTGTAGTTGTCACATACAAGCTCTTCTTCGTATAGGGGATTGTGTTGTACCTTAAATCCCAATTTTGTCATGTACATATTTGCATCATTAAGAAGACTATCCTTCTCTCTGGAGTTGCTAGCTTTGCTTTCATACCTGCACTCATAAGTAGCTTCAAGAACTTTCCAAATTTTATGAGATGTTGTGCAAGTATTAATAAAATTAAATACATTTGTGTCTATAGCACAATAAAAGATATGCATAGCTTTTGCATCAAGGCTAGCTAACTTTTTCTCTTCCTCTGTGTAAGTATAATAAGGCTTGTTGATTATAGAGGATTGAGAATAGAAGTGATAGTAGGCTTTTTGTAGCCATTGATAACAATTGACCATAAGTCAAAATCTAGAGACTTCAAGTAGAAGCTCATCCGTGTCTTCCAATAGCTATAGTTTGTTCCATCAAATAGTGGGAGTCTATTTGAGGATTGCTCTTCAGTTGTGAAGTACATACTTGCCATATGTGATACAGTGATCTATGTAACAGCAGTTATATAAGAATATAATAGCAGTGTTACCTCGCTTTACCTGTATAACCCGCTCTAATAATGAGGATCTGCTCCAAGGATGTTAAGCTAAATAAAAGAGTCCTTGCTAGGATACCAATTGAAGGAGCAATTGGTATAAGCAATAATATCTCTATAAGGAGCACCTGCAATAATATCTCTAGAAGGAGAACTTGCCCTGATACCAATTGTAGGAGCAATTGGTATGAGCAACAATATTTATATACCAAGCACCCGCTCTGATACCAATTGTAGGAACAATTGGGATCAGAATATATTACCTCTAGTTGTAGTACTAGCTCTGATACCAATTGTAGGAACAATTGGGATCAGAATATAATAACTATAAATGGAGCACTGGCTCTGATACCAATTGTAGGACCGATTGTTGGAACGAGTTGTAAAGCACAATACTCTAGAGGGGGTGAATAGAGTAGGCAGCGAAAATTAACTATTTAAAAAAGTGTTAGCAACAAGATCACAAATAATATATCACAGATACGTAAATGAAAAGTAGAGAGTAGAGAGCAAACGCAAACACAAGGATGTATACTGGTTTCCATCTTGTGAGGACTAGTCCAGTCGAAAGAACTCTAGCTTCCAGTTGAATCCACTATGAAAAATCACCACAAGTTTTCATCTGAAGTTCTTGCAACTTCTACAACGCGAGCTTTAATCCGAAGTACTCGACTAACTTCAATTGTGAAGTGTGTACCTTCAATCAAGCCTCTGATTACAACCACTCTGAAACTTCTAGACCGTACCTCACTGGCAAATTGACTAGAGGATTGTAACTGGCTTGGGATTTGAAAATAAAAGCTCAAAACACTTTGGAAAAAGTAGTAGGCTTATAGAGAAGAGATATGAAAGTGAATGAGTGAGTTAAAATGATCGAAATCTTTTTCTATTTATAGTTTTTCTAAATACAAAATTCTGATAGAATTCGGGCAGAATTTGGACAGAACTCTATGAGAAAATCTCGTTGGGATCCGTAACTGCAGGAAGACCAAGTTCAAAAAGCAACGTTCACTAACCGAACTCTGGTCGAACTCTGGCCGAATTCGGGCCGAGTTCTGCTAGGGTTCTGTTAGGGTTTTGCAAATTGGTTTTTGGGCTTTTTGAAAAGTCAAACAGTTAGGAAGTAGTTTGGGCTTTTGTAAGTGGGCTTGTTTTCAAAATGAAAGGGTATTTTGAAAACGTTTCTTGGGTAGCCTATTTGCCAGTACGATGCAGTGTACATCGTATTCCTAGATTCGATAAATATGAAAAATACATTGATGAAATAGGAAAACCAAGAGCCCTTTGATGACGCCTTTATTCAAATATTTGAGCAGACTTGAAGACACCTTTTTTACTGACGGCGGTCGTCCAAAGATAAACAGATCTAGAAATCTGAATACCTTTCGGGGGCTTCGCCCCCGAACCCCTGACGGGGGGTACTGCCCTCTAGACCCATGTCCGCTGACCGGGCAGCGGAACCCCCGATGTGAGGCCCCGGATAGGTCGTTAGGCGGTTCAGAGAAATCTTCTTGTATAACGTCGTCTTTGATCCATCAATATTACTCTATTATATAGTCCTGGTTTAATCATGTTTGATCATGCTTACTGTATGTCTGTAAATACATGTTAGAAGAACAAAGCAGTATGATGCATTATGATACAAAGATATGATGTAGAACAGTAGGACAATGCTAATATTAGGACAATGCTAAGTTTTAAGTAGCAATATGATAGTGATTACATGAATATTAGTGATGTTATTATGGTAAACTTAATTGATTAGCCATATTCAAAAATATGATATAATCATTGGGCTAACAAGGTTGTCTCTATTCGATCTATTGTGACTCTCCAAAGAAACGCAAAAGGCCTTAAGTGAGGCATTGCTACATGCCGACTCTTACCTCGCTGAAGTCAAAGCCCTCGCTGAAGATCCTGTCTCCTGTGCCCACTGCCATAGTACCCTGAAAGTGGTGCCCAATATCACTTTCTCACAGAAGGACATGCTACTCAAAAATAATCGTCATAATAGACCCCTGTACTATACAGGGTATATTGGGACGATCAAGGTGGACCGCATGCACATCGTTCTAGGATCCTCCCTCAGCATCATTCCTAGAAGTTTGCTTCAAATTCTGGGAATCCCTCTGCACAAGCTATCCGTAACCAACACAACTATTATGGCTTTCCGAACGGAGGTTTCCTTCTATGTGATCGGTGATCTCCGAACGGAGGTTTCCTTCTATGTGATCGATGCCAATGTATCCTGCAACATCTTGCTAGGACATCCATGGATACACGAGAACATGATCGTTTCTTCCATACTCCACCAGTGCTTCAAGTACGTTAACAGCGACGGTATCGTAAAGATGGAGTTTGTCGATGTCGATCCTTTCAAGGGCATCGAAGCTTACTATAGAGATTCGGTACTTTACCAATCTCAACCCCCAAGGATGACGGCAATGAAGTTAAAAATGAAGCTAAAGCAAGTCCATCCTCCAATGATGGTCCCTTGATTATCCGAGTCAAATGACGTACTACTCCAAAAAGTACTTCGAACCCTCTCACAATCTGGGTAAAAAAGAAGAACCATGACAAGGTCAAGCCACTGACCATCACTCTTAGCAAGACACCCCGGGAGGAACCTACTGATTCCCGTCCCACCAATCCTGAAGAATTACCCTACGTGGTGAACTCGGCCAAGACTGTGGCTCCTCTTCCAGATGATGATCCTCTCAATGAGTATATCAATACTCATAATAATGTACCTTCAGCGGATGATGTTATCCTTGAAGAAGAAGAACTTGCGTATTTCCTTAGTAAAGGTTTATCTTTGAATTACTCCGATGTCTATCAATCTGTAAATCACTACATAGATACGATATACGTCCTAGAGAACGGCATAGGACCACACCTTTTTATGTCGATCACAATACCTCACATGCGGGAAAAAGTTTACCCTGAAGATATTCTCTACTTCATCGTTCCAGCCAGAAAGAAAGATGAAGAACTAATCATCTTCGATCGTATAATTGGCGAGAGAAAGTTCGTTCCAGACTCTACTTCTCCCAAGCACAACACAGAAGCTGACTATGACTCTGGGAAAATGCAACTTTTCTGGTATAGTTGGCAGGCCAAGAATATCATCCAGAATATGGGATATGACATCAAAAGCGACAAAGGGCTAAATTACGGCCGAGGGCGACGGTTGCCAATACGATACTTTGCTCCCCCAGCAAACCCGAGAACTACTATCAACGAAGCGGTGTTGGTTTGGGCTATGTCTCTCCTCCAACAACTCTCGAAAGATCAGATGATGAAGCAGATCGTTGTTCTCATTCTTCTGATTCCTCCCTCTGGGACTCAGACTCCTGTATCGGCGACATGTTCAAAGCAACTCTGTCTGTCAACATAGTTTCTGTCGACCAAATTACAGACAACGTCCAATCAATCAAACTCGAACAATAGGCTCAAAAGATGGACACCAGGTGGGAGCTGCGCTTCGAACAACGGGAACCACCTACCGAAGATGAAGTCATCCAAATCAATCTAGGAGATGAAGCATCCTTCAAACCAATCTTCATCAGCAAAAGCCTATCTGGCGATGAACGCCAATCTCTTATACAGCTTATAAGAGAATACATCGATGTCTTTGCATGGAGCTATGAAGACATGCCATGCTTGGACCCTAAAGTTTTTATGCACCGCCTGAACAATTCGTCTAAAGCTAAGCCAGTGAAGCAGCAGCAACGACGATTCCGACCAGACGTCATGGAAGCCATCGAGAATGAAGTCAAGAAGCTCATTGCCAGTGGATTCATTCACGAGGAACAACACCCAGACTGGGTTGCCAACATCGTTCCAGTCATAAAAAAGAACAAAAATGTTCGAGTCTGTATCGACTACCGTGATTTGAACTCTTCATGTCCGAAAGACGAGTTCCCTCTACCGATCATAGACGTAATGATCGACAATACTTGCGACTTCGAGCGGATGTCCTTCATGGATGGGTTCTCAAGCTACAACCAGATCAAGATGTTCCTCGACGACGAGAAGCACACATCTTTTTGAATACTGTCACGACCCGCACCCGGTTTTCGGATGCGAGCTCGTGAGCAAGCCAGCTACGTGTCGAGCGAACTCCAGCCCGACTCAAGTACGTATAAGCTGTCAAGGTCATGGGTATCATGTCTAATCTAAACTATATCTCAATCCACAGGAATCAATATAAAACAAGAATGAACAAGTATGGGTCGTGGTCTGCAGCCCATTAGCATATTGTTCGATTAGACTCCAAGAATGATATGAGTCTATAAAGTAAAGCTGATAAGCAGAATATATCATAAAAGCACGAGAAAGATAGTAAATCAATATCACTAACAAAATACATGAATCATGCAGATGAAGTCAACTACCACATGCTCAGCTAACTAACTCCGTGCAATCAGCTACCTGAAGAGATCATCAGGTCCTCAGAGGACTAGCAAGATATATAAAACATGCCTACTAATATGACAGTAAATAACAGGTGTGGAGGATAAGAACACTGCAAGAAGAACATCTAAAGACGACGAGTCGTGAGGAAATGTAATACTAGACTTGGCTACCAATCAATCGATTAACCTCTATAGCTTGTAGTACAATGCAAGATACTCCCAATATATAGTAGATTTTGACTGTAATACAATGCAAGATAATCCCAGTCAAGAATAGCCAATTCTAGTATCGATCTCCTCTCCTATGGATACAAAGTCAAGTAGACTCCTATAAATCGTAGTACAATGCAAGATACTCCCAATTTATAGTGTCGCAAGTCAAGCCAATCAATCAATCAATATATGCTATAGGTCATAGTACAATATAAGATACTCCCAATCCATGGCATGTCTCAAGTCAAGTCAATCAAGATAAAGAATCAGCTATAGATCGTAGTACAATGTACGATACTCCCAAGCTATAGTATGTCTCTACTGTAGTACAATGCAAGATACTCCCAGCCGAGAATGGTCAAGGACAGATATAGAAACTGACAAAATCACGAGAAAAGGGTAACACAAAGAGACCAATATTCTAGCAAAGTCAAACAACCTATACATGCACGTAATCTAGAACAAGTAAAGCAATCAAGGACGAATCAATCATAATATGTAATCATGTGACAATATGAAAAGGAATAAAATAAAGGAAGAGAAACTATGTAAATACTGTATATGTTCGGCAAGGTATACTTGCCTGGAGGTTGCACGGAGAACCAACAATGTATCGCCAATCAACAAGTCAGAAAGTCCAAGTCATCACAACTGTCTCCGAAAGCTGAAATAAACGTTACCAACATTCTCAGAATAGTCAAATTAGCTAGGATTGCCTGTCCTTAAGTCCAATTCTGGACACAGGGGCAAAACGATAATTTTGGTCAAAAACGATATCCGCCGTTGGACCCGCTTTGTACCGAAAAACGTGCCAGGGTCAATGGTCTCTAAAGTCGTCAAGCTACATGTCTACGGGTCCGGTTTTCCGATACGAACCCAACCGTATGTCCAGAGTTGGATTCCGGCGGGCCGTGCACAAAATCGCCCGTTGAGTGGAACCGTGGGGCCCGCAAAACGGTGATTTTGTCAACGGTCTCAGAATTGGACCAAACTTGGCGTGCAGGACCAGAAAAACGATACGGTCCTGTTGGCGCAAGTTTCGTCTCGATCAGATGAGCGTACACGAAGTAATTGGAGAATTTGCAAAGTGCACGATACGGTAAATTTCGACGGATACGCATCAAATTCGTCGTACATACGCGACCAATTTAAATTCCGTCAAAGCCCACACGACCACGAAGCCGTTACGCAGCTTTCGATGCTTACGGTGCGCGACCACGTCACCCGGAATGGCGGAACGCACGTCGTGTGGATGGTTTTTCTAGTTTTTAAAACAGATTTTTGTCCAAGTTTGGAATTCGATTTCTCGACACGTAGTCGACGAAATCAAATTCCATAAAAAGGGATTCGAAGCCCTATAGGTTGTCTAAAAGTGTGTTCAAGTGGAAATTCTAAAAGGTTACTGGATCGATCGAAATCGATCATCGAACATGGGTGATTGGACTGAACTAGTGTCCTATTTCAGGGTGGTTTTTTGCCGACTATGCGTCGATATCGCGGGAGGATCGAGCTGTCGTGTTCGAATCTCCTTGGTAGGAATTCAAGAGGGTTATGTGGGCTAGCCCTAGGAATTTACGGTATCAAAAATAATGGAGTATACGTGAAGTAATCCGATTGAGAAGTACCTCCATTGCTGCAACTGTTGCTGTTGCGTGCACATCTTTCGGTGACCCGCGCGGCTCTCTGCGGCGGTTCCCGGCCGACCCTGGTGGCGCGCCGGCGGCGAGTGGCCGCCCAAGTGTCGGGGGGATGTTGGCGTTTAGGGTTTTGGGTTTTGGTTGCTCCTTCCTCCCTCACGCTCTCGGGATGTTCCCTTATACTCTCGGGTTCAACTCTCGGTTTAAAGGCTGGGATAAGGGGTTCGTTTACATTACAAACATTTGGCTGTGGGTTTTCATATGTCGGGCTGGTGCTGCTGGGTTGGGTTTGTGGGGAAGTTGAGTTCTTGGGGTTGTTGGGCTAAGCCCCGGGCCGAACCCACATTGAGACCAAGAGGAAACACTCCTCTCAAATGAACCAAACAGTAGCTGGGTTGCTACTGCTACTTTCTTATCTTTTTGTTTTTCCTTTTTTTTGTTTTTCTCTTTCCTTCTTTTTTTCTATTTTATTACAATACATATATATATGTATATATATTATATATATATGTATATATATATATATATATATATATATATATTTTTTTTTTTTTTTAATATATATATATATATATATATATATATATATATATATATATATATATATATATATATATATATATATATATATATATATAAATACTTATGTACAAAATATACGTACATGTACACACATATATATATTTATATACATATTCACATATATAATTTATATACACACATATATATAATATTTATATATATACATGTACACATATTTTTATATACATATATATACACATACATATATACACGTATACATATATATCATATACCTCAAATTCAATGTAGAGAATATAATATTTATTTCACAAATAATCTAGAATATTAAATAATACATTTTTATCATTATAAAACTAATAACAATATAAATAACAATAATAAAGATAACTAATAAGGAAAAATCTATAATAAGTGTACCGACAGAATATGTAAACTAAATATCCCAACATGCATGAGAGTAATTAGGAAGGTGTTGATCTATTTCTAAAATAGAATATTAATTTAGTTACAATAAATTATATTTATGGATATAAATCCTTTATATACGGAATGCCTATTAACAATCAGAAATAATAAATGCAATATGTACGTTAACATAGACGCCTTAGGTCTCACTATCCTATTACGTGGGCTTGGATTTGACTTGGGCCCAATCTGGACTAGTTTGGTACAACCGGGTCACTCCACGTCAAATAATATTAATAATAAATAATTAACTATTTATAATGGTCAAGTCACAACTTGGCCTGGTTTTCCTAGTTAGGACATCCCTATGGCTAGGTTTCCCCGGGCATGGCTAGTACACTAGTCAAGGCACACTGCTACATCTCCCGTGCCACAAATCCTAGCCGTCTAGTACTTCAAAACTCAACTATGGCTAAAGTCATCTACTGTAATAATTAACTAAATAATTATTTATAAAAAAATCTAAAAATCACTATTTAATATAAATAAATAAAAATAAAAAAATAATTCAAATTTTTGGGAAGGGGAGTTACAAATCTACCCACCTTAAAATAATTTCGTCCTCGAAATTCTAATTCATAACTATTCCTTAAAAATCAAAGTCTCCTATCACCTTAATCTCCTCAATTTTAATTCCTCAAAAATATTTTATGGCCTTCTCTAGTCATTTGGTATTTACGAAATCTCGAGGACTTCTACCCACCTTTGGTCACACTACTCCCTTGAAACACAGGTCACTAAATTCTTATAGTCTTCTAACTAGTTGCTAACAAGTCTACCGATAGATATCTAGGGCTTACGGCATCTATACTCTCTAATATCTATAAACAATCAAAACTCAATAATCATGCAATATTATAATATAATTTAAGAATTCCTAACGATTTCTAAACAGCACGATCATTCGTCACCCCTAAATAAGAAGGGACGAGAGTCAAGGGTACGAAAAGCAAGGAAGTATATTCGAGAGCAAATATGGAGTTTTCAAGGACGTAGAGAATTTCTAGGAGAATTTTCAAGACAGAGTGGATTGAGATTTCTAAGGTCTAGTCAAGGTCGCAGGCTCGTACCAGTACAGTTACGTAACCGGTACGATATGCTCTGACCTGCATGGGCTACCACAAAAACTTGTCACGACCCACACCCGGTTTTCGGACGCGAGCTCGTGAGCAAGCCAGTTACGTGTCGAGCGGACTCCAGCCCGACTCAAGTATGTATAAGCTGTCAAGGTCATGGGTATCATGTCTAATCTAAACTATATCTCAATCCACAGGAATCAATATAAAACAAGAATGAACAAGTATGGGTCGTGGTCTGCAGCCCATTAGCATATTGTTCGATTAGACTCCAAGAATGATATGAGTCTATAAAGTAAAGCTGATAAGCAGAATATATCATAAAAGCACGAGAAAGATAGTAAATCAATATCACTAACAAAATACCTGAATCATGCAGATGAAGTCAACTACCACATTCTCAGCTAACTAACTTCATGCAATCAGCTACCTGAAGAGATCATCAGGTCCTCAGAGGACTAGTAAGATACATAAAATATGCCTACTAATATGACAATAAATAACAGGTGTGGAGGATAAGAACACTGCAAGAAGAACATCTAAGGACGACGAGTCGTGAGGAAATGTAATACTAGACTTGGCTACCAATCAATCGATTAACCTCTATAGCTTGTAGTACAATGCAAGATACTCCCAATCTATAGTAGATTTTGACTGTAATACAATGCAAGATAATCCCAGTCAAGATTAGCCAATTCTAGTATCGATCTCCTCTCCTATGGATACAAAGTCAAGTAGACTCCTATAAATCGTAGTACAATGCAAGATACTCCCAATTTATAGTGTCGCAAGTCAAGCCAATCAATCAATCAATATATGCTATAGGTCGTAGTATAATGTAAGATACTCCCAATCCATGGCATGTCTCAAGTCAAGTCAATCAAGATAAAGAATCAGCTATAGATCGTAGTACAATGTAAGAGCAATAGTATGTCTCTACTGTAGTACAATGCAAGATACTCCCAGCCGAGAATGGTCAAGGACAGATATAGAAACTGACAACTCAATCACGAGAAAAGGGTAACACAAAGAGACCAATATTCTAGCAAAGTCAAACAACCTATACGTGCACGTAATCTAGAACAAGTAAAGCAATCAAGGACGAATCAATCACAATATGTAATCATGTGACAATATGAAAAGGAATACAATAAAGAAAGAGAAACCATGTAAATACTGTATATGTTCGGCAAGGTATACTTGCCTGGAGGTTGCACGGAGAACCAACAATGTATCGCCAATCAACAAGTCAGAAAGTCCAAGTCATCACAGCAGTCTCCGAAAGCTGAAATAAACGTTACCAACATTCTCAGAATAGTCAAATTAGCTAGGATTTTCTGTCCTTAAGCCCAATTCTGGACACAGGGGCAAAACAGTAATTTCGGTCAAAAATGATGTCCGCCGTTGGACCAGCTTTGCACCGAAAAGCGTGCCAGGGTCAATGGTCTCTAAAGTCGTCAAACTATATGTCTACGGGTCTGGTTTTCCGATACGAACCCAACCGTATGTCCAGAATTGGATTCCGGCGGGCCGGGCACAAAATCGCCCGTTGAGTGGAACCGTAGGGCCCGCAAAACGGTGATTTTGTCAACGGTCTCAGAATTGGACCAAACTTGGTGTGCATGACCAGAAAAATGATACGGTCCTGTTGGCGCAAGTTTTATCTCGATCAGATGAGCGTGCACGAAGTAATTAGAGAATTTGTAAAGTACACGATACGGTGAATTTCGACGGATACGCATCAAATTCGTCGCGCACACGCGACCAATTTGAATTCCGTCAAAGCCCACACAACCACGAAGCCGTTACGCAGCTTTCGATGCTTACGGTGCGCGACCACGTCGCCCGAAATAGCGGGACGCACGTCGCGTGGATGGTTTTTCTAGTTTTTAAAACAGATTTTTGTCCAAGTTTGGAATCCGATTTCTCGACACGTAGTCGACGAAATCAAATTCCATAAAAAGGGATTCGAAGCCCTATAGGTTGTCTAAAAGTGTATTCAAGTGGAAATTCTAAAAGGTTACTGGATCAATCGGAATCGATCATCGAACATGGGTGATTGGACTGAACTAGTGTCCTATTTCGGGGTGGTTTTTTGCCGACTATGCGTCGATATCGCAGGAGGATCGAGTTGTCGTGTTTGAATCTCCTTGGTAGGAATTCAAGAGGGTTATGTGGGCTAGCCCTAGGAATTTATGGTATCAAAAATAATGGAGTATACGTGAAGTAATCCGATTGAGAAGTACCTCCATTGCTGCAACTGTTGCTGTTGCGTGCACATCTTTCGGTGACCCGCGCGGCTCTCTGTGGCGGTTTCCGGCCGACCCTGGTGGCACGCCGACGGCGAGTGGCCGCCCAGGTGTCGGGGGGATGTTGGCGTTTAGGGTTTTGGGTTTTGGTTGCTCCTTCCTCCCTCACGCTCTCGGGATGTTCCCTTATACTCTCGGGTTCAACTCTCGGTTTAAAGGCTGGGATAAGGGGTTCGTTTACATTACAAACATTTGGCTGTGGGGGTTTCATATGTCGGGCTGGTGCTGCTGGGTTGGGTTTGTGGGGAAGTTGAGTTCTTGGGGTTGTTGGGCTAAGCCCCGGGCCGAACCCACATTGAGACCAAGAGGAAACACTCCTCTCAAATGAACCAAACAGTAGCTGGGTTGCTACTGCTACTTTCTTATCTTTTTGTTTTTCCTTTTTTTTGTTTTTCTCTTTCCTTCTTTTTTTCTATTTTATTACAATACATATATATATGTATATATATATATGTATATATATATATATATATATATATAAATACGTATGTACAAAATATACGTACATGTACACACATATATATATTTATATACATATTCACATATATAATTTATATACACACATATATATAATATTTATATATATACATGTACACATATTTTTATATACATATATATACACATACATATATACACGTATACATATATATCATATACCTCAAATTCAATGTAGAGAATATAATATTTATTTCACAAATAATCTAGAATATTAAATAATACATTTTTATCATTATAAAACTAATAACAATATAAATAACAATAATAAAGATAACTAATAAGGAAAAATCTATAATAAGTGTACCGACAGAATATGTAAACTAAATATCCCAACATGCATGAGAGTAATTAGGAAGGTGTTGATCTATTTCTAAAATAGAATATTAATTTAGTTACAATAAATTATATTTATGGATATAAATCCTTTATATACGGAATGCCTATTAATAATCAGAAATAATAAATGCAATATGTACGTTAACATAGACGCCTTAGGTCTCACTATCCTATTACGTGGGCTTGGATTTGACTTGGGCCCAATCTGGACTAGTTTGGTACAACCGGGTCACTCCACGTCAAATAATATTAATAATAAATAATTAACTATTTATAATGGTCAAGTCACAACTTGGCCTGGTTTTCCTAGTTAGGACATCCCTATGGCTAGGTTTCCCTGGGCATGGCTAGTACACTAGTCAAGGCACACTGCTACATCTCCCGTGCCATAAATCCTAGTCGTCTAGTACTTCAAAACTCAACTATGGCTAAAGTCATCTACTGTAATAATTAACTAAATAATTATTTATAAAAAAATCTAAAAATTACTATTTAATATAAATAAATAAAAATAAAAAATAATTCAAATTTTTGGGAAGGGGAGTTACAAATCTACCCACCTTAAAATAATTTCGTCCTCGAAATTCTAATTCATAACTATTCCTTAAAAATCAAAGTCTCCTATCACCTTAATCTCCTCAATTTTAATTCCTCAAAAATATTTTATGGCCTTCTCTAGTCATTTGGTATTTACGAAATCTCGAGGACTTCTACCCACCTTCGGTCACACTACTCCCTTGAAACACAGGTCACTAAATTCTTATAGTCTTCTAACTAGTTGCTAACAAGTCTACCGATAGATATCTAGGGCTTGTGGCATCTATACTCTCTAATATCTATAAACAATCAAAACTCAATAATCATGCAATATTATAATATAATTTAAGAATTCCTAACGATTTCTAAACAGCACGATCATTCGTCACCCCTAAATAAGAAGGGACGAGAGTCAAGGGTACGGAAAGCAAGGAAGTATATTCGAGAGCAAATATGGAGTTTTCAAGGACGTAGAGAATTTCTAGGAGAATTTTCAAGGCAGAGTGGATTGAGATTTCTAAGGTCTAGTCAAGGTCGCAGGCTCGTACCAGTACAGTTACGTAACCGGTACGATATGCTCTGACCTGCATGGGCCACCACAAAAACTTGTCACGACCCGCACCCGGTTTTCGGACGCGAGCTCGTGAGCAAGCCAGTTACGTGTCGAGCGGACTCCAGCCTGACTCAAGTACGTATAAGCTGTCAAGGTCATGGGTATCATGTCTAATCTAAACTATATCTCAATCCACAGGAATCAATATAAAACAAGAATGAACAAGTATGGGTCGTGGTCTGCAGTCCATTAGCATATTGTTCGATTAGACTCCAAGAATGATATGAGTCTATAAAGTAAAGCTGATAAGCAGAATATATCATAAAAGCAGGAGAAAGATAGTAAATCAATATCACTAACAAAATACCTGAATCATGCAGATGAAGTCAACTACCACATTCTCAGCTAACTAACTTCGTGCAATCAGCTACCTGAAGAGATCATCAGGTCCTCAGAGGACTAGTAAGATACATAAAATATGCCTACTAATATGACAATAAATAACAGGTGTGGAGGATAAGAACACTGCAAGAAGAACATCTAAGGACGACGAGTCATGAGGAAATGTAATACTAGACTTGGCTACCAATCAATCGATTAACCTCTATAGCTTGTAGTATAATGCAAGATACTCCCAATCTAAAGTAGATTTTGACTGTAATACAATGCAAGATAATCCCAGTCAAGATTAGCCAATTCTAGTATCGATCTCCTCTCCTATGGATACAAAGTCAAGTAGACTCCTATAAATCGTAGTACAATGCAAGATACTCCCAATTTATAGTGTCGCAAGTCAAGCCAATCAATCAATCAATATATGCTATAGGTCGTAGTATAATGTAAGATACTCCCAATCCATGGCATGTCTCAAGTCAAGTCAATCAAGATAAAGAATCAGCTATAGATCGTAGTACAATGTAAGAGCAATAGTATGTCTCTACTGTAGTACAATGCAAGATACTCCCAGCCGAGAATGGTCAAGGACAGATATAGAAACTGACAACTCAATCACGAGAAAAGGGTAACACAAAGAGACCAATATTCTAGCAAAGTCAAACAACCTATACGTGCACGTAATCTAGAACAAGTAAGCAATCAAGGACGAATCAATCACAATATGTAATCATGTGACAATATGAAAAGGAATACAATAAAGAAAGAGAAACCATGTAAATACTGTATATGTTCGGCAAGGTATACTTGCCTGGAGGTTGCACGGAGAACCAACAATGTATCGCCAATCAACAAGTCAGAAAGTCCAAGTCATCACAGCAGTCTCCGAAAGCTGAAATAAACGTTACCAACATTCTCAGAATAGTCAAATTAGCTAGGATTTCCTGTCCTTAAGTCCAATTCTGGACACAGGGGCAAAACAGTAATTTCGGTCAAAAACGATGTCCGCCGTTGGACCCGCTTTGCACCGAAAAGCGTGCCAGGGTCAATGGTCTCTAAAGTCGTCAAACTACATGTCTACGGGTCCGGTTTTCTGATATGAACCCAACCGTATGTCCAGAGTTGGATTCCGGCGGGCCGTGCACAAAATCGCCCGTTGAGTAGAACCGCGGGGCCCGCAAAACGGTGATTTTGTCAACGGTCTCAGAATTGGACCAAACTTGGCGTACAGGACCAAAAAAATGATAAGGTCCTGTTGGCGCAAGTTTTGTCTCGATCAGATGAGCGTGTACGAAGTAATTGGAGAATTTGCAAAGTGTACGATACGGTAAATTTCGACGGATACGCATCAAATTCGTCGCGCACACGCGACCAATTTGAATTCCGTCAAAGCCCACACGACCACGAAGCCGTTACGCAGCTTTCGATGCTTACGGTGCACGACCACGTCGCCCGGAATGGCGGGACGCACGTCGCGTGGATGGTTTTTCTAGTTTTTAAAACAGATTTTTGTCCAAGTTTGGAATCCAATTTCTCGACACGTAGTCGACGAAATCAAATTCCGTAAAAAGGGATTCGAAGCCCTATAGGTTGTCTAAAAGTGTGTTCAAGTGGAAATTCTAAAAGGTTACTGGATCGATCAGAATCGATCATCGAACATGGGTGATTGGACTGAACTAGTGTCCTGTTTCGGGGTGGTTTTTCGCCGACTTTGCGTCGATATTGCTGGAGGATCGAGCTGTCGTGTTCGAATCTCCTTAGTAGGAATTCAAGAGGGTTATGTGGGCTAGCCCTAGGAATTTACGGTATCAAAAATAATGGAGTATACGTGAAGTAATTCGATTGAGAAGTACCTCCATTGCTGCAACTGTTGCTGTTGCGTGCACATCTTTCGGTGACCCGCGCGGCTCTCTGCGGCGGTTCCCGGCCGACCCTGGTGGCGCCGACGGCGAGTGGCCGCCCAGGTGTCGGGGGGATATCGGCGTTTAGGGTTTTGGGTTTTGGTTGCTCCTTCCTCCCTCACGCTCTCGGGATGTTCCCTTATACTCTCGGGTTCAACTCTCGGTTTAAAGGCTGGGATAAGGGGTTCGTTTACATTACAAACATTTGGCTGTAGGGGTTTCATATGTCGGGCTGGTGCTGCTGGGTTGGGTTTGTGGGGAAGTTGAGTTCTTGGGGTTGTTGGGCTAAGCCCCGGGCCGAACCCACATTGAGACCAAGAGGAAACACTCCTCTCAGATGAACCAAACAGTAGCTGGGTTGCTACTGCTACTTTCTTATCTTTTTGTTTTTCCTTTTTTTTGTTTTTCTCTTTCCTTCTTTTTTTTCTATTTCATTACAATACATATATATATGTATATATATGCATATATCTATATATCTATATATATATAAATACTTATGTACAAAATATACGTACATGTACACACATATATATATTTATATACATATTCACATATATAATTTATATACACACATATATATAATATTTATATATATACATTTACACATATTTTTATATACATATATATACACATACATATATACACGTATACATATATATCATATACCTCAAATTCAATGTAGAGAATATAATATTTATTTCACAAATAATCTAGAATATTAAATAATACATTTTTATCATTATAAAACTAATAACAATATAAATAACAATAATAAAGATAACTAATAAGGAAAAATCTATAATAAGTGTACCTACAGAATATGTAATCTAAATATCCCAACATGCATGAGAGTAATTAGGAAGGTGTTGATCTATTTCTAAAATAGAATATTAATTTAGTAACAATAAATTATATTTATGGATATAAATCCTTTATATACGGAATGCCTATTAACAATCAGAAATAATAAATGCAATATGTACGTTAACATAGACGCCTTAGGTCTCACTATCCTATTACGTGGGCTTGGATTTAACTTGGGCCCAATCTGGACTAGTTTGGTACAACCGGGTCACTCCACGTCAAATAATATTAATAATAAATAATTAACTATTTATAATGGTCAAGTCACAACTTGGCCTGGTTTTCCTAGTTAGGACATCCCTATGGCTAGGTTTCCCCGGGCATGGCTAGTACACTAGTCAAGGCACACTGCTACATCTCCCGTGCCATAAATCCTAGTCGTTTAGTACTTCAAAACTCTACTATGGCTAAAGTCATCTACTGTAATAATTAACTAAATAATTATTTATAAAAAAATCTAAAAATCACTATTTAATATAAATAAATAAAAATAAAAAAATAATTCAAATTTTTGGGAAGGGGAGTTACAAACACTGTTGGGGGTATACTGCTATACGGTGATGCCCTTCGGATTGAAGAATGCAGGGGCAACATACCAGCGAGCCATGAACATAATTTTTTGCGATCATTTGTACAAAACTGTGGAATGCTACGTAAACGATATCGCAGTCAAAAGTCGTCTCAAGGGCAACTACCTCCATGACTTGAGAACGGTGTTCGAACTAATGCGTACACACTAACTCAAGATGAATCCAACCAAGTCTTTTATGGGAGTCTCCAGCGGCAAGTTCCTTGGTTTCGTCATTACTTCAAAGGATATACATCTAGACCCGGAGAAAGTGAAGGTTATTCTCGACATGCATCCTCTAAGAAACTTCAAAGAGCTACGTTGACTACAAGGAAGGCTAGCCTACATCAGACGATTCATTTCGAACCTCTCTGGAAGGTGTCAACCATTCACTCAGCTCATGAAGAAAGGCGTATATTTCGTCTGGATTGAACAATATCAACACGTATTCGAGACATCAAGGCGTATCTTACAAGCCCTCCAGTATTGGTTGCTCCAATAATGGAGAAGCCCTTCTTACTATATGTCCGTGCTATGGATCATTTCCTTGGTGTCCTCTTAGCTCAGAAGAATGAAGGCGGCCATGAACAGGCAATCTAATATCTCAGCCGCACAATGGTGGGTGTTGAGCACAGATACACACCGGTAGAGAAAGAATGTCTTGCACTAGTATTTGCCATCCAGAAGACACGTCACTATGTGTCTGGGCAGACTATCCACATTATATCTAAAGTTAAACCTCTCAGAATACTCATGACTAAACCGGGCTCTCTCAATTCCCGTTTAGCTACATAGGCAATGTTGTTGACTCCATACGATATGATCTTCGTTCTTCAAAAGGCAGTAAAAGGCCAAGCATTAGCTGATTTTCTAGCAGCTCATCCAGTGCCGGAGTCGTCCAAACTCTACGACAAAATCTCCGACGAAGTAGTGGAGTCTAACACTGCAACTGCAAAAATCCCCATTTGGCGAATGTTCTTTGATGACGCATCAAAAACAGGACCTAAAGAAAATATCGTGGCTGGAGTAGGTGTCGTGCTCGTGTCACCTGATCATTTGGTTATACACCGTGCATATTCTCTCGTGGAACCATGCACCAACAACATGGCCGAATATAATGCCCTATTAATCGGCCTGCAACTGGCGAAGCAACTGGAAGTTGACTATCTAGAGGCTTACGGCGATTCCAAGCTAATAGTTAGTCAAGGGGATTATAAAGTTTGCCACGAAGATCTCATCCCCTACCACAGAGCAATAATTGAGCTGGCATCTACTTTTGCTGGATTCTTTATCGAGCACGTGCCTCGACTACAGAATATAGAAGCAGATGCTCTAGCCGGTCTTGCTGCTTCCTTGACCGTTTCTACCAATACTCAGCAGTCGATCATAGTGTCTGTCGAGAACTATTCTGTATAAAAGATGCCTTGCATATTCATCACAGTTACACAGCAGAAACAAACGTCAATACTAAAGACTGGAGATTTCCCTTCATAGACTACACTGTCTATGGCATCCTCCCCGAGGACCCGAAGGAAGCAGTATCCATCCAAAGGCGATCCCTCGAATTTTACTACGATACAGCTACCAAGATGTTGTACCGACGCTCTTATGACGGGCTACTGTTACAATGCTTATCAGACATAGAAGCCAAGCATGCACTCCGGGAGGCTCACGATGGAGTTTGTGGGGTACATCAACCAGGCCCCAAATTATAAGATCGCCTCAAACGAATGGGTTATTACTGGCCCACAATGATAGCGGATGATGTTGAATATGAAAAGAAGTGTAGATCTTGCCAGTTCTATGCCGATTTCATTCATCAACCTTCGGAGTTTCTACACCCAACGGCAGTATCTTGGCCATTTGAAGCCTGGGCATGGACGTCATCGGACCAATCAGCCCACCATCCTCCAAAGGATATCGGTTCATCCTAGCTATAACTGATTACTTCTCTAAATGGGCGAAAGCTATATCGCTCACCGAAGTGAAGACATCAAACGTGATCAGATTTATCAAACATCACGTCATCTATCGCTTCGGCCTACCTCGCAGGATCATCCACGATAATGGTCCACAGTTCGCAAGCCACGCATTTTATCGGCTCTGTAACAAGAATCGAATCCAGAAAGTAGCCTCTACTGCCTATAATCCAGCGGAGTAAAGGGCTAGCAGAAGCCTTCAATAAAACCATTATAAAACTTCTCAAGAAGTTCGTGTCTTCAAACAAGCGTGATTGGAACGAGAAGCTCGGTGAATGTCTATGGGCCTATCGCACAACAGTCCGGACTCCAACAGGCAGTACGCCATTCTCTCTGGTTTATGGGAGCGAAGCAGTTCATCCCCTAGAAATCCAGATTCCTTCCCTTCGGGTAGCCCTAGCCAACGAGCTGACTACTAAAGAGAACTACCGTCTACGATTCCAAGAGCTCGAAGCGCTAGACGAAAAACGCTTATTAGCTCAATAGCGTATTGAGCTATACCAAGCACACATTTTCAGAGCTTTCAACAAATAGGTGAAGGAAAGGATCTTCCAAGTCGGTGATCTGGTCCTAGCAGTGAGAAGACCGATGGTCATGACGCACAAAATAAAAGAAAAATTCTAACTTAAATGGGAAGGTCCTTTCGTCGTAGAATCGGTATATTCTAACGGTGCGTACCGGCTGACCAAGCCTGATGGTGACTTGCTCATGATGTCTATCAATGGCAAGTTCCTGAAGAATACTATGTGTAACCTCTTTTACATAATGTTCACATATGTTCAGTTATGTAAATGTACAGTGCGATGTTTATATGATTCAAAAAAACTATCTAACTATTATCCGTATTTCAAGAGTCTTGAATACGCCCTGGATAATAGGTCCTCTAAATATTTCTCCAGTGGAATCATTTTCGCTTTTGACTCCGTCCAAACTCGATTTGACGAAAACAAATCACGTCCCTATTACCTCTGAATTGTTTTCCGATAATTATTTTCCCAGCGGAATGATCAAATATTTTGCCACGTCCACATAACCTCTGAGCAAAGCATTCATTAAAGATAGTCATGTCCACACTACCTCTGAACTGTCCACTCTCACCTAACGTTATATATCTTTCCACGTCCATATTACCTCTGGTCAGATATAGAACATCCTCTGCTATTACGTCCATATTACCTCTACTAGCAGTTTCGTTCAACTTATAATCTATATTCGAATCATTCGAATATAAAATGGATAATAGGTCCACATAAAAAATTCTCCAGCAGAATACCCACCAGAAATGTCCTTGCTATGTCCATATTACCTCTAGCATCGACATTTCACAAAACCACATTCACTTCTGAAAAGATTCTTTATTCTGTACTTAAACGTCTATCAAAAGATGGAGAAAAAAGGTACAAGAGTCGTGACGGCCAAAAAAAGAGAGGGTTACAAAAATCTACGGGATACAAAGGCGATTGATGTTGTCCCTCAGAGCTGCAATCTCGGCTTCAAACTTCACAGCAGCTCGGCATCGTGCCTCTTCTTGACGAGCGGCTTCATCTTCAAAGAGGATCAGACTCTGATGCTCCCCCTCCAACTTCGCCAGCTGCTCTTCTAAACGGGCAGAAGTGGTGGCAGTCATAGCAGCCTGGGACAAATAATCCTCCTTTTCAGATGGCGACGCCCTCAAGTCGGCTTCCAGCTGGGCAATCTCGTTCTTGATCTGTACAATGCGATTGTACTTCTCAGTGATCTGCACAGCCAGTCTGTTCTTCGAAGCAGCATGTGCCTCACTTGCAGCATTGAACTGGCTGTACTGGTCAGCCAACTCGCCAATCTCCTGAACGAGGGCATCCTTCCTTGCCTGAAAGGTAGCCTTCTCCTCAGCAAGAGCTGTCATTAAAGCCTCATCCTCTACACAGAACAGTGATGTCGGGCTCCACTGTTTGATTTCTCGGAACCTGGCCACCTGACCCTCCAGGTCATTCAGGACCTTCCTCAGAGTGTTGGCCTGCCCTTCATAGCCAGCTATGCTCTCGAGGGCCGCTACCTGAAACTCTGTAACAGCCTTCACAGGGTCGAAGGCGGCATTCCGCTTCAAGACTCAGGAAACTTCACTTTCAGTAACGAGTAGAAAGCTCTGACAACTTCCTGAGCCATCTCCTCATCTTCGGTGGAGGTCGTCGGAGAAGAAGCTTGGAAAGTTTCTTCCACTTTCAGAGGGAATGCCTGACAAGAAGTCGAACCTGACAGAGAAAACAATATATACATCAGTAACCGAAAAGAGGGAGAAAAGGCGAAAGAGCTATAATTTCGTACCTTCGGCTTGCTCAACCCCAGCCTGGACTGCGCCTTCAACAGCAATTTCAGGGAAACCAGGAGCAGGCCCAGGCTGTTCAAGAAGAACGATATCAAGGCCTTGAGTGCCATCGAGCCTGATGTCTTTCACAAGCTCAGCCGAAACAGGGGCCGATTCAGCAACAGCTCCCTCAGCTGGCTGCTCAGCTTCTCCTACTGTAGCCAGTACCGGCTCACCAACAGCTCCCTCCACAGCAGTAGATTTGGAGGAGCTGGGGACAACTTCTGCCCCTCTTCCAATGGCAGAGACTATCTTCGTGGGGGGTTCTTTCCTCTTGTCTACAAGGGAACACACAGTCGTGGTCAGCTTCACAAGGAGCACATAAAATCGAAGTCGGAAAATCTCATCCAAAGAGAGGCGCAAAGGCAATATACCTGCAGGAGGATGAGCTGATTGGGCTTGGTTCTCGTCCAGCTCCTTCATCGCAGTTCCTATTGTAGACATATCCCCCACAGATATGTCACAGGAAAAGCTGATCTTCTGATCGCCGTTATGGTCCGGGCCTCTGCCCCGACCTTCCTCCTCAACTCTTACAACCGAAAAAGATTCGCCCTCATCCATCGACTGAGGACGGATATGGGACACCATTGTCGCGTCCACCCTCAAAGGTACTAGCCTCAGCTTCAAATTCAGGGTCCTGGGCAAAGGACAAACGCAAGGGTGAGAAAGCTTCTAAAGGCTTGACCAGAATGGCTATGGAGTCGAGGAAGTGATCTACCTCTCGAATATCAACGGCCCGCGACGCCGTTCCTCCTCTTCCAGTTTATCGGGAGGATCTCCTCAAGGGAGGCGAGCCATCACTCATTTCCTTAGCTCTCCTCAGGGCAACAGTTTTCTTCTTTCGCTTTAAGGTTGGCTCCTGGGCCAATTCAGTTGAAGCCTTTCTCTTCTGAGGAGGATTAAGAGGAGAAGAATTATCATCTTTCGTATCCTCCTTCGGAGACACTGTTGGCTCCCTAAAGATAGCTTCTGACTGTGGCACTATGGCTGGTTTCGAGGCGGGAACAGTACTTTTTTTATTACGACCCTTCGACGTCTTTTTCGTAGGAGGGGGCCAAACCGAGTCCCCAATATCAAGCTATGTTCACGATCATACTGAGGATGAAAAGTATTGATCTGAACGTAAAATTTGGCAGCGACATAGCACAAATGGGTCTCAGGCTTGTCCAAGGGCAGAGTGAAAGTCACCCCCGTGCACCCGGCATTGTAGTACATCCAAGCAAGCGCCCCATCAATCAAGCTGCCTATCGACTCCAGATACAGGCTAGCATTTCCCAGAAGGAGCTGACTATAGCTGAACTGCCGCACAAAATGACTCGGCAGATACGGCTCCAGATAGACATGATTCTTGTCTCTGAGCACCAGATGCGATGGTCTAATAGACTGAAGCTAGTGAAATGCCCCAGCAGTTAAATTAGTGGCATGAACCCCCTCATCTACTAAGATATCTCCTGTATTTTTGCTGCCGGACGGAGGAGATACTCTGAAGAACTCATAGTTCTTTAAGAAGCCTAAGGCCTTTCTGCAAGCAGGCACACCGGTGACGGTCCAATCTGCATCCCAAAATCTACGAAGAAAGGTGTCTCCTGCCAAAGAATCCGCCACCAATCCAGCATTCATTAGGAAAGGACAATGTAGTAGCAGACACCCCATCAGAAAATGATACGGAAGCTCGGTTCGGGCAAAGTGAGGCATGTCGTTGGGAGTCGTCGCATTCCTGATAAAGTCCCGTAGACCTCGTCCAATGGCACAAACCATCGCAGGAAGTAAAGCAAGATGGTACCCGAACGCCAACTTCACAGTCGGAAGTATCATAACCTGGTTTATTCTCTCAATGGACCCTGAACCTCCAGGGACTACGCAGTCACGAAGCCAGATCATTAAGAAATCTGCCAGCATAGCTTTCTCCGACAACGGATGTTCGGCATGACAAAATTAGTAGACAATCGGAGACTCGGGATCATCACTGTCCTCAATATCCGATATCTCATAATCTACCATCCGGGCTTCTATATCGGACTTGGTCATGGGTTTTAAGATTGAAAAGGAGGCCGAATCTTCCCCTTCTCCTTGGACGAAGATATAACCCGTCCAGGCTCTCATGTGGGGATTGGCCCCCTCGGTTCTCCCTTTCTTATTAATCCTATGATAGATAAGAAGGTGGCAGAGCAATTCCTTGTATACATCAACCATCCCGGAGTTTTTACTCTCCAGATCTCGGAGTTCTTCATCACAAGGCACGTACTCTTCATAGGGCTCCGTACCCCAGGGAAGCTTCGATACTTCCTGCATTTCATGGAGAGCCAATCCCATCTCCTCAGCCAGAGTAAAGAAGGTACAGGTATGAAGGTTATATAACTCGGCCAAAGAGACAAATATTGGCCAGTTGACCCTTACACCATATTGAGTGGCCCTAATAGCATTGTAAAGGCCAGCAATCTTCAGGGTGGCTTCATATGTAGAAAGTATCCAGTCGATGAGATTGCTCCAGAATAAATACGGATCCCTCCAGCCTTCCATCCGTATCTTCCCTGCGGGATATGACACATCCTCCGTCATCATCAAATGGCAAAGCGTGTCAGCAGCATAAGGATGAAGTTTAGTTGGAATGTCGTTCACTACGGCACCAGGTTGCAGTCCCCTCGTAGAGTAAGACGCAGAGCCCCAGACACATTTGAAAGTGTCTTTCCTCCGATTGCCTGGGTCGATTCTCCCAGAGATGACTCCGGGGAGCTCAGGAGTTAGTTTCCACTTCATCCGTCGCCGCACAGCTATGGCAGTGAAAGCAGACAAAGGATAATGGCGCTCCATCGATGGTAGCCATATCCTCTGATTTTTTGGGTTAATCACCATGGGGATTCTCAAATGTATGGTCTCGCCATCTTCAAAACCCATACTATCACCAAACAGGAAATACGACTTCTTGAAGCGATGTGCCCCTCCACCCACGAACTTCTCATTATTAATCATTTGCCTCAAGAAGGACTTATCATGCTCAAGTATGGCGATGGTCCGCTCCGTAGGCTGATTTTGACCAATAATGGCCAGAACCGCGCTGATCATATTTGTTATGGGACTGGTATCAAGGGCCTAGTAAGCAGAGCCGAAAAAATTTTGTCAAACTCCGGGACAAACATGTTCACTGCAAGGATAGAAAGACAGTCAGACTTATAAAACCGTAGGAAAAACTATGTTCTTAAGGGATTCTATGCGCCCAAAAGGCTATGCGTCCAAATGGATATGTGCCCAAAACAAGACATGTGGGCACATAACACGCGGACAGTACGTGGGCGCATAACATGCCACAGCTTAAAGGGCGCATAACATGGCAACACGTGGGCACATAGCACACCACAGTATTGGCCCATGACTTCTGTGGGTGTATAGTAATGCTCACAGAAGTATGTTGCCTTAGACGCAAGCGCCCAGGCAGAAGAGAAGTCTGAGCGTCACAAATTAATGCTCGAGACTTTGTTTTTTTGAAGCATGCCCTCACCCAAAATCAGGTCTTGGACTGCCGAGAACTTTGCCGCGGAGGAGAGCCACTCGACGCAGCCCCCTTGCCCTTCGCGGATCTCTTGGCGGCCTTGAAAGACATGGTTCTCAAAGAAAGAAGACGAAGAGTTTTCTGAAAAATTCAAAGACAAAGGAATAATGAACTTTCTCTCTCCTCCAGGGTCTATTTATAGGCATGGGCCACTTCCTATGCGCCCACCTGATGTATGCGCCCATTGTGTTTTATGTGCCCACTACAGCCTATGTGCCCACGTGATGGATCAGCTCTCTGCGTACTATGCGACAATCCCTTGCTGACGTGGATGACGTATGAAGGATGGACCGCTTCAAATTCTGTTCCGATAAATCTGTCAGTTCGAATTTCAAGGAAAATTTCAACAGTCGTATCTCCCTGACAGGCTGGCCAAATACTATGCGCCCAAGGGAAGAGCCGTGCTATGCGCCCATTGCCTCGCGAGAAGACGATCCATGCTTCTTTCAAAGTATTTCGAACTTGTTCAAGTATCGAAAACTTTGAAGAGGGTCCTATAGAAGCATAAAAAAATTTAGCAAATGAAACCACATGTGCCCAAGTCAGTGTAGCTCCATGCGCCCAAGTCAGTGTAGCTCCATGCGCCCAGTCAGTGTAGCTCCATGCGCCCAGTCAGTGTAGCTCCATGCGTCCAATCAAGTGTAGCTCCATGCGCCCAGTCAGTGAAGCTTCATGCGCCCAAGACTAGCTCTCCCGAAAGGAGGGCGCATAGCCTGAGACATGGCTATGCGCCCAAACCTGACTCAGTCAAAGCCATGATCAAAATGTGCACCGAAGCGCACGGCCACGCCAGTCTCCATGAGCAGTCGTGCACCGAAGCATGCGGCCACGTCAACACCACGACCAACCCACGATCTCGTAGCCTGTATGCGCCTACATCCTATGTGCCCAAAGTAAGACTATGCGCCCACATAAGAACCAGCGTGTTTCCTCATATGGGCGTATAATATCATTCCAGTTCAAGAACGACTATAAAAGGGGGGCCTCATCCCTCTCAAAACACAGAACGGAGAGCATTTTCAAGAGCCAAATTGATTCACTTCTTGCCAGTGAGCCGAGAGTTAGCAATTTTTTTAGGTTTTCTTCCACTTTTGTAATCGAGCGTCAACGGAGTAAAAGAGCAACTGTCGCTCGATCTCCATCGTTCCATTCCCCAGAATTCTTTTTTGTACTCGGGGATCCTCAGCACAGGATCTCTCAGGCGTACTCGATTTGTGGTGCCTTGCGCCAATAAAAGAAAAAGACAGCATTTTCTTCTTCTTTTTTGTGTGTGTCCATAAGAGCATCTCTAACCCTATTGTGACTTTGGAAAAATGTTGTTGCCACATAGGAATGACAAAATTTTATTCAAAAGTTCTTCTCCAATGCAATTGTCAAGTCAATTGTGAAGCTTATGTGACAAAAGTTAAAGAAGACATTGTGAAGTTGATTGTCTTGTTCTAGACAATGCACTTGACAATGTCTTCTCTTCCATGTCATCAATTATGAATAAAAAATATTAGAAAAAAAAAGAAGATGAGTAGTTGTCTTAAAAGTTGGAACAAAAGTAAATATCTTAAGAGCATCTCCAACCCTATTGTCTTGTTAAGTATTGTGAGTCTTAGGTGGCTCCTATGTGGCATGAGCCACAAGGCAATGTCTTGTTTATGTGGCAAAATTATATCTCAAAAGACAATGAGATAGAAAAACTCTCTCCAATGCAAAAGTATTGAGGAGATAATAAAAAGTATTATTTCCAACTTCCAAGACAACTTTTAAGACAACTACTCATCTTCTTTCCTTTTTCTAATATTTTTTATTCATAATTGATGACATGGAAGAGAAGACATTGTCAAGTGCATTGTCTAGAACAAGACAATCAACTTCACAATGTCTTCTTTAATTTTTGCCACATAAGCTTCACTAGGGGTGAGCAAATACCGACCGATACCGAAAAACCGACCGAATACCGATTAAAAATATACCGAAAAATCGAACCGAAATTATGTACCGATACCGAATTGCCGAACCGACTAAATTACGGTATAATGGTAATGGTAACGGTTTGAGTGTAATACCATACCGAAAATACCAAACCGAACCGATTCACACACAAGCACACACATATATATACACACGCGCGCGCGCACATTTTTTAATGTTGTTTATGATTAATTTTACACTACTCATTTTCAATTTTATCTTTGTTTTGGTTGGTTTTCTAGAACTTGGAATGGATTTTAGTATACTTGAATTTATGTTAAGAATGCTAAGAATTGAGTTTTTGATCTTTTGAACTTATATTTTGTGTTCTCATATAATTTTGAAGTGAATTTTGGTTACTTAAACTTATACTAAAGATTAAACTTAGTGACCGTGTTTGATATTTTAAGCTCATTTTTAGGTGTTTGCGACTTGTTACATATTGTTCTAATAATTTTGATTAATTGTTTGGTTGGCAGAGGCTTAGCTTTAAAATTAATGCTTCCAAAAAAGTAAAAAAAATGTATATTATAGGTTAAGAGGTTCTACAATTTTAAGTGTGTTAATTGATCAAATATTAATTGGTAAAATACCGATACCGAACAAAAACCAACCGAATACCGATTTAAACCGAAACCGAAAAAATCGATTCTAAATGGTGCGATATTGGTATTGATTTTTCAAATACCGATTTAAAAAAATACCGAAAAAATTGACCAAATACCGACCGATTATACCGACGCTCACCCCTAAGCTTCACAATTGACTTGACAATTGCATTGGAGAAGAACTTTTGAATAAAATTTGTCATTCCTATGTGGCATTAACTTTTTTCCAAAGTCACAATAGGGTTGGAGATGCTCTAACACTTTATCTTCCAAGTTCCAAAAAAAAGTAAAACATTTCAATACTTTTGCATTGGAGAAAGTTTTCTTACTTCATTGTCCTTTGTGAATACAACCACATAGAGAAGACATTGTCTTGTGACTAATGTCACATAGGAATCACATTGTATTTCAAGACATTAGGGTTGGAGATGCTCTTATACGAAATAATTGTGTTATTAAGCAATCATACGTAACAGGGTTCCACGTGTTCCCATCGGCAAGTTTGATGGACATTTTCTTAGTTCTAGTGTTATTTTCAAAAACTTGCACCCCTCTGATTGAACACTTGGAGACAAAACCAAGGACATAGCAATCCCACCTAACCTCATGTCCACTTCACTGAAACAAACCTAAATCGTACTTTGTCACTATGACACTATGTGTGCATAGTTTAAAAAAATTGTAGGAAAAAACAAAATTTGCCAAATTTTGTCTAGAATATTAAGTTTCTAAAATTTGGTCCAAGAAATGCAACTTTTCAAACTCAATAATATTTACCGTTTGAGACATGGTAGAAACTCCATAGAATCACGGCCGGCCTAAAGAATTGGATTGTCTTATTCAGAGCTATTTTTTGTTGTTCATTGCCTGGAGGGTCACCCGAGACCCCGACCTATATTGTGATCACGTTGAGCCTGAGAATTGTCCCAAGTAGCAGGGGGTTGTCCAAGTCCGAAGCCTTGTCTGACTTACCTCAGGGTCGGCCCTGCATAGAACACAGAGGACCCTAATATCTTCTATATATATTTTTTAATTACTCTTAAGGCCTGTCTTCACAGTCAAAAAAAAAAAAATCATTCTCAGGAAGTATAATGTCTAGTTTTGTTCCTAGTTTTTAAAAAAATTGTCACCAATCTGACGTTGGTTGTTTGTTTGTAAAATTATATTATGGATATCATATTCAAACAGTTTTTTGTTAAATATTTTTTTATTCTGTTACAGTTTGTTGCTCGATAAATATACTTTTCAGAAATAAATAAAAGATTACTTGTATTAGTTGATATTGTTTGTTGAGTTACAGCCACTGTTTTAAAAAATTGGAGTGGTCGGTTCAATCTGTTGACCCTTGAACGAATAGGCTTTTCGGACAAGAACAGTGTTGACCTACTTTTTTTTTCAAAAACTGATTCTAAATAAATAGTTTTGTAAAATCAGTGTCCGAAAGGAATTGAACTTAGATCACTTAGATTAATTCAGTAATTGAATCGCTGGTTGAACTAATTTGATCTGAACCAATATATTATCCGGATCGATCTTTGATACGGCTTAAAATACTAGTTACAACAACCCCTGTTGTTTTTGGCGAATTAAATGTGGATTATCAACTTATCCATAAGAAGAGAACTTAATTAAGCTTTCTTTCCCCCCCCCCCCCCCCCCCCCCCCCCCCCCCCCCCCCCCCCCCCCCCCCCCTTTTTTTTGTCTTTTTTCAGTCTAATTTAATTGCTCACCAACAAGACGAATCAAATCTCACAAGTAGACATCACACATCCATCATCACACATAATCTTAGGCCTCGTTTGGTTCACGGAATCTCCGGGTTGGGAAAGGAAAGTGATTACTTTCCTATGTTTGGGTGTCCAAGGAATTGAGGAGAAAAGGAAAGTGATTCCCAATGGAAGGGAAATTAGGGGGGAAAGTGATTCCATCCATCCAAGCAAGGAATCACTTTTCCACATTGAAGTATTCACTTTCCTTTCCAAATTCCTTGGCATTGCCAAACATCGGAAAGAAAAATCAATGGGAATTAAAGTTTCCCAAAGGAAAGAAAATGACGAGGAATTGATTTCCTTTCCCTTCCATTCCGCGAACCAAACGAGGCCTTAGTTCCACAAAATTAATACGTGAAATTTTTTTTAATTCCACAAAATTATTTTACTAGGAAAAAAATTCATATAAAAATTCCACCGAATTAATTCGGGTGTTTGATTGTCGTTATTTTACATGAAAAATAGTTATTTTTTATGAAAATTAATATTTTCTTATGGGCTGACTAAGTTTAATTTTCCACCTTTTGGAAAAAAATATGAAAACGATAGATTTTTAAAAAATAGTTACATGAAAAATATGTGCTATTAAAATATTTTCGATGAAAAAGAAACTCAATCCAACACAACCGTATACCAAATATACTATAAAAATGTTGTTTTATTGACTTTTAAAAAATAACACTCACAATTAGTATGACCTACTTTTTTAAGAAGAGAACAAATTTCGTAAACAGATTTTAGGGACGAGCAATGCTATGCCTACAACCAAATTCTTACAACCCCTTCACTCCCGCCACGTGTCGGATTTCGATTGGAGGAGAGGAGTAAGTGGTGGGGTCGGGTGGAGCCCATGTAGCAGGGGGGATGTGAGGGGTGGTGGGATCCGGTGGGACCCATGTGTAAGGGATTGGTGAGTGAGGTTGTAAAAAGGTTGTAAGAATTTGGTAGTAAACTTAGCATTTTCCTTTAGGGACTAACATATGTGCTCCCATAGTCTAGACACGGTCGGGATCCGTGGTCACTGCATGGTCAAATTTTATTACGGTCCCCCTAAAAGAGTCATTGTTCTCATGTGGTCCTCTCCTGACTCGTGAGTTGAGCATTAACTAATGTGGCAAGTGTGATTTAGATTGTCAGCCCCATATCTCCCGCCGGCAAATTAATTACCGGGATGGGTCAAATTTGATTCCAAATGGCAAAAACACTTTAAAAGCCACCCAAACATTTCTTGTGAACTCACTGCTAAAACAGTGCAACAAAAAAAAAACAAAAAAAAACTACTATGTATTATTATTATTATTATTATGTATGTAGGGAAAGGAAACAAGTAAATGAACTTTATTTACTGGACAGCCCAGCAGCAAAAAGGACTGGTGTTAAACATTTATTTCTCTTTTGGGGACCTGTGTGAAAGAGAAATTTTGGGGGGCAAAAGATCTTCATCCAATGCTGAGATCCTGTGTAATAATTATAATTATAATAATTTTATTATTAAGTAACTAGTTAAAGGGGGTTGAAAATAGAAAAAGTTGATAATTTGCAAATAACTACCTTCATTTTTTTTCAGCTGTTCCATGCTTTTTATCCCTCAAATATGTTCCTCCAAACCATTCCTCCAAATAGAGGTGCAACTCGGATGGACTAAATCCGAGCCAGATCGGATAAATCCGTTAATGGTTGGATTAGAGTTGAAGATACTCGGATTCGGATTCGGAGTTGAGTTAAAATATTTAAATCCGATCAAAAATCGGATTGGGCTCGGGTTATCCGAAGAATCCGAAATCCGACTTTTATATATATATATATATATATATATATATATATATATATATATATATATATATATATATATTTATTTATTTATTTTTTGAAGAAATGGTACTATATTAGAAGTAAAAGAATAAATTACACACTACATCTCCAGCTCCCAATTGTCAACTACTCAACCCATTTACAAACATCTAATGTCACTTTCTATACTATGCAGAACTGACTGGATAGAAGATTGCGCATCCTCAAAAATTCTTCTGTTCCGCTCTCTCCATACGTGCCAAACAGCCGAGAGCAGCCGAATACGAGCCTTATTATATGTGTTGTCCCCTCGATTCTTCAGATCGATCATCTCCTGGATAGTGTCATAAAACCCAATAGCCTGCGAGCGAGGCAAGTCGATAATATCTCTACATTTCCGCCAAATGACCCCTGACCAAGTACACCGGAAGAAGATATGGTCCCTGGTCTCTCGACCACTTCCGCAAAGCACACAATCCAGATCAGGAATATTGACGCCGAACCTGTGCAGTCTATCCTTGGTCAGTAGCCGATCACGAACTGCCTTATAAGCACATAGTTGCCATTTGACCGCCACTCCCTTAGTCCAGATGACATCCGCCCACTCCATCTCCTCCCCATGTTGGCGAACGGACTCGTAGGCGACCTTGCTAGAGAACTTCCCCTCGATCGTACCTTCCCACTCCCAATAATCTGATCCGCCCCTTGGTCCAGCTGCACGCTGATTATTTCTTCAGCCAGCAAATGGCCGAATGGCCTAGCTGAGAGCACCCATCTCCCTTCCTGCATCAGAACTGCCACATCTTCTGATTTCCCCACCAATTCGAACATGGACCATCCGAATCTTTCAACTAAGCTTCGGTGCTTCAGCCACGGATCGAACCATAAATTGGTCGATCTCCCATCGTGAATGACTCTGTTAATATTATTTTTCAGAGCATGACGTATTCTTAAAATATTCTTAAACGTCACCGAATAATTGTTGTCTATATTCATAATCCAGAAGTTGCCAGTGCGCACGTATCTGCTGTACATCCATCTTGCCCATAATGATTTGCCTTCCAGTAATATCCAGGCCTGTTTCTGCAAGGCTACTTCCCTGAGAGCTCTCAGAGAACGTATTCCTATTCCACCCTCCTTCTTCGGCCGACATAATTCGTCCCATGCAATGGCATGATACCCTCCCTTCCATACAAAATTCGCACAGAGTTGTTCAATTTTCTGAACGGTTTTATCAGGGATATGTATGGCCTGCAACCAGTAAGCAACAATAGCAAATATAACTGCACGCACAAGCTCAATACGTCCCCCGAAGGATAGTAATTGGGCTTGCCACCCCTCCAGTCTGCCTTGCACATACTGAATCAATCCTGCACAGTCAGCGTCTCTAGCATAATTAGACGATAGAGGTAGGCCGAGATACCTGACTGGAAGCTGCCCTTGTTCTATACCTAGAAGATTAGACCACACTTCTTTCTCCGAACAGTCTTTGTTGAAATAAATCTGACTCTTGTCCCTATTCAGTTGTAGCCCCGCCAACTGGGCAAACTCCTCCAAAATCTTGTTGAGTGTGCTGATACTTCTCCTAGATGGCTCAATAAATACTAATAAGTCACCAACGTATATGAGATGTGAAACAATGGGCTCTATTTGCCGAAACAGAGGGACAAGCTGCTTCCGATAAACAGCAATATCCATCAAACACGTGTAATACTCCATCACCAATGTGAATAAGTAAGGAGAGAGCGGATCCCCCTGCCGCAGTCCCCTATTGCTCCCAAAATATCCATATGGCTGGCCCTGTATAAGTATAGAGAATGTGGGCGTGGAAATACACTCACGTATCCGGTCCACCCACCACTCCTCGAATCCCATACTGCGAAGGATAGCACAAACAAAGTCCCGGTTGACCATGTCATAAGCTTTCCTAAGGTCCAGCTTGATGCATCCTTTTTGACCTCCCGCTTTATTGAAGTCCCGAACCAGTTCATGAGCCAGCAGACAATTCTCTGCGATAGATCTGCCTTTAATGAACGCCGACTGATTGGCGGATATCAGCCCCTTCATAATATCCTGCATCCTGCTGCACATAAGGTGAGAAATAATTTTATAAATAAAATTACAACAAGCTATGGGTCTAAAATCACTCAGCGAAGTGGCTCCCTCCTTTTTTGGTATGAGAGTAAGGAACGTGTGATTTATTTCTTTCAGCAGTCTGCCTGAACTGAAGAAATCTTGTACTACTAGCAACACAAGATCTTTCAGCTGATCCCAATGAGTTTTGAAGAATGTTGAATTAAACCCATCTGGCCCAGGAGCTTTATTAGGGTCCGCCTCCTTCACAATCTGAGCCACCTCCTCCATGGAGACAGCCTTCTTCAGTAAGTTATTACCTTCCTCCGTAACAATTCTCTTACAAATGATAGACGGGAAATTAGTCATGTACCCAGTTTGATTATAAAGAGAAGAAAAGAATTGTATAGCTTCCTCCTGAATCTCACTTTTTGCTGCCTTGACCCTTCCAGTTTCGTCAATAAGCGGACCAAAATTGTTACGGTGGCTACGAGACCGAACCATGGCATGGAAGAACTTGGACCCTCGGTCCCCATCTTTAATCCAACTGCACTTGGCCCTTTGTTGTAGATGAACCTCATCAAGGAAACGAAGTTGCCGCACCACATCCTGTAGCCGGAGTTCTTTCTCAATGAGACCCGAATTATTCGGCTCCAACTGCACTCTTTTTTGGACCGCCTGGAGTGCAGCGGCCTGCTCCTGCAGGTCCGCCCGCGGACGAGCTCTGTTCTAGCTCTTAAGAGAGCGCTTAACCTGCTTCAGTCTTTGCGTTATCTGAAATTGTGGATTACCGCTGATAACAGAAGAGAACCCTCCCAAAGTTGCCTCCTGGTAGCCATCTAATAGAGGCCAAGCATTATTAAACCGGAACGGAAGACATCGAGGAGTGACCACTGGGGCCAACTAGATCAAGATAGGCGAGTGATCGCTGGTGCCGCGTGGTAAAGCCTCCGCCTTGCTAGCTGGGAACAACTCCAGCCATTTGCCATTGCACAGAGCTCTATCGAGGATGCACGCAACGCGACTGGTCGCCTAACTATTACTCCACGTCCAAGTTAGTCCGGTTCTCTCAAGGCAGGTAAGGCCAGAAGAAAGTAAACAGTCCCGGAAATCGGCAAGGATGAACTCCGGTACTATTCGGCCTCCCCACTTTTCCTCCTCCGCCAACATGGCGTTGAAATCCCCGCTCGGCAGCAATGGGACCTGGTCTTCAATCTGTCTAGCCACCTGAACAACGTCCTTCCATAGTTGGAACCGTCGTCTACGATCGTTATGACCGTAGACAGCTCCTACTTGCAACTGACAACCACCTTTATTAGTAAGATCCATGAGAATAAGTTGATCGGACATAAAGCGTACCTGACCAGACCAAGTGCGCGTATCCCACATGAACCAGATGCGAGCCGAGTCACTGAACTCCCTGTTATGAATAGAAGACCAATAGGCTGGTGTCCTCTTGGTTATCCTGTCAACTGCTTTGATCTTGCTCTCCAGAATGGCTACAATCGAACACTTGTGCGTTCTGATCAAGTGGTCGAAAGATCGAGTCCCAGTGGAGATGCATGCGGCCCAAGTGGTCGGAAGATCGAGTCCCAGTGGAGATGAGTTCGCCACAAGTACCCATTGCTTCAATATATATATATATATATATATATATATATATATATATATATATATATATATATATATATATATATATATATTTTAATATATATATATATATATATATATATATATATTGTTGGAGTTTGGTCTTTTTCAAGGTGAATTTTAGTCCCACATCGGCTAGACCAAACGAATTGTATCTCTATATAATAGTTTTCCTATTTTAGAGATGCACATGTGGTGTGGAGGTGCACATGGATGTACCATGTGGGATTATTTTTCTAATAGGAAAAGGGCTAAATCAACAATAAAAGCATTCATGCTTTTTGCTCTTGGGAAATTCATTTCCATGGGAGCTAAGCCCCATAGGGGCTTAGCGACTCGGACTCGGACTTGGACTCGGACACGGACTCGGGCTCATGAGGCGTAATGTGGCGTTTTGTTGGCGCACTTAGCACGACAGCATCGTCGCTAGGCGCATAGTGCGCTTTAGTTGCGCTCGTTGCACGAGCCACTTGCGCAGCCACGTTGCGCAAGCCCAGTTGCACATGCCCAGTTGCGCTATCCAGGTGCGCAAGCCCAGTTGCGCTTCCCAGGTGCGTGCCTAGGTTGCGCTCAGGTTGCGCTTGGGTGCGCTGGGTTGCGCTGGGTTGCGCTGGATTGCGCAGGGTTGTGCTGGGTTGTACGGGTTGCTCGGGTTGTGCTGGTTGTGCTGCGTGTGCGGTGTGCGCAGTGCGTGCAGTGTACGTAGTGTACGCAGTTCAGTGCGCGCTCTGTTGCGTAGAGTGCAAGGAGCGCTGGGTGTGCGCAGGTGGCAGCAGAACGTGCGTTTGTATGTTCTGGACGGTTTCTACATGTTCGGGGTGGTTACTACCACGTCCCTAACTTTGTGGCAACCGACCAGTTGCTGCAGGGCCTATATAAGGCATCCTCTCTCTCAAGGCTCATTACAGAATAGAAAGAGAAGCCACCATAAAGTTTACGAAGTATTCTTTAGCACAAGTAAACAGAGAATTCAGACGTGTTCTTTAACACAGTTCTGATCTGCAGCCTTCGAGAGAGAGAGGAAAGGCGCCGTACCAGCATTGCTTTTGCACGGGAGTTCGTGTCCATCCGAGGAGTCAGAAGAGTAGAAGTGTTCCAAGTTCTCCGACGAACTTGCTGGTTCCTGGAAGCTGTTCGTGTAGGACGAATAAAGCTTTGAGCAACGGTGATCATTCACCCCAGCAGACCATCTTCCATCTTTCGCCTGTCATTTTCTTCGCTGTTGTGATTACGAAATCTTTTTAGATTCTCGTAATATCATAACGATATCTTTTTAGATCTTCGTTATACTTGCGCAACCTTCCTAGAAGTGTTGCATTGGAACATTGTTTTTACAATTGTTTCATATTCTCAGTTTTCCATTAGAAAAATTATGCCCCGGCAATAACAATCTCAAAGCTTTATTGCTACGATGGAAAACATTAATGCTTCATTCCTCAATACTGACTTCTGCAAGTTAGAAAAGTTTGATGGAGAGCATTATTAAGTCTGGAAGAGGAATGTTTATCTCACTCTTCAACTCAGAGACGTGGATCACGTGCTTCTTGAAGAGGAACCTATTGTTCCAGATAATGGGTCTGCTGCCGCGATCTCTGCGGCTACTAAACTTCAGGCCAAGTGGAGAAGGGAGAATAGCATTTGCAGGTTGCTTATCCTGAATGCTATGGAGGATTCCCTAGCAGAATCCTACAGTAAGAAACCTATTGCCAGAGATATATGGGAGTCTCTGGAAAAACTGTACGAAGAAGACAAGCATGAGCAAGATATTTGTGGTTGAAAAATATCACAAATAGCTCTTTGAGGACGAGAAGTCCATGCTGTCGCAGGTAAAAGAATTTCTAAAGCTGCGACAGAAGTTGGAAGACGAGGCGATGCCCCTCCCGGACAAGTTTGTTGTTGGAGGGATTGTCTCAAAGCTTCCCGCTGGGTGGAGTAAGTTATATGCAAACATGCATAGGAAGAAGCTTGAGATCAGCCTAGAAGATCTCTTACAGGAAATCTATGTTGAGGACCAGATGCGGACTCAACTGAAGGTGGACACACTGTCCAAGCAATTGGCTAACGCCAATTTGGTTCAGACCAAGGAACCAAGGGGAAAGTAGGTGGCTTCCCACAGCAAGAAGAAGGACCCTAACAATCTGAACGTGAAGGGGACTTCCTTCAAGCGAAAGAAGACAAAGTCTCAGATGTCTTGTTTCAAGTATGGCAAGAAGGGCCACTTCAAGAATGAATGCAAAGCAAAGACCAAACAATCAGAGCAAGGAGAGCCTAGTAAGGTATCAATGATCACTGACGTAGTTGCTATGATTGCACAGGTTGATGCGGTAAGGACTGACTCTGACTGGTGGGTAGACACTGGAGCCTCCTGCCATGTCTGTTCCAGTAAGGAGTGGTTCACCACCTATACACCTACTTCTGAAGTGGTTATGATGGCGAACCAGGCACAAGCTGAAGTTCTCGGGATCGGGACGGTGGTATTGAAGCTAACTTCGAGGAAGTCTCTAACGCTTCAAGGCATGAAGCACGTACCTGCTATCGCCAAGAACCTGATCTCGGGAGGCCTACTCTGCAATGCAGGCCTCAGGATGGACATCAATGCTGGCCAGATGGTGATGTCTATCAAGGGAACATATTTCGGGAAAGCTTTTTATACCGAAGGAATGTTCAAAATTCAGCTTATAAATCAGTCCAATGTAATTAATGTGATTAATGAAATCACTCCTTCTGCTTATACTCTTGAGTTGTGGCATAATAGGCTAGGACATGTTTATTGTAAACGAATAAACAGAATGTCTAGTCTAGGACTTATCTCCAAGTGTGGGGGTAAGGTAGAGAAATATGAAGTTTGTGCTCAAACAAAGATCACAAGGAAACCCTTTCCTCGGGTTAATCGAAGTACAGATCTTCTGGAGTTGGTACAATCCGATATCTGTGACTTCAAACAGTTCTCTACAAAGGCCGGGATGAAGTATTTTATAACCTTCATCGATGAATTCTCAAAGTACGCGTTCGTCTACTTGTTGAAGGCTAAAGACGAAGCATTCGAGAAGTTCAAGGAGTTCAGAGCCGAAGCTAAGCGGCAGACTGGACAACAACTCAAAAGAATAAGAAGTGATCGAGGTGGAGAGTACAGGTCTCATGAATTCGTATCGTTCTGCAAAGAACATGGAATTGTCAATGAGACTACGGCTCCGTACTCTCCTCAATCAAATGGAGTAGCAGAGAGGAAGAACAGAACGTTAACAGAAATGATTAACTCAATGCTGTTGACTGCGGATCTTCCTAAGTGCTACTGGGGAGAAGTTGCATTGACGGCCACTTTTATTCTAAATAGAGTGCCTCATGCAACTTCTGACGTTACTCCTCATGAACTCTGGTTCAAGGTCAGACCTAACTTGAATGTCATTCGAGTGTGGGGGTATCTGGCGTATGTCAAGCTTCCAGATCTGAAGATTCAGAAGCTTGGGACAAGGACTACTAAGACGATCTTCTTGGGGTATGCCGAGAAGAGTGATGCTCGAAGATTTCTTGATATTGAGTCAAATCATATCATTGAATCTCGCGATGCAGAATATTTTGAAGACAAATTTGCAAGGCACAAGAATATTATTCTTCCGGATGTTCCGGAGAATAATGAGGGTGCACAAGAAACTGAAGTCTTCAATGAAGATGTGGTCCAAGAAGATGTTGTTATTTAAACAACGGTTGAACCAGAGCAAGCTGAGCCGTCAGCTAAACGTGTGAGGAGGCCGAAGGACTTCGGAAGTGATTTTGTCACCTATCATGTGGAAGTTGATCCGCTTACCTATGATGAGGCGATGAAGACCAGAGACGCAATTTTCTGGAAGGAGGCGATTGACAATGAAATTGATTCCATCACCTCAAATAACACTTGGGTGTTGGTTAATCTTCCTTAAGGAGCGAAACCCATCGGATGCAAATGGATCTTCAAGAAGAAGATGAAAGCAGACGAAACTATTGACAAGTTCAAGGCTAGGTTGGTAGCCAAGGGGTTTTCTCAGAAGCAGGGGATTGACTATTTTGACACGTATGCTCCAGTAGTCCGGATGACCACCATCAGAATGTTGATTGCTCTCGCAGCAATACATAAGATGGTGATACATCAGATGGATGTGAATACGGCTTTCCTAAATGGCGAGCTGACCGAAGAGATTTACATGCAACAGCCAGAGGGATTTATCATCAGGGGTCTTGAAGACAAAGTCTGCAAGTTGGTGAAATCTTTGTACGGTCTTAAACAGGCTCCCAAGATGTGGCATGAGAAATTTGACAAAGTTATAAGGTCAAATGGCTACATGGTCAGCGATATGGACAATTGTGTTTACACGAAGTTCGCTGATGGAAGAGGTGTGATTGTTTGTCTGTACGTGGACGACATGCTTATCCTAGGTACGGATATTAGCTGTGTCACGGAGACAAAGAAATTCATCTCAAGCAAGTTCAGTATGAAGGACTTGGGGGAAGCTGATGTGATCTTAGGGATCAAGATCATCCGGACAGACACTGGACTAGCGCTGTCACAGTCTCATTATATTGAGAAAATGATCACTCGTTATGGGTATCGGGATCTTCCAGGGATCGATACGCCGTACAGGTGTGATCTGAAGCTGAAGCCTAATTCAGGGGAAAGTGTCAGACAGCTGGAGTATTCAAGCGTAATCGTAAGTTTGATGTATTCTACTACTGCCATAAGGCCTGACATAGCTTTCGTCGTGGAAATGCTGAGTCGTTTCACGAGCAACCCAGGTGCTGAACACTGGAAAGCTGTGAAACGGGTTATGAGATATCTCAAGAAGACTCAGACATATACACTGTACTACAGCGGAGATCCACAGGTAGTGGAAGGCTTCAGCGATGCCAGTTGGTGCTCAGAGGTGGAGAGCGAAAGGTCCACAGGTGGATTCATTTTCACAATGGGTGGAGCTGCTATATCGTGGAAGTCAAAGAAGCAGACTATGCTCTCGCGGTCATCCATGGAATCTGAGTTCTTTGCACTTGATACCGCAGCCGAGGAAGCAGAATGGCTTCGGGAGCTCATGTATGATCTTCCAGTGGTTGGGGCACAAATACCGGCGATACCGATATACTACGACAACTAGGCGACTGCAGCGGTGGCATCAAATGACCTCTTCAACGAGAAGAAGAGGACTGTGCGATTGAAGCACAGAGCAGTACACGATCTTATCAAGAGAGGTGTTATTACAGCGATTGATGTTCGAAGTCAGGAGAACCTGGCGGATCCGTTCACCAAGGGCCTCAAGCGCCAACTGGTCGATGACACAGCTTGTAAAATGGACTTGAAGGCATTCTGATATTGTATTATTGTATTCCTACCATAAAGTTTTATGCTATTAGTTCAAAGATTTATCTACTAGACATCTAGCTTTTTGTTCAAGGGAGGACTACTAATCGGAAGAATATCAAGAACGGTGGGTACATGTTCTATTGGGCATGGAGAGGTTACGGACCTATAACCACTGTTGTCTACTGTTGTTTTCTGCTGAAAACGGTTCCTATGGGAAGGTTGGCTTAATTGCCTTAATGAGTTCTCAGGCAGAGTGAATGCCTGGTGTGCTTTACAGGAAGCACGGTAGAGCAGCACTACAAGGAGTGAAACTCCATGCTACAGTGGGGTGACTCCACAATGAGGTTCCTATATGTGGGGTGCTGCCCAGGAATAGGATAAAGCCTCGGCTTTGCAGGCCAAGTCACAGCGGCGTTGCACCGCAAATAGGCAGTTAGCCTAATGCTGTATGTTAAAATAAAGAGGGGTGTAGTCAGCACTACAAAGAGGAGGAATTTCTCATGTTACAGTGGTACGACACCACAATGAGGTACCCGGTTAGGGATAAAGCCTCAGCCTTGCAAGCCATGTCGTTGCGGCGTAACACCGCAAGGGAGCCTAAGGCTTCATGCTGGATAGTTTGGCACTACAAAGAGGCAATTGCCTCATGCTACAGTAGTATGACACTACAAAGGTTCCCAGATATTGGGTGATTCCCAGAGAGGGGTAATGCCTTGGCTTTAAGCCATGTCATAGCGGCGTAGCACCGCAAGGGAAGCGCAAAGCGCTTCATGCCATGTCTCTTTATAATGAACTCACCTATAGTGTATGGAAAAAGAGATATCAGGCCGTCTCTTGAGGGTAAACTTGTAGACGCCCAAAATTATACACTGAAATCAGGCTCGCACAGGGCCTTTAATGTGTAGCCAGAAGCACACGTAACTACATTATGCGAGTGGAAATAATTTCAGCTATGATGCAGAATTCAAGGCTTAGTCCATTCTTGTATTATAGTCTGTTGTTGGACCCACACGGGAAGATTCAAGTCGTAAGCGACATCTCTCCTAATGCATGATGGACAGTTACTGTGGGGAACACTTATACCCATATATATAGAGATATGTGGGGGATTGTTGGAGTTTGGTCTTTTTCAAGGTGAATTTTAGTCCCACATCGGCTAGACCAAAGGAATTGTATCTCTATATAATAGCTTTCCTATTTTAGAGATGCACATGTGGTGTGGAGGTGCACATGGGTGTGCCATGTGGGGTTATTTTTCTAATGGGAAAAGGGCTAAATCAACAATAAAAGCATTCATGCTTTTTGCTCTTGGGAAATTCATTTCCATGGGAGCTAAGCCCCATAGGGGATTAGCGACTCGGACTCGGACTCGGGCTCATGAGGTGTAATGTGGCGTTTTGTTGGCGCACTTTGCACTTAGCACGTCAGCATCGTCGCTAGGCGCATAGTGCGCTTTAGTTGCGCTCGTTGCGTTAGCCACTTGCGCAGCCACGTTGTGCAAGCCCAGTTGCGCTGCCTAGGTGCGCAAGTCCAGTTGCGCTTCCCAGGTGCGCGTCCAGGTTGCGCTCATGTTGCGCTTGGGTGCGCTGGGTTGCGCTGGATTGCGCTGGGTTACGCGGGTTGCACTGGTTGTGCTGGTTGCGCTGCGTGCGCGGCATGCGCAGTGTGCGCAGTGCGTGCAGTGCGCGTAGTGTGCGCAGTTCAGTGCGCGCTCTGTTGCGCAGAGTGCAAGGAGCGCTGGGTGTGCGCAGGTGGCAGCAGAACGTGCGTTTGCATGTTCTGAACGGTTGCTACATGTTCGGGATGGTTACTACAACGTCCCTAACTTTGTGGCAACCGACCAGTTGCTGCAGGGCCTATATAAGGCATCCTCTCTCTCAAGGCTCATTACAGAATAGAAAAAAAAGCCACCATAAAGTTTACGAAGTGTTCTTTAGCACAAGTAAACAGAGAATTCAGACGTGTTCTTTAACACAGTTCTGATCTGCAGCCTTCGAGTGAGAGGAAAGGCGCCGCACCAGCGTTGCTTTTGCACGGGAGTTCGTGTCCATCCGAGGAGTCAGAAGAGCAGATGTGTTCCAAGTTCTCCGACGAACTTGCTGGTTCCTGGAAGCTGTTCGTGTAGGGCGAATAAAGTTTTGAGCAACGGTGATCATTCACCCCAGCAGGCCACCATCCATCTTTCGCCTGTCATTTTCTTCGCTGCTGTGATTACGAAATCTTTTTAGATTCTCGTAATATCATAACGATATCTTTTTAGATCTTCGTTATACTTGCGCAACCTTCCTAGAAGTGTTGCATTGGAACATTGTTTTTACAATTGTTTCATATTCTCAGTTTTTCATTAGAAAAATTGTGCCCCGGCAATAACATATATATATATATATATATATATATATATATATATATATATATATATATATATATATATATATCCTAAATTTCTTCGTCCAAACTCTTCAACTCCTTATTATAAATCTTATTTTAGTTTGTATTTTGTAATGATCAAAACTTAGTTGCTATTTGATTATGTGTTTAATATTACTTTTGTTTAAAATTAGAGTCTGATGAACCCGACCCAATCCTAGTCCAACATGATCCTTCGAATTTGGTCTTGGACTTCGTATGTCGAACCCGAGGTCAGATCGAACTTGGGCTCGGACTAGATTTATCATTCATCGGATTGAGCTCGGATTGGTCTCAAGCCCGACCCAGTCCGTCCGAGTTGCACCCCTACCTCCAAACCATGTCCAAATCTATAACTTCAACATGTTCAGGTTTTGGATTATAGTCCTAACCATATTAGCTTTAAATAGGGTTCAAATTGAAACCATGTCCTCTAAAGAAAAAACCATAACCTAGCTACTTTTCACCGTTAATTTCGGATAGAGTTCGAACCTAGTTCAAGTCGAAATAAATCATCACAATTTATATAGGTAAATCTTATAGTTCGTATATTTTAAAATTATAACATCTCATATATTTTATGTTTATTACACTTTTTTTTATTTTAAAGATAGTTACACAGATATATGTTTTATGTTTTAAGGGTGATTAATATAATAATTTTTACATAAAATATAAAATATAGAGGAGGCATATATAATAAAAATAGGACTATTTACACTAACTACTCCTAAATTATTTACCGAACTCGAGTAACTCATGTGGTTACAAAAAAGAAGTATAAGACCATAGTTGGGTGGCGGAAGTTTTGGGACAGTGGGCCCAAAGGCATGCACGTATCGTCGAACATCTCAAAAAAAGCACAAGGTACCCCTACTTTACATTGACCACCCCCATATTTTATGTTTATTATACGTAGTACTTCTACTTTAAGATAATAATAAAATTTATAACACTAACTATCCATATTTTATTTTTATTTTCTAAATCGAGGGATAATCAGTGTAATTAGTTTAAAAATAGAAGTATTCCATGTTATAAATCCAAAACTTAGAAATATAAAAAATATCCGTGTAATAAATATAAAATATCGAGAACATAAAATATCGAGGAGGTTGCTAATATATATATATATATATATATATATATATATATATATATATATATATATATATATATATATATATGATTTTGTAGACCCACAGACTGTGTTTTTATATCCGCTTATAGGGACCAAACTGAATTTGTCCAAAGTTGGATTTGAGGTCCTTTAAAGATTTTAAAAAAATTGTATAAGGGTGTGTTTGATTGCAAGGTGGAAAATACGTGGAAAAGAAATTAATTTCATGAAATTATTTTTTTAGGAAAAAAATTCCATAGAATTTTTAAAAATTTTATGGAAAACTTAATTTGGTTGTTTGAATGTCATTATTTTCCACGGAAAAATAGTTATTTTACATGGAAAATGATATTTTCCTATGGGTTAGACAAGTTTCATTTTCCACCATTTTAGAAGAAAATATGGAAAATGATAGTTTTTTGGAAAAAAAAAAATTCCATGAAAAATATAAGCTATCAAATACTACAATTGGTGGAAAATTTGTGGTGAAAATATTTTCCATGGAAAAAAACGCACAATCAAACACAGCCTAAATGAATGTATATTTATTGCTGTGAACTGGAAAAGCAAGTCCAAGAACATTTAAAAATTTGAACTGAGCTGTTCCAAAACAATGAAAGCAAATAAATTCTGTCATGTGGGGTTATACGCAAATTGTGTTATTTATTGTTCATATGCGGACACGCTAGTTCACGTCACGTGCTTCGAGTACCAGTATCACAACATCACACATACTGTACATGTCAGAAGTAGAGCCTGCCTGAGCGCACAGGCGGTGACCGGATCCGCCAACTTCATGGGCACCCTTGCATCATGCATGGCTAAAGTAACCACATACATACATACATACATGCATCCATTTCCACACACAAAATAATTATATTTCAAAAAATTTGCTACGGGAGAGTTAGAATAATTCGCTACAAAGAGATCATATGTGAACTAATTATCATTTTTTTTAGGCAATTTATATAGGCACATCACTTTTTTATTCAGGCTAGTCCGGATTGTGGCTAGCCCAAATTTTTTTTCTTTGAAAGAGGCTAGTCCAATATTTTCATTGGGGCTGTCCCAAATTTTTCTCCTCCCCCCAAAACCTTTTTTTTTTCCCTTCATTTGCAAAATCCCTTCTCTCTTCCAAAATCCTCACCCCTCTCTTCTTCTTCTTCCTCTTCTCCTCCACCTCTCTTCAATCCCCAACATCTTCCTCTTCTCATCCACATGGCCTAAATTTTCAACATCTTTCACTTCTCCTCCACCATCCTCCTCTTTTGAAGAAATTAATTCAAGCACACAAATTCTTTCTCAATTTATTTTCAAAACCCTAAAAATTAATTTGAAAAATCAAAGCATCAATTACATTGTTTATTTCAATTCTTTGTAGTCCATTTGAATGAATTAAACTACATACGGAGTAGAAAATTACTCATTTAAATTAAATCCAAGTATGAACGAACGAGAAAGCTCCGCGTCGACAAGGACTGTCCAATTTTCTGGCAGTCCTACAAACTGAATGGACTGCCAGAAGAATGGGCAGTCCAACTCACAACATGTGTAACTTTGGACTGTCCATTCTTCTGGCAGTCCAACATACAAACTGGACTGCCAGATAGTTGGACAGTCCAAAGTTACACATGTTGTGAGTTGGACTGCCCATTCTTCTGGCAGTCCAACATACAGTAAGGACTGCCAGAAAAATGGGCAGTCCTTTGTTTCACATGCTATGACTTAGGACTGTCCAGTTTTCTGGCAGTCTATTCAGTTTATAGGACTACCAGAAAATTGGGCAGTCCTCGTTTACACTAGTTGAACAACAATATTATGGTTTCCACAAATATTAGGGTTTGTGCATTATGAGGAGCCTTTGGGTGCCATTAAAATTGGAAATGAGAAGAAAATTAGGGTTTAATTTTTGGATTTTTTTTCTCATTTTCTTCTTCTTCGTCGATTGAAAATCGAAATTCGAAATGGGAAGAAAAGTAGAGTTTAAACTCCCATTATACTTGGAGATAGTGAGAATGAGTTGAGAAAGAAAATTAGGGTTTAAACCCCATCACAATTCTTCTTTTTGTTGTTTTTGTTCTTCTTCTTCTTCTTCTTCTTCCTCCTCTTCTTTTTCTTGTTCTTCTTGTTCTTCTTTTTCTTGTTGTTCTTCTTCTTCTTCTTGGATGAGTTGAGGAAGAAGAAAAACAAAATTAGAAAAGCTGGCTTTTATACTAAAGAGTGGGATAGCCTTGATAAGTTTTTCCAATGGCAAACTTGTAGATAACCCAAAAAAAATGGGATAGCCTACATAAAAAAGTGATGTGCCTATATAAATTGCCTTTTTTTAAAATCCAAAAATATTCTACACCGTCGGACATATTCAACACAAAATACAGCCGATACACCAAACAATTAGACACATAATTTGCATTTTTTTAGTTTTTACATATGATTTTTTATATTTAACTTACTTTTAAATAAGTCCCTCAAATCTTAAAATAATAGTAGTATTAGTAGGAAGAAAATGGATAAGAATATTTTTGTAAGTTATGAAATAATAATTTAAAAGTGGCTCTTGTGGTTACCGAAAAAAGGTATAAGATCATGATTGGATGACAGAAAATCAGTAAATTGAATTACGGAAGTGTATTATTTCTTCCATTATACCACCTATGGAGTATTTGTCGCATTCTATGCTAAAATTTCGTTGTCTCTTTGTAGCAAAATATCCCAACTATCTCAACCTATAGGAAAATAATTATTTTTGTCGCGCCCCGATTCCGTCGAATCGATAGTCGTCCCCCGGGCGTGATGCCGTGCGAACCTAATTTGCGATCGCACAAGGCATAGTCATAAGGCAATCCGAGACACGAGATCTAAGAGAGTACGCAGACAAATTGAATCACACAATAAGTAAAGGAAGTTGATTCTTTATTGATAATGAACATCATTTACAGACTCCGGTACAAGACTCATTGTCGCGCGGGCTACAACATGACTCGATTACAAAAGAGTGCCGATGAGATAGTCGTTCCATACATTGCACACATCCCTCAATATACACAAGTACTCCAGTGACCTGGATGGGAGGGACGCTGAGTCATATTCCTTGGACTATCGAGAGCCTTCAAAAGTGGAGTCGCAGAGAGAGAGTCTTCGACGCACGGCCGAAGCTTCAAAAGTCACGAACGTCGTCGAGCTAGTTGGCGCGTCCTTCCTGGTTCGCGGGACCTGCAAGGAGCGAGGATCAGCACAGAACACATGTACTGGCGAATGACTAATTAAAATCCAAGCTCTGCATTTGATTCAAGAAGTTTCGTAAACATGTTAGCTAGTTATTTCAATGATCTTTCTAACCATCCTGCTCGATTTGCATGTTAACATGTTTTGAGGCAAGCATATGAAATTGTGTAACATTAAGCAACTATCACATTCATCCCGTGTCCCGTGCACTTGTTTAAGCAGTGAAGAAGGGTTGTGAAGGCCACTGGCAATTTCAAGCCATCTTGGACTATAGCTGAGTTAGACGGCGACCCTTTCGCATCGGGTAGCGAGCCCTGTGCGAAAGTTCCCGTATAACTCGCGCCGATGAAGGGCTGGCGCTTGCTATACACTCGTTCCTCCCGGGCCGAATCGGTCCCTTGGCCTAGGTAACCGTTCGAGGAAACTACACCTTGTCGACAAGTTGTCCAATGACCGTTTTTCCTTTGAACTTAGTTGATTTGCTCATTTAGCCGTATCGTTGCGATAAACGTTAATCGATTCATTCATTGTTTTGCATAGACCAAGTATGATTGTATAAGGAAGCATTTTGCTTTTTCCGAAACCGGCAGTTCGATGACAAGTGTTTTGTAAGGAATCGTACAACGATTTCTTGATTCTACACTATTATGACAAGCATTCATTTTACTTCACATATTAAGCTTTGAAGTAGAGGGACGAGGCGAAGGAGGTCAGCCACTCGCCTTAGGCTTGCTTCAAGCGAGCGACCGGTTCGCTGTGCTGTCGTCGCCTACGCGATCACCTGCAATCGCATAAGCAACTGATTAGAACACTGTGCATTTCAAGGAATTTTGATATGAATGTGAGCTCGAAAACGCGTCACGAAAACCCATAAAAAAACATTCATGAAAAGCGCATTCACGAAAATGAAAGCCAAAGCCAAATCAAGTGCGGCATGAAAACCAGAGCAACGGGAGGTCTCTCCCGACTCAGCCGTAGAGCCAATCCTCGAGGCGCAACCCGATGAATATGGGACTTGGTTCCGAAGAAGCCATTCCATAATGTGGAATGGATCTTAATTCAACCGTTCCCGTTCGATCGACTCGGCCGATTCCGACCTATTGGTCCCGACCGAATTGATAGCGACAGTGTTCCTTTCTCGCGCACCCCGTGGACGAAAATGGGGTACGATGTAGGGACGGGGCACTACACCATAACCAACTAATAAAAAGTTTCGTCCTCGAAACTTAAAGATAGAACCTACCTCTACGAGAATAACGAAAGAAATTTCTCCTTCATTTCTGATTCAAGCTCCCACGTCGACTCTTCGACCGAATGGTTCCTCCAGAGGACGCGGACGAGAGGGATCGTTCGATTGTGCAGCAGCTTATCCTTGCGTTCTATGATTTGAACTGGCTCTTCAACGTAGGATAAGTCGGACTTTAGCTCCAGCTGGCCAAAATCTACCACGTGGCTCGGGTCGTGCACGTACTTTCGCAGTTGAGAGACATGGAAGACATTGTGTACACCTTCAAGCGCCGGCGGTAAGACGATTTTATAGGCCACTGGGGCGACCCGTTCAAGTATTTCGAACGGCCCAACGAATCTCGGACTCAACTTCCCCTTTGCACCGAACCGAGTAACTCCCCGTATGGGTGACACTTTGAGAAATACGTGATCGCCTACTTGAAACTCAAGGGGGCGACGATGAACGTCCGTATAGCTTTTCTGACGACTCTGTGCAGTCTTTAGTCTTTCCCGAATGAGCCGAATTTTCTGCACGGTCTGTTCTACCAGTTCCGGGCCAAGGGTCTGCCGCTCTCCGACTTCGTCCCAGCAAATGGGTGATCGGCACTTGCGCCCGTACAAGGCTTCATACGGCGCCATTTGAATGCTGGATTGATAGCTATTGTTGTACGCAAATTCGGCCAGAGGTAGATGATTGTCCCAGCTTGATTTGAAGTCAATTGCGCAGAGTTGTAGCATGTCTTCGAGAATCTGATTGACGCACTCTGTTTGGCCGTCGGTCTGAGGATGGTAAGCTGAGCTGAATTGCAACTTGGTACCCAGTGCCGACTGAAAGCTACTCCAGAATCACGACATGAACCGTGAATCCCGATCAGAGACGATGGATACTGGAACTCCGTGCAGCCGTACTATCTCATCAAGATATATATGCGCCAGGCGATCAACGCTCCAAGTAACTTTGATGGCAATAAAATACGCTGACTTGGTTAATCGATCGACGATGACCCAGATGGCATCATTCCCCCGCGGCGTCTTCGGCAGACCAACAATGAAATCCATGCACACGTGCTGCCACTTCCATTCTGGAATCGCCAGATTCTGCATCTCCCCGCCCGGTCTCTGGTGCTCAGCTTTCACCTGCTGACAGGCCATGCATTGCGACACGAAGAGTGCCACATCTCTTTTTATCCCGTGCCACCAGAAGTTTGTGCGTCCTTGTACATCTTCGTGTTGCCGGGATGCAAGGTGTATTTCGTATAGTGCGCCTCCGACAGTATCTCCTTTCTGAGTTCTGAATCATCCGGAACGCATAGCCTACCCTTCAATCGAAGCACGCCGGTTTCGTCTTCCGTAAAGTCGGTCGTCCTGCCCGTCGAGATTAGCTCTCACACTTTCTTCAGGTATGGATCGTCCGTCTGAGCGGTCTTGATCTTATCAAGCAAGCTCGGCTCTAACTGCAACTTTGCCAACTGCACATTTCGGAATCTGACTCGGAGTTCGATGCCCATCTCTTCTAGGTCACATAGCAGTCTGGGGTCGATGGATAACGAGGCAATGTACTTCCGACTCAAGGCGTCCGCCACAACATTTCCCTTTCCCGACGTATAGTCGATAGTCAAGTCGTAATCCTTGATCAGTTCAAGCCAGCGCCTCTGCCGCAAGTTCAGTTCCCTCTGCGTGAATAGATACTTGAGGCTCTTGTGATCGGTGTAGATCGTATACGCCACGCCATAGAGGTAGTGACGCCACAATTTCAACGCAAACACAATCGTCGCTAACTCCAGGTCGTGCGTGGGATAATTTTTCTCGTGCGGCTTTAGCTGTCGGGAAGCAAAAGATATCACCTTGTTCCGCTGCATCAGCACACACCCCAAGCCCTGACCGGACGCATCGCTGAATATCTGGAAACCCTCAGTCCCTTCTGGAAGTGCGAGTATCGGGGCTGAGACGAGCCGTTGCTTTAATTCTTGGAATGAAGCTTCGCAGTCGTCTGACCAGTCAAATGCGACTCCTTTCTGGATGAGGCGAGTCAGGGGCGATGCGATCTTCGCGAAGTCCTTCACGAAGCGTCGATAGTATCCCGCTAAGCCAAGGAAACTTCGAATCTCGCTGACGGACATTGGCCGCTTCCAATCGACAACGACTTCAACTTTCCTTGGGTCGACCTCAATGCCTTCAGCAGAAATGATATATCCGAGGAATGCGACGCTGCTAAGCCAAAATTTACATTTGCTTTGCTTCGTGTATAGTTGATTTTCTCGAAGGGTCTGAAGCACGGTCCACAGATGCTCAGTGTGTTGCTGCCTATTCTTCGAGTAGACGAGTATATCGTCGATAAAGACTACTACGAACTTGTCGAGGAATGGTCGGAACACCCGATTCATTAAATCCATGAAAGCAGCAGGGGCGTTCGTTAGGCCGAACGGCATTACCAGGAACTCATAATGGCCGTATCGAGTGCGAAAAGCAGACTTCGGCACATCGTCCGGCTTGATCTTGAGTTGATGGTAACCCGAACGTAGATCAATTTTCGAGAACATCGCGGCTCTCTGAAGCTGATCAAACAGATCGTCGATGCGGGACAGGGGATATTTATTCCGGACGGTAGCTTTATTCAGCTCCCGGTAGTCGATACAAAGATGCATAGAGCCATCCTTCTTCTTGACAAACAGCACGGGCGCTCCCCAGGGCGAGACGCTGGGTCGGATGAATCCCTTGTCGAGCAATTCTTGCAACTGTACTTTGAGTTCTTTTAGCTCTGCAGGGGCCATTCTGTATGGGGCTTTCGAGATCGATCGAGTGTCGGAGAATGTATCGATAGTGAACTCAATCTCTCGATCGGGCGGCATGCCAGGCAGCTCGTCCGAGAATACATCGAAGAATTCTGCCATAATGTCGGTCTGACCCGTGTTTGTACCATCATGTCGTATGTCTCGAACGGAAGCTAGATAGCCTTCGCACCCGGAATGCAGCATCCGTCGAGCAGATATTACGAAGATCACCATGCAGGTCGACGACGCCTCACCACACGAGTAGCAGAATTCAGGCACTCCAGGTATGCGTAATGTGACCTTCTTTTCAGCGCAGTCTATGGTTGCGTTGCACGGACCGAGCCAATCCATCCCCAGAATGATATCGTAGTCCTTAATATTTAGAACTATCGCATCGAGACTGACCTTTTGACCACCTATACAGATGATTCCGTCTCCACAGACTAAATTTGCAGCTAGTGGCATGTCCGACGGAATGTTAACAGTGAGCTCGAGACCCAGCGGTGTCAGGGGAAATTTGTGCTCGACGGCAAAGTCTGCCGATATGAAATTATGCGTGGCACCTGAATCAAACAATACACGAGCAGATTTATTATTGAATTGCAGTATACCTATCACGACTGTGTCAGATGCGAACACTTCGTCTCGGGTCATGGCGTAGACGCGGCCCTGAGCATTAGGGCGATGGTCTTGGCCATTCTGTTGTGCGGTCGGTGGAGTCCGAGGTGCTTGGCCTCGGTTCTGATGGTGTTGTCGTGGGCGCTGGTTTGACTTCTCTGGGCAGTCGCGTACGATATGGTCGGCTCGGCCGCACCCGAGGCACGTACCGTTCTTCAATCGGCACTCGCTGATCAAGTGCCCCTCTTTGTGGCAGAAAGTGCAAACTACTCGATCCTTCGTCTGGTTGCCGCCTCCGTTGCCGCAATTTTGACGCTTGTGTGCGTTGTTGCCTCCCGCATTACTATGGCATTTGTTATTAAAGTGAACAGCGCCGGTAGTAGTAGGAGGGTACTCGGACTCTAGACGGAGGGCATGGTTGAGTGTCTCGTCCATGGTTTTGTACTCGGTCATCGAAACATGAGCACGGATAGTTGAACACAAGCCCACTTCGAATCGTCGAGCTCGACTTGTAGTGGTTGGTAGATATCTCCAGCAAACTTGGCCAGTTTGTTGAATTCGGCCGCATACTGTCGTACAGTCATATTCTCTTGTCTCAATTGCATAAACTCATTTTCTTTCTCCTGTCGTACGGCTGCTGAAAGATATTCTGTCTCAAATGCACTTTTGAATGTAACCCAAGAAATTGCCGCCGTCTCGTCTTCACGTCGAATAGCCCGCTTCTGCACAGTCCACCAATCGTGCGCGTTCATTCGAAGTAGAAGTTGAGCACACGCGACATTCTTCGAGTCCTCGACACCCAGAAGCTCAAACTTGTCTTCCAGCTCCTCCAACCAGTCGATCGCCACCGAGGGATCTTCTGTGCCGTTGAAGGAAGTGCGACAGTTTTTAGTAAATTTTGACACGTCGAAGTTAGAACTTCTCGGTACTGCAGGTGAGAGCACGGGCGCCTCTGGTTCGGCTTCGTTGGATCGAACCGCAGGCTGGGTCACGGCAGGCGTCATCGTTAAATTGTTGTTGTTGCCTACGACCGACTGTACGATCTGCTGGAGGGTATTCAGCTGCTGCTGCTGCAGCTCGAATTGAGCCTCGAACCGATTCTCAAATTGAGCCTGACGAGCCTCCGCTTGCTGACGATGGAGCTCGTTTTGACGTTGCTGCATTTCAAGCATCTGCAGCATACGTTGCATCGGGTCGCCGGAAGTTCCGGCTATAGTAGGCGTCATTCCCGTTGGGTTGACGGAATGCTCGGGTCTAGAAGCACTCGAGCCGCTAGAAGCGCTCGTCTCATCTTTCGCCTGAGCTTCCGTAACTACAGGGAAAAAAAAGGAAAGGCAACTCTCGTTAGTTTCGGAAAATGTCCTGGGTTCAGCATATGGAACAACTCTTCTCATCGACACGAGGTCAACGGTTGGAGACTAGAACTCGACACTAGAGGCCAAGGACGTAAAGCCGTGCTCTGATACCATTATGTCACGCCCCGATTCTTTCGAATCGATAGTCGTCTCCCGGGCGTGATGTCGTACGAACCTAATTTGCGATCGCACAAGGCATAGTCATAAGGCAATCGAGACACGAGATCTAAGAGAGTACGCAGACAAATTGAATCACACAATAAGTAAAGGAACTTGATTCTTTATTGATAATGAACATCATTTACAGACTCCGGTACAAGACTCATTGCCGCGCGGGCTACAACATGACCCGATTACAAAAGAGTGCCGATGAGATAGTCGTTCCATACATTGCACACATCCTTCAATATACATAAGTACTCCAGTGACCTGGATGGGAGGGACGCTGAGTCATCTTCCTTGTATTGTCGAGAGCCTTCAAAAGTGGAGTCGCAGAGAGAGAGAGTCTTCGACGCACGGCCGAAGCTTCAAAAGTCACGAACGTCGTCGAGCTAGTTGGCGCGTCCTTCCTGGTTCGTGGGACCTGCAAGGAGCGAGGATCAGCACATAACACATGTACTGGTGAATGACTAATTAAAATCCAAGCTCTGCATTTGATTCAAGAAGTTTCGTAAACATGTTAGCTAGCTATTTCAATGATCTTTCTAACCATCCTGCTCGATTTGCATGTTAACATATTTTGAGGCAAGCATATGAAATTGTGTAACATTAAGCAACTATCACATTCATCCCGTGTCCCATGCACTTGTTTAAGCAGTGAAGAAGGGTTGTGAAGGCCACTGGCAATTTCAAGCCATCTTGGACTATAGCTGAGTTAGACGGCGACCCTTTCGCGTCGGGTAGCGAGCCCTGTACGAAAGTTCCCGTATAACTCGTGCCGATGAAGGGCTGGCGCTTGCTATACACTCGTTCCTCCCGGGCCAAATCGGTCGCTTGGCCTAGGTAACCGTTCGAGGAAACTACACCTTATCGACAAGTTGTCCAATGACCGTTTTTCCTTTGAACTTAGTTGATTTGCTCATTTAGCCGTATCGTTGCGATAAACGTTAATCGATTCATTCATTGTTTTGCATAGACCAAGTATGATTGTATAAGTAAGCATTTTGCTTTTTTCGAAACCGGCAGTTCGATGACAAGTGTTTTGTAAGAAATCGTGCAACGATTTCTTGATTCTACACTATTATGACAAGCATTCATTTTACTTCACATATTAAGCTTTGAAGTAGAGGGACGAGGCGAAGGAGGTCAGCCACTCGCCTTAGACTTGCTTCAAGCGAGCGACCGGTTGGCTGCGCTGTCGTCGCCTACGCGATCACCTGCAATCGCATAAGCAACTGATTAGAACACTGTACATTTCAAGGAATTTCGATATGAATGTGAGCTTGAAAATGCATCACGAAAACCTATCGAAAACATTCACGAAAAGCGCATTCATGAAAACGAAAGCCAAAGCCAAATCAAGTGCGGCATAAAAACCACAGCAACGGGAGGTCTCTCCCGACTCAGCCGCAGAGCCAATCATCGAGGCGCAACCCGATGAATATGGAACTTGGTTCCGAAGAAGCCATTCCATAATGTGAAATGGATCTTAATTCAACCGTTCCCGTTCGATCGACTCGGCCGATTCCGACCTATCGGTCCCGACCGAATTGATAGCGACAGTGTTCCTTTCTCGCGCACCCCGTGGACGAAAACGGGGCACGATGTAGGGACGGGGCACTACAATTTTCAAATAAAAACAAGTTTGCTTGGTTGCAAATAAGTTAACTAAAAATGAAGAAAAAAATTATTGCAAGCAAGTAGATTATTATCAATTTTTTTGACATAAAATTGATCTCGTCCCCTTAAGTACTTGAATTATGCATCCTTCTTCTAGACCTAAAGCCGAATGAAAGTGTGATTAATGAAATATTTATTTAAATTTAGCTTTTCAGTAGTTAACAAGTGGAGAGTATACACAATTTGTAATTTTTTTTCTTATATATAATTATGTCATACACAATTTGTATTCAATATTAACTTCTACCAAACAAATAAGAAGAAAATTTTGTGTCTAACTGCAAGCAACTAAACTAAAAGTGGGAGAGTTTTGTTTGGATTGAGTGAGGTGTAAGTAGATGGAAAAGTACAATTTAGTTACGTATTTTTTTTGGAATTTCATGCTTTTTTTTGTCCCTTTTACTTCCATAATTTGTTCAAATAGCATACTAAGGAGATAAAATATATTATAATAATAGGGGAGACTAATTAATTGATAATCAAATTAATAATTAACATTGTTTTAGAATTATGATTAACATAAATCAACTAAAATGAAGGTAATTATAGTAGCTTCTATATCATAACAACAACAACAACAATAATAAGTACTCTTTCTTAATTATTTGTTGTTTAAAATTGGTTATTGTGATTTTTGAACAATAGTAAGCATTTTACCTACTTGATTAATTAAATACCTTAAATATTGTTTATGAATATTAAATTAACAAAAAATAATTTTACTACTAATTTTTACTAATGGTTTTATACTAATTATTTCAGTTACTTGTTAATGTTAATTGTATCAGCAAGTTAAAACTCTTTGCTTTTATTTACAAGTATTAATAATTATATTACTTGCTTTATAATAATTAAGTTTTATTAATTAAATATCTTAAGTTATTAATGTTAATTAAATAATGGTGTTATAATTTGTTAAGTGATTGTACTAACCATGAAAAAAAACATGCGAAAAACCAAAATCGATCCAACGTCCTCTATCAAATAAAAACCTAAAAATAGAGAAAAGATGAAGAAAAAGTTTTAATTTGTTGCAATTACATAAATTCATCCTTCACTTTCCTTCCGAACAAAATAAGAAAAGTGGTAGTTTATTTTCCAGAAACTGCTGCTCTTCATTTGCTTCTTTAAAGAAAATCCATAGTTTTATATTTGTGTAAGAAAGCATTTTTTTCAAAATAATTAGTACTCACAAGTTGAAAGCACCCTAGAGGAGGGGCAAATAGTGTTCAACGAAAATTAAGCGCAACTAAAAGATGCTAATATGTAAGTTAAATTAAATGCTAGAAATAATGTAAGAACCAAAACACCCGATATATCATGGTATCCTCAATGAGATACCCGAGTCCTGAACTCTCTTCAGCTTTATCCACTATTATAAAGATATTTACACTTGCAAACTTTGATATGAATGACTCATCAATTTCATATACGCGAACTTTGATCCGAATGGCTCACTGACTTCAACACAAGCTTTGATCTAAAGCTTTTCGGACTTCAATCTCTTTAAAAAAGAATATATGATATTTCTACAAAAAGTAAAGATCTCAATTATAACTCAATCTTTATCCTATTAATAATGAAAATTGAATAGCTTTTGATAGTGATATGTTTGGAGTAGAAAGTTTGCAATTTAGGCTCTAAGAAGTTCATAAAAGAGGAGAACATTTCCTATCACTACAAAAATATTGCAAATTAGCGACTGAAGTAGCGACTAATAGAATATATAACAGTAACGATTATATTATAGTCGCCAATATAATGAATAGAAGTAGTTACTGTGTAGAACGACATAGCGTCAATATGTCTTTCTGCACAGTAACGATTATATTATAGTCCTTTCATTTTTAAATGCAAAAAAATAGACAGAATGGTATATCGACTGCATTGTTGGTGACATGTCGTTGATATATCATTTAGTGCTCACTAGACCATGTTAAAAACTTGCAGTTGCTAGATAAAAATAATAATATTTCAAGCATATTAGTTGCATACCTAGCTAGGTTCCAAAAAACTTGCACTTACACTTGCTAGATGAAAAACTTACACTTGCACTTGCCATATATGGTTAAAACAATAGGGGTATCAGGCTGAAAGTGTCACGTCCTGCTCCTATAGGAGCGATCGTCCTCGCTAAGACGTAATGTCGTACGAGCCTAGTGCGCTCGTGCAATACCAAGTCCAGAAACGTTCGATTTAAACTATGCCACAGAGTTGCACAGAGTGTCCCCATTTGCAGCGGAAAGTAAATGAACACAATTTGAAACAAACTTAATGGTCTTTATTGATATTCAAGAAGTAGTACAAGCGGCGTTATGCCATGATTACAATTCACTCAAGCTCTCTCTCTCTCTCTCTCTCTCTCTCTCTCTCGAAACATAAAAGGCGTGCCAAGTGGCTTACAAGATGAAATAATTTATGGCGATGTTCCGATACATTATGTCATGTATATGGTGCTTCATCTCCTTGCAACGCTCCAAGGCTTCAGAGTTAGCTCCGCGCCTTAGCACGTTCGAGGGAAGTCTCCGCACCCGACGTAGTTCTTTCGCACCCTACAACAGACTATGTGGTTATCAGTACATTATTATGCACTGGTGGGGAGGCTAGCTCGCCCACTCGCTATCATTACCAAACACATTCATTTTACTTCTGTACATCATCTATCATTCATTGTCTTTCTAATCTTGTCTTAGGATCAGTTTCATGGCATACCATTCAAGCCTATCTCGTGTTATTGGTATCAAGTGTCACATGAAAATACATGTACAAATTACCCATACTTACCGTCTGGTCTTTCCTGTCCAAGTAAACCATGTTAGTCAATAGTTCATATATAACGACTTAACGAAATTTATGTAAACATTCAAGTATCCAGGACGTGTCCCTGCCTCAGGTTATACGAAGTGTCCCGGCTCGTCAAGATACGTTATGTTCGAGCCCTGTTCCGATGATCAATCTCGCTCATTATCCTATCTACTCAACCAATCAGTTGTGTTATGCTCAAACATAGCTCCGTTGCGTTACAGTCGGTAACCTAGCAAGTCAACTATACTCAACGTTATTCAGATTACTTTATTTCAATGCAAGGACTTGCACATGGATTGCCACCAGCAAGTCTACCTAGTCTATATGCATCGGTCGCTGGCTCTACAAGCCATTTGGATATTTTTCTTATGGTATTCTCATCTATCAAGCGTGATGGCTAGTACACCTTTATAGGCTATGCCATACCCAGGCCTTACGCCTCCTGTGTGCCCGAGCCCGTACATAGGCCACCCGTAAGCCATGATTCTGCCTAGGCTGGCCATCGTGATTGTTAACTTGGAATCGTTTGTTCTATCACTCGTGCACGAGTTATCCGCGACTATTTCGTATTCTTATTTCTTTAGTTAAACGGTTGGGCTGTCGAGAGCCTAAATGGATTATCGGCTGTCTTGAGCCATTTATCACATAAGACCGTCATGGGCCATTTGTCTTATCAGGCTGTCTTGAGCCATAATGCGTTATCGACCAGGTTGGTGATGGCATCCGTACAGCACGGGTAGTGAGCCCCGTTGTACGTCCCCGTCATACCTGTCGCTAACCATTCTTTTCTTCCTTATTCTTCTTTCACTTGTTCATTCGTTCTATTATTTATTTGTTCGTTCATTCATTCATACGTACATTCATTATGCAGTTCCCTGTGCGGGAACCACCTTGGCGACCCATTGGTCCCGAAGCCTTTCCATGTTTTCATACTTCGTACGAAATGACTATGTTGATAGTCTTCCTGCCTCAGTCTACTAAACCATTCATTGCTTCATAACTCAAGTTGTGGTGCGATTCTAAGTGACAAGTATTTCATTCACGAGTTAACGCATAGCCAATTTTACTCAAAACTAAGCTGTGTGCGAGCACGAATGTGTCGTTCGGTGCCAAGGTTCAAGTAGTATCTCCAGTTCATTTCCAAGTTCTACACAAGCATGCAAGATGTGAGTTATTCCCTTAGTTAGGTGCGTTGAGTCATTTATTAGCATGCATAGAGTTATCGCCTAGCAATCTAACAATACAGTCTGTATTATTATGTGTCTAGGCTAAGCAAAGATAGGTTTATCGGAGCCACCCACCTTAGCGATGATCGCGTTGGCCGAGCGATACTCCGAGCGTGCCTTTGAAAGTCTAAGTCTGGATTCATCTTGACGGGACAATATAGGTCTTACATCGATTCACATCGACACTTCATCAGGTCGACGCAACTCTTCGAGTCGACGGCTCATTTGAGTCGTTGCACTTGCCGTTTGAATCGGCGTTCCGCTAAGGCGGAGCGGGTCGTTACAGAAAGTGAGTGCAAGTTTAGAATGTATTTAATATTTGAAAATAAAGTCTAATTTCTAACTTGAAAACTATATAAGCTAGAATGCATGCAAATTTTATACGTTTTGAGGATTTACTCTAGGTTACCCTAAGGCTAAGGCTAATGTTAAGTTTGAGTTGTCAATTGCCTTTACATATCGGGGTTGCATTATTTACCTAGGATAACTCGTAATGTTTACAACTACAAATAAGATACAATATGATTAGAATATATATATTGATCCTTTTCTTCAATAATATTCTCTTCTTCATATGCGTTTGCTTGAATCATCATGGTTGTCGATATTCTACAATTATATAGTTTTTGATCATGACTCCTATCTTCATGGATTTCCGTCTTTAACGGATATAAATCTTCACATCATTTTATCATTATATAGCATTCGTTCATGACAAATCTTACTTTACTTTACTTGATTTTAAATAAAGTTACGCATATAAAGCAATATGCGTGCCTAATACACAATGTATGTACAATTTTTGACACTAATAAAAATATTATAAAATACAAGTGTGGATAATAAGAGTATGTGTATCCTACTATAATAAGGATCTTAGTGAATGTAACTGTGGATGAAGAGAATTACTTTAATCAAGATACACAATTAGTGGTTCTATAACAAAAAACTTAACTAATTAACCATAACCAAAATACCTAAAGTAATCATCGGGCTAACACATGCGTATGCGTCGAAGTCGTTGGAGCACAAATCAACTGAAATATCGTCCTATTACTTACCATGGATGACGACGACTTACACTACATCACCATACGAAGTCGCACGTCAATGCTACATGCATTTTCAGCTGTGCCATTCATCATCTTCCATTTACGCAGTATGTAAATTAGGGTTACGATAATGACTTCTTATTTTTAGCTCTGCCGTATGCAAATGTGCAATAATACTGCCTATTAAGCTGCAAAAGAATAAGAATAAATACATTAACCTCCCATGTGTTCATGGGTATTAAAATGACTATCATTATTTTTAAAATAATTACATGCACCATTCCTCTGCTTTATGTTTATTTCTAAAATAAGGGTGGTTAGTGTTATAATTTTCTATAAAAGAATATAAAGCACAGAGGTGGTCCCTATTTCAAAATAAGGATGATTCAAGTAATAAGTATGAAACATAATAATAGTTAGGCCTTGTTTGGTTCACGTGAAGGAATGTAAAGGAAATCAATTCCTTGGCATCTCATTTCCTTTGAAAAATTACAATTCTCATTGATTTTCCTTTTCGATGTTTGAAAATGTCAAAAAATTTGGAAAAGAAAGTGAATACTTCAAGATGGAAAATTGATTCCTTACTTGGATGGATGTAATCATTATCTCCTAGTTTTTCTTCTATTTGAAATCACTTTTCTTTCATCCTCAATTCCTTTGCATCCAAACATAGGAAATTAATCACTTTTCTTGCCCTATTCCATGATTCCGCGAACCAAACGAGACCTTAGCCCTCGTTTGGTTCGCGGAATGGAAGGGAAATGAAATCAATTCCCTGGCATTTCATTTCTTTTGGAAAATTACAATTTCCATTGAGTTTTCATTCCGATGTTTGAAAATGCCAAGGAATTGGGAAATGAAAGTGAATACTTTAATGTGGAAAAGTGATTCCTTGCTTGGATGGATGAAATTACTTTTTTTTTCTAATTTTTCTTCCATTAGAAATTACTTTCATTTCCTTTTCAATTCCTTTGACATCCAAACATAGGAAAATAATTACTTTTCTTTTCTAACCCGATGATTCCGCGAATCAAATGAGGCCTTAAGCTACATCGCGCAAAGAATAAAGCAAAGATACCTACTTGCACATAGAAATAGTAAGAGGTACTTGGATGAAAATGGGTAAGAGAGGGAGTAAATTTCAGATTAGCATTTACAAAATGGAAGCATTTACAAAATGGAAGCAATAAGTAAAAAAATTATGGTGGGAAAACCCAGAAAAGAAAGCAAGCAAGCAAGCAAGCAAGAATTAAGCATTTTCAAAAAAAATTTAAAAAAAAAGGGAAGAAAAGAAAAGAAAAGAAAAGAAAAGGAAAGGAGAAAAAGGGAAAGCAGCAGCAAACAGCGGTCTCCTCCCCGTGCTGTCTTCCGCTCGTCTTTTTAAAGCTTGAGCAGCACCAGCACCAGCAACAGCACAGCATAAGCTCACTCCCCCAAAATCCGTAGGAAAAATTTCCCAATTCACCCCCAAAAAATTTCCCAATCCCCCCATAAAATCTCAACCCCAATGCCAGAATTAGGGTTAGGGTTCGGCCTCTGATGCGGAGCCGGAGGAAGAAAGGGAGCTAGCTAGCCAGTGTTTCTTCTCCTCAGCTCCGCCTCCCCTCTCTCGATTTCTCTAGGGTTAGGGTTTCCGTGGGAGGGAAATGGCGATGGTGGTGAAGGATCAGGGGATGGACGCCGGGAAGTACGTCCGGTACACGCCGGAGCAGGTGGAGGCGCTGGAGAGGGTGTACAGCGAGTGCCCCAAGCCCAGCTCCATCAGGAGGCAGCAGCTCATCAGGGAGTGCCCCATCCTCTCCAACATCGAGCCCAAGCAGATCAAAGTCTGGTTCCAGAATCGAAGGTTGCTTTTACTCCTTTCCGAATTTCTCTCCTCTTCTTCTGTTTTTTTTTTTTTGGATTTTTTGGTAGTAGTTGGAATTATTTTCTTATTTTTGTTAGATTTCTTATGGTAAAGTTTGGTTTTTATTTTTTTTTTTTCGATCTATGTGAAGATTTTCCCTCGTTCTGCTTCTTAAATGTTCGATTTTAAAAAAAACAGAGTTCTCCAATGGCGGATGATCTATGTTTTACGACTACACGACACTAAACGGACATCGGCACGTACACGACACAGTTTTTGGCTTATTTTTGGAGTGTTTGTGTGGCATGCGACATGGACACGGCGACCACGCTTCAGTGACCGTCTTCCTAGTTCTGTTGTTTCCTCATACGGCAGGAAGAAACTTTTTCTTTTCCTTTTGCAATTTGGTTGTCCTCTAATTTATGTGAATATTTTCCCTTTTAAACTTTTGTTTTTTTATCAGAGTTCTTTAATGCCTGATGATCTGTTGCAAGGACACGAAATGGACACGGTGACAGGTCACAATCACCGTTTATGTAATCTGAGCATTTGGTGTCTCCGTCGCGTCCATTACGTGTACGACACGGACAGGCACGGACACGACGACCACTCTGTAATGTCCGTGCTTTCTTGCTGATGATGCTGGATAATGAGAATTTTTCTCTTCAATTTTTGATAATGAAGCTTCAGAATGAGGCTTTTGCAACTTTTTAGTTGGTACATGGGTACTTTTTTTTAGAAGTTTCTTTTCTTTTCCTGCAATTTTTTATAGTAATAAATAGAAAATCAAGATGGTTTGGAGAAATTATGATTTTTGGCAGTTGATTTCTTAGTATTTTTTGTACTTTTTCTTTGTTAATACTTTGGAAAATAATCATTTAGGTGGGTTTGGTACTGTATGTTTGGGATGCTTCTCTTTACTTTTTTGGAACCAAAGCTGTTTGGTCACACCAGCTTCTGTTCAGTTGTTGGGTGTGTGTGTGTGTGTGCTTATCTATGTTCCATAGACACCACATAGAAATGAGGCATATTTTTATGTGTCCTGGTATCCTCTGTGTTGTCTGTGTCCAATATATGTATGTCACGATGCTACACTACACGGACATGACACTAATTTTTGAAGGGATGCTGCTACGTGGCCTGCGCTTTTGGCCCGCAGTCCAGTGGCAGCCTCCCATTGGCAGGTCTACCATTGGGGACGAATGGGGTTCAGCCATGTAGGAAACCGCGGGCCATTTATCATTTCCGTTTTTGAAGTGTTCCTTCTTCCTAATATCCATTTTGTATTGTTTGATGATCAACATTTCTAGGAAGTTTTTGAGTTTTTCTTTGCCAATGATCTCCCTTTTGGACTTGGCTCTTTTCGACATTTGCACTTCTGTACCTTTCCCCAAGAGAGCATCTTTTATAAGATTTTTTTTCTTTCTATTTACTGCCTGCATTATGTGTTCTGTATGAAAAAAAGATCTGATGGCCTTCAGTATATTGCCTTTTTTAACTAGTTGGTTGATATATATATATATATATATATATATATATATATATATATATATATATATGGAAATGGTAATTAATTTCTGTAAACATAAACACTCCCACTGGGATTCGAACTCTGCCCACCCGGGCCACATATGCCTCCACACTAACTACTTGGGCTAGCAGTCATTAAATAGCTAAGACTGAGAGCTACTACTTAGTGTCTTTATTGCAATATTAATGCAAGAACGGACCTATCTCAACTAAACTGTCCTTTTTCTAACATGTAAAGGAACAAGTAAAAACAGTGGAGCTGTATTGCCTATTTAGTATATAATAATGTCTGAACCAACATTATATATAATGTCTCAGTTGGCTTATGTGATCTTTTGTTCCCAAATACGTGAGACTGATATATCAGTTAATCTAACTATTGGTAAAATGGTTATTTAGATGCCGCGAGAAGCAGAGGAAGGAAGCCTCTCGTCTCCAGACAGTTAACAGAAAGCTGACTGCCATGAACAAGCTGTTGATGGAAGAGAATGACCGACTACAGAAGCAAGTGTCTCATCTCGTTTACGAGAACGGCTACATGCGCCAACAAATTCACACTGTAAGGACCAAATTTTTCTCTAGTGTGGATTTCGTGTCCTGGTTTTCTTTAATATGAATATGGACTATTAGAGGGTTTTGCTTGATGCACCAGTAAGGTTTGGTGCTTGCATTCTAAAGGCTACATGTTCTGGGTCACTGGAACAACCTCTCCATACATTGGGAGCCGAGGCTGCTATACCTTGACCCGCACACCCTCCCCAGACCCTGCATTAGCAGAAGCCAAGTGGCACTAGGGCGATCTTTATTAATGTCAACTAATAGGTGCTAAGATTCTAGGTTACGGTAATTATTCTTCTAAACAATGCCACCTCTTTACAGGCAACTGTGGCTACTACAGATACAAGCTGTGAGTCTGTAGTGACAAGTGGTCAGCACCACCAACAGCAAAACCCAACACCTCAACATCCACAAAGGGATGCTAATAACCCAGCTGGGTAATCAATCTTGAAACTTACTGCTTCATTACAAGTGCTCCTCATTTCTCTTGCATTTCGTAATTTTAGCCCCTTGGCATTTTTTCAGTCTACTCGCAATTGCTGAGGAGACCCTGGCGGAGTTCCTCTCCAAGGCGACTGGAACAGCTGTCGATTGGGTTCAGATGGTTGGGATGAAGGTGATTATTTAGTGGATTCTACTTGTCTTTTTTTTTGCTAACTAAACTCAATGATGCTAATTGAACTCAATGATGCAACTAAACTTGTTGGTTACCATTTATAGCCTGGTCCGGATTCGATTGGAATCATTGCTGTTTCGCACAATTGTACTGGTGTAGCAGCAAGAGCCTGCGGTCTTGTGAGTCTAGAACCCACAAAGGTGAGTTGGAGTTGTTTAGGATAAGTTTTCCTTCAGTACGTAGTGTTTGTTTCCTGATACAAGTTTGATGCTATGTTATCTTTTAGGTCGCAGAGCTCCTCAAAGATCGTCCATCTTGGTATCGCGACTGCCGTTCCCTTGATGTGCTTACTGTTATCCCTACTGGAAATGGTGGGAATATCGAGCTCATATACATGCAGGTTTGTGTTCTTTTGCGCTGTAGTGTGTAGTTGTGCATTGGTTCTTAGGATCTTCTTATTGTTGTATATTTATCGAAGGCCCTTTCATTTTCTCAGACTTACGCACCAACTACTTTGGCATCAGCACGGGACTTTTGGACACTCAGATACACTTCAGCTCTAGAAGATGGCAGCCTTGTGGTATGATATTATTCTATTTGTCCTATTAATGTGATGTTACACATAATTTTCAGATGGGTCTGATTGTGCTTATCAGACCATGTATTGAGGTTTTTAAAGTTGCATAAGACTCTTCCTAGAGTAAATGATGAAACAATCAAGGATCTATTACTGCAAAGTTCATTGAAAATAGCGTACTTATCCAAAGGAAACAATGTTCTCCATTCTTATAATTTAATATTCCTCGTTGTTCCATAAAGTAGATCTTCTTATCAGACCATGTCTTGAGACTTTTAAAGTTGCATTATTCTTATAATATAATATTCTTCTTATATGTAGATCTGCGAAAGATCGTTGACTCCTTCTATCAGTGGCCCGACTGCACCAGCTGCTCCAAATTTTGTTAGAGCTGAGATGCTGCCCAGTGGTTATTTGATCCGCCCTTGCGACGGTGGTGGTTCGATGATTCACATTGTTGACCATGTTGATTTGGATGTGAGTTTCTCATTTGAACCTTGTTTTTGTGTGTAATAACCATGCACCACATATTTATTTTATACACTGTTATGCTCAGGCTTGGAGTGTGCCGGAGGTTCTAAGGCCCTTGTACAAATCACCTAAAATCCTGGCTCAGAAAATGACTATAGCTGTAAGGACTGTTTCCTGTTTCTGTGTTATTTATTTTCATCTTCTCCTAACTCACTGTTAAGACTTCACTTGACCTTATTCCAGGCTCTGAGGCATATTAAACAAATTGCTCAGGAGACAAGTGGTGAGGTTACCTATAGTGGGGGACGTCAACCTGCAGTCTTGAGGACATTTAGCCAGAGATTAAGCAGGTAAATCTTTTGCTGCTTTTTTTTTTCTCTCTGCTCAATGATTCCAAGTATTGTTATTTTGCTTGGTCTGATACTACCTAAAATAAACGACAGGGGATTCAACGATGCTGTGAATGGGTTCACAGATGATGGCTGGTCGCTGTTAGGCAGTGACGGTCTGGACGATGTTACTATTGCAGTAAACTCATTACCAAACAAACTTTTGGGGTTGCATTCCAACTCGTCACCCATGTTTTCTACCATGGGAGGTGGAATCTTGTGTGCTAAAGCATCCATGCTATTGCAGGTTTTCCTCTCGTCTTAACTCAGAGAACTTGGGTCTGTTCTTATTCAACAAGATACAGTGGATAAATAATTGGGAAGGAAAAAATGACATCTTAAAGGGTGTTCTTTTGTAAACCATTTGTACACTTTTCGAGTCTAATGTATGTTGCTTTGGTTATTTAGAATGTTCCACCTGCTTTACTGGTTCGCTTCCTACGGGAGCACAGATCAGAGTGGGCTGACGGTGGTGTTGATGCATATTCTGCTGCATCATTGAGAGCTGGCCCATTTGTGGTTCCTGGTTTGAGAGCTACTAGTGGTTTTTTAGGAGGTCAGGTCATATTACCTCTAGCTCATACTGTGGAACATGAAGAGGTATTGAACAATTCTTTTAGACAATAATGTAAATGCACCTGCCACTTGTTATTGTTACTTGTATCTAAACTTGCAATATTATATTCCCACTTGCAGTTCTTGGAGGTGATCAGGCTAGAAGGTCATGGATTTAATCATGATGATGTTTTGTCAAGGGACATGTATTTATTACAGGTTTGTTTCTAAAGACATCAAAACAACTCAAATGTATTGATCCCTAGGCACACAATTTTAACTGACTCGTTTCTATTGGCGAGGCAGCTATGTAGTGGAGTGGATGAGAACTCAGTCGATGCATGCGCCCAACTTGTATTTGCACCTATAGACGAATCTTTTGCTGATGATTCCCCCTTGCTACCCTCAGGATTCCGTGTGATACCGCTTGATCCTAAAACGGTAGGTTTCCTGTCACAAGTATTTAAAATATTTAGTCATTGTAGGAAACTTGATAGGATGTTTATCTTCTAGCAGATTGCTTTTAGGCATTACATATGAAACTTGAAATCTGAATCTTGCACATTTATATAAGCTTGAGTTTGGATTGCCATTGGTTTTGCCTTTTTTTGCCTTTTTGGTATTATTTAATTTATGTACCATTACATGGAGCAGTCTTGCCTCCTTTTTTACTTGTGCTTGGTTTTCATCATACAACTTTCACTGTTTACTACTCACGGCACAATCTTTGTGTGATTTTCACAGTTAAAGTAAATTGTTATCTTTCACAACCATCCATAACTTGGGTTTAAAGTTATGTAAATCCAGCTTCTAAATGGTTGTGCAGGATTCACCTGCTGCAAATCGAACTCTGGATTTGGCATCTACGATGGAAGTCGGATCATGTGCAGCAGCGCGCTCTGCAACTGAAGCTTCATCGAATGCATACAACCTGAGATCTGTCCTGACAATTGCATTCCAGTTTACATATGAGAATCATCTCCGTGAAAATGTGGCTGCAATGGCACGGCAATATGTCAGGAGTGTTGTGGCTTCTGTGCAGAGAGTTGCCATGGCAATTGCTCCTTCACGGTTGGGTACTCAAGTAGGTATGAAGAATCCACCTGGTTCCCCTGAAGCCCAAACTCTAGCACGATGGATTTCTTGTAGCTACAGGTATCATGTTTTCTTTTATATGTACACATTCAGGTCTTTCTTCAATATTGTTACTTATATTGGTCAGTTAAATAGTTTATTAACAAGGAACTAGGAAACAATGACATTCAAAATAAGTAGTGTATACAGACATGCCAAAGGTACATGTGTACATGTCTGTATCATGTCCTCTCCTTGTCCATGCCACATAGATTAGGAATGATTTTGTAAGTTTTGACTTCTTCACAATCTTATAAAAAAACTTATCACTCAGCAGTGCCCTTATAGAATAAATAAGCATATATCTGTTTCTTTGCTTAATATAAGTTTAGTTATGATCTTTTGACAACTATAAAGGAAATTCTTATTGTATTTTCTTGACAAGTTAGTAGTCCTTACAATGGTCCAACTTGCTTGAAATTTATTCCTTGTTCACATATGGCTCTACCTAATTGTCTGTATGAATGTAAGGAATCCTTGTTTTACTAGGTTGCTTTTCTAATTTAATTGATTGTATGACTTGTGTCTTCCATAATTTTGTAAGTAACATCCTTAAATATTTTCAGGTTACATACAGGAGTGGATCTCCTTCAAGATGATTCCCATGCAAGTGATTCATTGCTGAAACTTTTGTGGCACCATTCAGATGCGATTATGTGTTGCTCACTGAAGGTGTGAATTATCTCATAGGTTTACTAAGATATATAGTCAGTAGTTTACTCCTTACCTAAAACATTCTAAACTATGCAGGCTTCCCCTGTGTTCACATTTGCGAATCAAGCTGGTCTTGACATGTTGGAAACCACCCTCGTTGCGCTGCAAGATATAACCCTGGAGAAGATCCTTGATGATGGTGGTCGGAAGGTTCTTTGCTCCGAGTTCCCCAAGTTAATGCAACAGGTTAGTATAGTGAGAGAAACCAAGAGCCTCTTCTATTGACTATAAATATATGAATCAAATTGCCATGCTAACTTTCTTCATTTTTTGCTTCTGCTAGGGCTATACTTATTTACCTGGTGGAGTGTGCGTGTCGAGCATGGGAAGGCCAGTGTCGTATGAGCAGGCTGTCGCCTGGAAGGTCCTCAACGACGAGGATTCACACCACTGTTTGGCTTTTATGTTCTTGAACTGGTCTTTTGTCTAATGCACTTAGATGCTGTTTATTTATGTATCTGCTTTCAAAGATTCTGGCAGTTTGCTCATATATTATGATGAACCTTTAATGGTTTCTACTATGTATTGCGGTTTAGTAAGTTATCACAGCAAACTATGTTTGAATGTTATAACTCCCTAGTTTATACTTGATCTTGTTCCATGTTTTTGAAATTGATCACACATCATTGAATTATCTACTTGAAAATTCTCTTAGGGTTTATTGTGCTTGTTTGTCCATAATTTATTTCAAATTATGCAAAAAGTTCGTCATATAATTGGAATCATTGTAGAGACTTGGTGAATGGTTTGAGTCAGTTTGATTGCTATAAAGTATCTTGTTGATGGATGTTAAATCTTCAGGAAAGGATCAGAATATTCTCTGATATTTGAAATTTGATCGGAAGAGAATCTTGGAGCTGGTTAATGTTAAAACCCGGTACACCCAACTTGAAAAGACCTTTGGATTTTTGGAAGTAGCTGCTTTTTATTGATTAGCACTATATCCAAATGTGTCTCATCAATTGAGCAGTCTAAAGTTTGTGTGTAGATAGGCTGCAGGTGATTTATAGGATGGATGGGTCTGTGAGTGATTTGACTTCAATTTGGCTTTTGTCTTTATTTCCTATCCATTCTCAGACATCCTAACAGGGTGGATGTGATTGCCATCTCTCTGCCCTTTTCTTTCAGCTTGAGTGTGGCTGCAAAAGTTAAATGATACAGCTGCAAAACTATTAATTAGCAGTGCAATTGCTGTTGTTTGATGGACTGCACTTTTCACTCGTGCAGTAATTGTATTGTTGTAACTCTATAAAAGAACCAACACAATAATTACTCACTAGATCATATGCCACTGAAGCAAAAGTGATGATTCTAAGGGCCTAACTGTAGCATTGCTGCATTGGGAGCTATCACAATAACCTTGGACACTGATCATAATCCCTCAGTTTTCTTCCATTATAACGAGGGTTTGTTGTCACGTCCCGCTTTTAGAAAACTCGAGGTATATGGGGACGGACTAGGCCAGCTACTTCGTATGAAGTAATGAACGTCATACGACGATCACGGCTATTGAGTAGACAGGTGGGAGGACTCTATCAGGCAAATAACGTAATCTTAAGGTCGGCCAACATTTCTAGTATCTCAATCCAACAACAAGAAACAAGAGTATATCATACATGAAAATAAAAATACATTCCAAAATACATTATATACGATCATAAAACTAGTAGGACAAAATGCTACACTAGCAGTGTACAAATAATGCATGATCATAATCAGCCTAGGTCTAGGACTAACGCTCGCTCTAACTAAACACCACAAAATGAAATATGATCAACGAGAGGTAAGAAAAAAAATCATTCGCGAGCTAGGGCCACTGCTCTACGGGTGTAGGCATCCAGCTGAAGGTACGGTAGATCCTCTGGTAAACATGGACAAACAAAATTAGTGGGGTCAAAACCCAAGCAACAAGTACTGCAAAGGAGCCCGAAGTGAACGACAAAACTCGCAACAAATCAACAACGATAATACAACAAAAGTAAATAAATGCTAGTCGAGAATATCAATGCACGCTCTCGAGAATGAATGGAGCATATAATACTGAAATCAAAATACTGAACAAGAACTAACTATAAAGCATCATAATGCGACGAGTAGCGAGAGAGCATATGAACTACTCTAGAGTAAGACTACAACAAGTAAACCAAATAAGGACAGGGGTTGCAGATCGTTACCCGAGCAGAACTTAGCTTCTAACCACACACCAACAAAATAGAACTAAAATACGAACATAAGGATAAAGCAGAACCAACAAATGCACATCCAAACATATATTACGACTTGATATAAGTTAACTAGCTAGGGTTATCATAAGACTTAATTAGTAAGGATGCAAGTCGAGAAACTTTGCTACCACATACACTACAGGTACTCGAATCGCCATCGGTTCGAGTATGCACTTGCAACACAAAACATAACATAAACAATAACAAACAAAATCAAAACGTGTCGCAACACACAAACTTGATAGGTCATGGAGCCCATACCAATCGGAGTTGTCGATACCTCATGGGGCCCTTAGCAATCGGAGTTGCTAGTATTGCGGATATCCTACCCTCCCAATAAACTACATGAATTTAGCTAGTCAATTATGCTACAAGATTTATTTTCGATTCTTAAGTCGTGTACACTAGAGAATCGTCTTACAATGACGAGCAATGGGTACGAGTTATTCGTGAGTTATCACTGGCGAATGTTCTTGTAACTCACAACACGTGAGACACTGGACAATACACACAGATGATTGTCCAATGCCAAGATACAATAGGTTAAGCATGCAAAATATTAGTTAATTCCACGGTGTCGTGAATAACATATAAACTCATGTCAGAGTGTATGAAATTAAAGCAGTTAAACAAAATAAAAAAAATATGCAAAAAGGGGTATCATAGTAGTATACCGGCGGTACGCCGAAAAATCACAAGAAGTTCTAGAAAATGGAAAATGGTATGCCGACGGTATACTAGGGTATGCCGTTCAGGTTGAAACAGTTTAAAAAAGTCTAAAAGTCAAATTTTCAGGAATCAAAACTTGCACCGATTCCTTCAAACTCAAAATCAACAAGATATAATGCTAGGACATATATAACTAAGTTTGCAAGAGAAATCTCACTTAATGCAAACGATGTTAGTGCCGGGGCACAATTTTTCGATGGAAAACTGAGAATATGAAACAATTGTAAAAACAATGTTCCAACACAACACTTCTAGGAAGGTTGCGCAAGTATAACGAAGATCTAAAAAGATATCGTTATGATATTACGAGAATCTAAAAAGATTTCGTAATCACAGCAGCGAAGAAGATGACAGACGAAAGATGGAAGATGGCCTGCTGGGGTGAATGATCACCGTTGCTCAAAGCTTTATTCGTCCTACACGAACAGCTTCCAGGAACCAGCAAGTTCGTCGCAGAACTTGGAACACTCCTGTTCTTCTGACTCCTCGGATGGACACGAACTCCCGTGCAAAAGCAACGCTGGTGCGGCGCCTTTCCTCTCTCTCGAAGGCTGCTGGAATTCGCAAGCAAATTCCGATTAGAACTGTGTTAAAGAACACGTCTGAATTCTCTGTTTACTTGTGCTAAAAAACACTTCGTAAACTTTCTGTGGTGGCTTCTCTTTCTATTCTGTAATGAGCCTTGAGAGAGAGAGGATGCCTTATATAGGCCCTGCAGCAACTGTTCGATTGCCACAAAGTTAGGAACGTGGTAAAAACCACCCCGAACATGTAGCAACCGCCCAGAACATGCATACGCACGTTCTGCTGCAAGTTGTGCCAACTGCGCACACCCCGCGTTCTTTGCACTCTGCGCGACAGAGCGCGCACTGAACTGCGCACACTGTGCACACAGCGCACGCAGCGCAACCAGCGCGTCCGCGCAACCCGAGCAACCCGCGCAACCCAGCGCAACCCAGCGCAACCTGAGCGCAACCTGGGTGCGCACCTGGGCATGTGCAACTGGACAACGCAACTGGGCTTGCGCAACATGGCAGCGCAAGTGGCTTGCGCAACGAGCGCAACTAAAGTGCACTATACGACGATGCTGGCAGCGCAAGTGGCTCGCGCAACGAGCGCAACTAAAGCGCACTATGCGACGATGCTGACGTGCTAAGTGCAAAGTGCGCCAACAAAATGCCACATTACGCCTCATGAGCCCATGAGCCCGAGTTCGAGTCCGCATGGAAATAAATTTTCCAAGAGCAAAAAACATGAATGCTTTTATTGTTGATTTAGCCTTTTTTCCATTAGAAAAATAACCCCACATGGCACACCCATGTGCACCTCCACACCACATGTGCATCCCTAAAATAGGAAAGCTATTATATAGAGATACAACTCCTTTGGTCTAGCCGATGTGGGACTAAAATTCATTTTGTAAAAGACCAAAACCCAACAATCCCCCACATATCTCTATGTATATGGGTATAAGTGTTCCCCACAGTAACTGTCCATCATGCATCAGGAGAGATGTCGCTGACGACTTGAATCTTCCCGCATGGGTCAAACAACAGACTATAATACAAGAATGGACTAAGCCTTGAATTCTGCATCATAGCTGAAATTCTTTCCACTCACATAATGTAGTTACATGTGCTTCTGGCTACACATTAAAGGCCCTGTGCCAGCCTTGTTTCAGTGTATAATTTTGGGCGTCTACAAGTTTACCCTCAAGAGACGGCCTGATATCTCTTTGTCCATACACTATAGGTGAGTTCATTATAAAGAGACATGGCATGAAGCGCTTTGCGCTTTTCTTGCGGTGCTACGCCGCTATGACATGGCTTAAAGCCGAGGCATTACCCCTTCCTGGGAATCACCCCATATCTGGAAACCTTTGTAGTGTCATACTTGTAACTCCCTGTTTTCAAAATTTTAATAAATGAAAAACAATTACAAATTTGCCCCAAATTGATTCCATTAGGTTCTAAATATTTTTTTTATATTAATTTTAGAATTTTTCTGTGATTTATTTGGAGTTATTTGGAGTTCGTACGAATTTTTACGATTTTTGAACTTGTAGGGGCATTTTGGTAAATTACACATTAGGGTAACTTAGTGAAAATGGCACACTAGCAATTTTAGGATTTTATGATGGGTATTTTGGTAATAAAATTTCAGCAAGGAAGGTTCCTAATTTTTTCTATAAATAGGACCCTAGGGTTGTGCATTGAGACAAATCTCTAGCCCCTTCTTTCCCATTAACATTCTGAGGCTCAACTTCCTAACAAAAGGCTTTGAAGGCTTGCTGGTTAGCGAGCAGAGCTTAAGCGCGCCCCCTTCCTCAGGTTAGCTCTTCGAGTCCCCCTTTAAGCATAGGATTTCCTATTTATTTTTCTGTAAGGTATTATACACATTAACTTCTAAATTTATTTAGAAAAATTTGAGTGGCATCCCACTTTTTTTACGCTTATTTAAGGTGCACCCCACAACATTACAATATTGTATAACACCCACCACTTTTAACGAATTCTGTCTAAAACGAACGGTCAAATTTTTTTTGGACGAAAATACCCTTGTCTACTTTTGTGTGTCCTCTCTTTCCGTCACACGTGGCTGCCCGTCCCCCGCCCCCCGCCGCCCGTCCCCCGCCCCCCGCCGTGCTCGGCCCCCCTCCCCGACCTCGCCGGACCCCTCCGGCCATCACCACCACCACCATCACCAACATCATCACCATCATCATCATCACCACCACCATCAACCATCATCACCCCCCTCCCGCTCCGCCCCCCCCTCCCCGACCTCGTCGGACCCCTCCGGCCATCACCACCACCACCATCACGAACATCATCACCATCATCATCATCACCACCACCATCAACCATCATCACCCCCCCTCCCGCTCCGCCCCCCCTCCCGCTCTGCCCCCCTCCCTCCCCCCCTCCCGCTCCGCCCCCCCTTCCGCTCCGTCCCCTAGCAGTAGCGCGCGGCGGCGGCGGCGGCAGCATCGCGCGGCAGCGACGGCAGCAGCAGCAGCGCGCAGCAGTGGGGGCTAGGGGGCGGAGCGGGAGGGGGGGGGAGGGGGGAGGCTGGCTGCCGGCGGGGAGGAGGGCTGCCAGCGGTAGCAATGGGAGAGGGGGGTCGCAAGGGTTGGGTAGGGGCATAACGAGAGGGTATTTTCGTCCAAAATAAAGGGTCAAAGGAGTTGACCGTTAGTAATAGACGTTTTTCGTTAAAAGTGTGGGGTGTTATACAATATTGTAATGTTGTGGGGTGCACCTTAAATAAGCGTTAAAAAAGTGGGGTGCCACTCAAATTTTTCCAATTTATTTCCTAAACCCCTTCCCATTACACTCAGGCTGACTTGGCCTACTGGCCAGCGGCTGCATTCTTAGAACTTGTGCGCTTGCTGTGGTGCTGGGTTCGAGTCTTCCCTTATGCTATGAACCCCCATTTTTGAGATCATTTTTAGTTTTATATATCAATGAGATTCATTTAGAAATATAATGTTCAGAACCCTATTTCTAACACTTGGGCTGATTGGCTCACTGGCCAGCGCAGAAATATTAAAGCCCCCCCCCCCCCTTTCTGAGGGCAGGGTTCGAGCCCCTGTGTGTGTGTGTTGTGTTGTTTTTACTTTTTCCTTTTTTGTTTTGTATTATATATATATATATATATATATATATATATATATATATATATATATATATATATATATATAAATATATATATAATAACCTAATAAATACTGTATAAAATACAGAATATAATATTTCTGTAAAATACAATAAATTATGGAAATTACATTTTTTATATATATTGTTTATATATATATATATATATATATATATATATATATATATATATATATATATATATATACAAGAAAGATCGGGCTCTTCCCCTCCAGGCGATTAGGGCATCCGGAGATCGTGGTTCCCCCCAGGCGATTCTGGCGCTGTCTTCGGCGGGGGGCTCCGCCCCCCCTGACGGGTCGACGGCGGGGGCCTCCGGCCAACCCGGCCATCCTTTGGCGGCCGTCGGCCTGGGCGATCCGTCGATCTATGGCGGCTTGCAGGAGAAAGAGGGGGGCTCCGCCCCACCTGGACCTGCGGTGGGGGCCTCCGGCCACCGTGGCCTTCAGACGGCGGTCGTCGCCATCCTTGGGGATGACCAGCCGAGGCGTGGAGCAGTTCCGCGGGCGTCGACCGGGGGCTTCGGACCTCCTGAAGGGCCAGCGGCGGGGGACATCGGCCAACAGTGCACGTATGGTGTCGTCGCCCCTGTGGGAGACACGCCGGAGAGTGCTGCAGGAGATGGTTCAGCGGTGGGGGCTCCCGCCAATGGCTGTCGCTTGGCGGTCGGCGTCCACGGGAGCGACCCGCTTGGGTGCGTCTTTGGAGGTGTCCATTGCGTTCCTACCACGGTGGGAGGATCCGCACCCCGCCCCGGTCCCTCGGACACTGGGCCGGCGGCTTGTGACAAGGCGGCATTGAGGCCGGGACCCTTGGCAACGGCGGCGGCCACGTCGACGGTGGGTGGCACGGCGCGGAGCTTCGCTGCGGTGGTGGACGGATCCGCGATGAAGTCTACGAGTGGTTTGCCGCGGGTTGATTTCAGACCAGCCATTGTTTCCGATGGCCGGAAGGTGGTTGTGTTTTCTCAGTCGGACATGGAGGCCCTCACGGCGCCATGTGGGCTAGACCTAATTGGCAAGTTTGCCCGACGGAGACTCCCGGTTGAGGCTATTAGACAGGCCTTTGATTCGCGGGGTTTCAGGGGGTTGATTGAGGTGAAGGCGATCGATGATCGACACGTCCTTATACGGCCCCACGTCGAGAGTGATTTTCTCCGGCTGCGGTCTAAGGACTGTTGGTTCGTTGGTCGGGTTCCGATGGTGTTATTCCGGTCGTCGGTGGATTTTTCGCCGTTGAGAGAGGACCCTCGGGTTCCGATCTGGGTAGCCTTCCCCGGGCTTCCACATTGTATGTTTGATACCAATGCGGTGCTATCCATCGCATCTGTTCTCGGCACTCCGCTTAGTACTGACCGGGCTACGGCGTCCTTTTCTAGACCTGGGGTGGCCAGAGTGCTGGTTGAAGTGGACGTCAGCAAACCACTTCAACATGAGGTGTTCTTCCAGCTTCCGGATGGTGTTCGAGCGCAACCGGTTGTATATGAACGGAGGCCACTATACTGTGTCTCTTGTGGCCACTATGGTCACGTGGAGAGCGCCTGCGGGCGGCCCCAGGTGGTGCCTCCGTCCGTGGGAGTAGCTGATAGTCAGCCCATCATCGACGATCGTGCTCCAGGAGCAGTGCATGAGGAGGACGATCCGGTGGGTGGCCGTGGGCTTAGCAGGGGTCGTCGGAGACGACGATCAAGGCGAGAGAAAGGGAAGGGGACACGACAGATTTGGAGGCGCGTTGAGGGGCGTGATGATAGCACGGGTATCACGCAGCACGGATTGCGCGGGTGTTTTATTACTCGCGCGATGTCCGCCCCGCCTTCCTGGCACGTGGGGGAGTCTTCTTCGGGACAGCTGGCTCTTGGGTCTGTTGACGGACGACCCATGTTGGAGGAACGCAGCGATCCAGGATCTTGCTTGGATGGGCAGTTGGGCCATGAGCGGGCCATTGGGCCTATTGATTTATCGGTTCTTCCTATTATTATCCATAGTCAGCTGGGACAGGGAGTTATAGCGGCTGATTCTGACACCGAGGATCGTAGTTTGGTGGTATGGGAGGAGGCCGGTCATGGTCCGTTATCCGTCTGGGGTTATGATTCAGCTCCGGGTGATGACATGGTCTCCCTGCCCGAGGGTAGACCATCCACCTCTATCTCCGAGGGCCGGGAAGAAGACTGGCAAATGGTTCCATATAAGAAGGCGGCTGGTAGGCGGAGGAGTCGATGGCTCCTCAGTCGGATCGACTTATTCGATCACATGCTTCCCGAGTTAGGCGGGACCCCAAGAGGGTCCATGGTTAAATTCCTTATCTGGAATGTTCGGGGGACGGCGAACAGAGCTACTTTATCCCGTCTCAGGTCCTTGTGTCGGACCAACTTTATTCAGGTTCTTGCCATTATTGAGCCCAAGGTGATATCCTCTAAGCTTATTTCTTATCAATTGAGGTTGGGTTTTGATGATAGCTTTTGCAATGATAAGGGGAATATTTGGATTTTCTGTAAGTCGGGTCTTGGGATCAATTGGATTGACTCCTGTGATCAGGCTATCACGGTGCAGCTTTCTTTGAGTTGTTTTTCGCTTCCAGTGCGGTTGTCGATAGTCCATGGTGCAGGGACACGGCAGGGGAGGAGGACTTTGTGGAGGCATCTTCTGGACGTCCAAGCTAGGGACATTGCCATGCCCTGGGCGGTGGGCGGGGACTTCAATATCATTGCTTCTCCGGACAAGAAATTTGGAGGCCGACCTCCTGACACGAGGGCCATTGCGGACTTCCTAGACTTCCAGTTGGCTGCCGAATTATCCGATGTTGGCTTCAGAGGAAGCATTTATACTTGGGTGAACGGGCAGACGGGGCTTGATCGCCAGGGTTCCCGTCTTGATAGGCTTCTCGTGACGGGTAGCTGGATGGATGGTGTTCAGGTTTCTTGCGAGCACCTTAATCGGGCAGAATCTGACCATTCACCTCTTCTGATTTCATGCCAGCTAGCTTCTCCTCCCTTGCGCAGAGGCTTCCGGTTTCTTGACTTCTGGACTTCACATCCGGATTTTCTTCCGATCGTGGCTCGGGCGTGGACTTCATGTTGGCATTATGATGCGCTTGAGCGGTTGGGAATGCGATTGAGGACGACGGGGCATGTTCTGGCTGGATGGAGCAGAGCTACTTTCGGAGACGTTTTTCAGGAGGTCCGTCGGGCCGAGGACGCTGCCTTGGCGGCGGAGCAGGATTATGAGCTTCTTCCTTCGGAGAGGGGGAGGGCTTCCTGGATGGAGGCCGTTGCCAGATTAAAGCAAAAGGTCCAGGTCGAGGAGTCTTTCTGGAAACAAAAAGCTAGATTGAGATGGGATCTGGAAGGAGATAAGAATACTCGGTTTTTTCATGAGTGCACCAGGAGCAGACAAAGAAAGGCGAGTATTCAGAAAATTATTCGAGCTGATGGATCAGAAACTGGGTCTACTGCGGAGGTTGCGACGGAGGCATCTTTATTCTTCTCGAAGTTGTTTAGAGCTGAGCCTATTTCTGATGAGGACGCCTTCCTTGATGTCATCCCTAGCATTATTACTATGGAGGATAATTCTGATCTTGTTCGTTGCCCTGATAGAGAGGAGCTGGTTGAGACTGTTCAGGGGATGGACCCGGCTAGTGGCGCTGGACCGGATGGTTTTTCTGGGAGATTCTTCTCAGTCTGTTGGGACATTATTGCTGCTGACGTGGAGGAAGCTGTTGGTTCGTTCTTCTTGGGTGCACGCCTTCCGATTTCCGTGTCGGATACCTTCTTATTTCTTATCCCCAAAGTCGAGCATCCGAGGAACCTTTCTGATTTCCGTCCTATCAGTCTCTGCAATTTCTGTAACAAAATTATCTCCAAGATTATTGCTTGCAGGTTGAGGAAGCACCTTCCCAAAATTATTTCTCCGGAGCAAAGTGCTTTTGTTCAGGGGAGAGAGATTGTGGACAACATCATTATTGCTCAGGATATGGTGGCTTCGATGAAGGAACCCAACCATGGAGGAAATGTTGCTATTAAGCTGGACATGCAGAAGGCCTATGACAGAGTCAACTGGCATTTCCTCCTGAGGGTTCTTCGGAGATTTGGTTTTAAAGAGGTCTTCTGTGATCTTATTTATCGTCTCCTGGCGGACACCCGGTATGCGGTCCTCCTCAATGGCGCTCCTACAGATTTTTTTTCGGCGTCTAGAGGGATCCGGCAGGGGGATCCTCTTTCCCCGGCTTTATTCATTATTGCTGCTGAGGTACTCTCTCGGAACCTTAAGCTTCTTCAGGAATCCAACAGGAGATCTTCTTTTCACACTCCGATTGGGGGACCGCGTATCTCACATTTGGCTTATGCGGATGATGTTCTTATTTTCACTTCGGGGGATATTTCTGGATTACGCGCTCTCCAGCATGTATTGCAAAGGTATGAGGCTGTTTCTGGGCAGAAGATCAACTATTCTAAATCTGCCTTTTATACTGCGATTCCATTGGATGTGGATCGGGCTCGGACTATTTCTACTCTCTTCGGATTTAGTACCGATACCTTGCCATTCTCTTATTCGGGATGCCCGCTTTCTTGCGGGAGAAGGAATGCGGGGATGTTTAGCTATTTGCTGGATAAAATACGTGCGAAGCTGATGGGTTGGCAGAACAAGATTCTATCTCCTGGGGGTAAGTTGGTGCTTATTAAGAATGTTCTTTCTTCTATCCCTATGTACACATTGGCTGCATGTTGTCCTCCCCGGGCCGTTCTCAGGACAATTGAGAGGATGTTTGCGGCTTTCTTCTGGGGTAGCAAGGATGGGGTGGCTAAGAGGAGCTGGCTGGCATGGCGGTTCGTTACTCGGACCAAGTCCGAAGGAGGCCTCGGAATCAAGTGCTTGAATGATATTATGGATGCCTTTTCTATGAAGCTGTGGTGGAAGTTGAGGCATGGGAAGGGTCTTTGGGTGGAGCTTCTTAAATCAAAATATTTTCGTAAGCATCATCCTTGTGATGCGTTTATGACTTCCAAGTGCTCCCATGTTTGGCGACGGATGGTGGCCCGGCTATTCGATCTTTTTGGACAGACACTGGTTGGAATCTGTCTCTGTTTTCGGACCAGTTTGGAGTTGAGGCAGCAGGGCGGCTCAGGGAGGTGAATCTGGCATGTACTTCGGCTCCTGATTCTCTGGTTTGGGGTGAAAGGAAAGGTTTGTTCACGTTGGCTGCGGCTTGGAGATGTTGTCGGACTTCTCTCCCTACTTCATCACTATTTTCTAATATATGGGGCAAATGTATTCCGGTGAAGTGGAGCATTCTGATGTGGCGGGTTTGTCACAACCGGCTTCCTACTGATGACGTTCTCCAGAAGATTGGATTTCATCTGGCTTCCAGGTGTCATTGCTGCCTGGCTGGGCATGGGGAGAACCTTCAACATATATTTTTCCACGGAGATCTTGCTACGACGGTTTGGTCTGCTTTCCGGGGTTTTTTCAAGGCACGGATGCATAGTGACTTTCTCGTCTTTCTTCAAAGGTGGTGGCGGGGTCCGGGCAGTCATCATCGGAGATCATTGGCGGGTGCGATCATCTGGGTGCTTTGGAAGAATAGGAATAAGCATCGGTATGAAGGACGTGGTGCTGGTTTTGACTTCTTGGTTCGGAAGGTGAAGCGACAGTTTCGGAAGTCGCTTTCGAGCTGTCGTCATCTTCCGGCTATCCCTCATTGGGCATTAGTGTAGTACTTCTTTTCATTTTCTGTCTTTATACTTGTTACCAAGAGGTCGGATGTACTCATTACCCTCTTTTTCAATAAAGGTAACGGTTTTTAAAATATATATATATATATATATATATATATATATATATATATATATATATATATATATATATATATATATATATATATATCTACATATGTATAAATACATATGTATATATATAATTTCTCTTTAAATAAATTATGATAAATAGTATTGATTTTATTTGTGTTTTTGATAAACACCCCATATATTTATTATATATATTTTTCAATTCAGCCATTTAAATTACGTCATTTAAATTCAAGTCATTTATATTATTATGTCAATATAAATACAGTGCCTATACTGTAATATATATTTTAAATTCTGTTATTTAAATTCTGTCATTTAAATTTATGTCAATATAAATACAGTGCCTATACTGTAATACGTATTTATAAATACAGTGCCTATACTGTAATATGTACGCTTTTAATTTCTGCAATTTAAATTCTATGTATTTAAATTACGCATTTATTTACGATTTACGTATTTTGTACAAACGACCACTCTGAGTCCAAGCCTAGCATGAGTTGATTGGACTCAAGTGAGCCTACACATATTCGGGGTCTAGTCAAGTCATATTGGACTTGATTCACGGCTTCGGGTCCTGTATCTGGACTTCGATTCAATTTCAAATACATGGACAAAAATATTAAATAATAAATTATTTATTGTTACTTGCTGTTCTTGAATTTTTATATATATTTTAAGTGCTATAAAAATCGGAGAAAAATTGTATTTAAATACTATGTTAATTTAGATAATTTATTATAATTTTTTCAGCATTTAATAAGTAGTTTTAGTATTTTATAAAAATGCCAAACCAGAACTCATTTTCAATGTACACTTGTATTCTGATTTTTAATAAATACTTACACTGGATTATAAATTCCAGAAAAATTATATTAAATTTCTATAATTAACAAGGATCAATTTAGTGTATTATTTCATATAAAATAGAACTATATAACTATCTTAAAAATTATTGGAACATATTGTACAGTTTGATTAATTAAATAATTAATATTGACTTGCGTGTTTTTGTGTGTTTTTGGGATAATTTAGTATCGGGACCTTACCCTACCTTAGTATAGAGACCTACTTGTTAGTCTAGACGTTGTAACACCTCACTTTAGACTACTAGAGCTTCGCATAGCTAGTGCCCTATTAGGAGTCGTGTCACAACACTAGTGTAAACTTAAATCATAACTTAGAGGCTGAGTTGTATATCATTTTTACAGGACACCGGACATCTGTACCTTCATACTATTTCTCTTGCTTTGCTCAAGGCAAGTACCCCTACAAACTTATTTGCTGCCTATGATCAATAAACTGTAAATGAATCATGTTAGAACACTGCTTTCTGAATAAACTGCAAAGTCGTATCATTACATGCCTTATATGAATTCTCAGTATCTTCACATGCTTCTTACTAGTTCTCAATACATGACATGTTTTATAGTATCGTTCACATGTTATAAAACGGGTTAAGGGAAAACTGTTAGTAGAGTACGTGATTATGCCCCCCTTCTCCGTATGTATTTACCGTGCACTGTTACATTCTATATGTAACTTTGTCGTATGTCTGATCTCGCATTTGTGTATGTACATACACCGATGCCGTTAAGTGTACGTATGTGCACTTCAGAAATTGATATGTACCACAGTACATCCTACTACCTATTGACCGATCACGTACATGCTACAGTTTTAAAACAAATACATTGCCATGTTAAACTGTATCTAAAACTGGATAAATCAAGATATGCCATGATTATGTTATTTCATTTCTTTCCATCACATGATCAGTATAATATGTTTGTAGTACAAGTACTTGCTCCCGTCCTGACAGGATAACGTTGTAGGTGTGCTTTCCGAGGAGGAAATGCTTTGTGATACCTTTTATGGAGCTGCTTTTGAGGACCTGGCCTTTGCTCCAGAAGAGGCCCCAGCGGGGAACCTTGCTTAGACATTGCCAGTTGGCTTTAGACTTAGAGTTATCATAACTTTTATTTAGTTACTGGACTTTGTCTCCAGTTATTACTTTGGAAGTGTATTAAACTCTAGAACATATTTGCTTTCATCTATAAAATGCTGTGTTGTGACAATCTCAAATGCTTTAAATATAATCTTTAGCACACTTAGTACTATCCTGACTATCTTCTAGAACAGCTTACTACGCTTTTACCAAGCGTAGGCTGGACATGGCTCGGCCTGGCCCAACAATTTGGATAGCGGGTCGTGACAATACTACTGTAGCATGAGGCAACTGCCTCTTTATAGTGCCAAACTACCCAGCATGAAGCCTTAGGCTCCTTTGCGGTGTTACGCCACAACGACATGACTTGCAAAGCCGAGGCTTTATCCCTAACCGGGTACCTCATCGTGGTGTCGTGCCATTGTAACATGTGGAACTCCTCCTCTTTGTAGTGCTGACTACACCCCTCTTTATTTTAACATACAACATTAGACTAACTGCCTATTTGCGGTGCTACGCCGCTGTGACTTGGCCTGCAAAGTCGAGGCTTTATCCTATTCCTGGAAAGCACCCCACATATAGGAACCTCATTGTGGAGTCACCCCACTGTAGCATGGAGTTTTACTCCTTGTAGTGCTGCTCTACCGTACTTCCTGTAAAGCACACCAGGCATTCACTCTGCCTGAGAACTCATTAAGGCAATTAAGCCAACCTTCCCACAGGAACCGTTTTCCGTAGAAAACAACAGTAGACAACAGTGATTATAGGTCCGTAACCTCTCCATGCCCAATAGAGCATGTACCCACCGTTCCTGATATTCTTCCGATTAGTGGTCCTCCCTTGAACCAAAAGGTAGATGCCTAGTAGATAAATCTTTGAACTATTAGCATAAAACTTTATAGTAGGAATACAATAATACAATATCAGAATGCCTTCAAGCCCATTTTACAAGCTGTGTCATCGACCAGCTAGCGCTTGAGGCCCTTGGTGAACGGATCCGCCAGATTCTCCTGACTCCGAACATCAATCACTGCAATTACACCTCTCTTGATAAGATCGTGTACTGCCCTGTGCTTCAATCGCACAGTCCTCTTCTTCCCATTGAAGAGGTCATTTGATGCCACCGTCGCAGTCGCCTGGTTGTCGTAGTATATCGGTATTGCCGGTATTTGCGCCCCAACCACTGGAAGATCATACATGAGCTCCCGAAGCCATTCTGCTTCCTCGGCTGCGGTATCAAGTGTAAAGAACTCAGATTCCATGGATGACCGCGAGAGCATAGTCTGCTTCTTCGACTTCCATGATATAGCAGCTCCACCCATTGTGAAAATGAATCCACCTGTGGACCTCTCGCTCTCCACCTCTGAGCACCAGTTGGCATCACTGAAGCCTTCCACTACCGGCGGATCTCCGCTGTAATACAGTGCATATGTCTGAGTCTTCTTGTGATATCTCATAACCCGTTTCACAGCTTTCCAGTATTCAACACCTGGGTTGCTCGTGAAACGACTCAGCATTCCCACGGCGAAAGCTATGTCAGGCCTTGTGGCAGTAGTAGCATACATCAAACTTCCGATTACGCTTGCATACTCCAGCTGTCTGATGCTTTCCCCTGAATTAGGCTTCAGCTTCAGATCACACCTGTACGGCATATCGATCCCTTGAAGATCCCGATACCCATAACGAGTGATCATTTTTTCAATATAATGAGACTGTGACAGCGCTAGTCCAGTGTCTCTCCGGATGATCTTGATCCCTAAGATCACATCAACTCCCCCCAAGTCCTTCATACTGAACTTGCTTGAGATGAATTTTATTGTCTCCGTGACACATCTAATATCCGTACCTAGGATAAGCATGTCGTCCACGTACAGACAAACGATCACACCTCTTCCATCAGCGAACTTCGTGTAAATACACTTGTCCGTATCGCTGACCATGTAGCCATTTGACCTTATAACTTTGTCAAATTTCTCATGCCACATCTTGGGAGCCTGTTTAAGACCGTACAAAGATTTCACCAACTTGCAGACTTTGTCTTCAAGACCCCTGATGACAAATCCCTCTGGCTGTTGCATGTAAATCTCTTCGGTCAGCTCGCCATTTAGGAAAGCCGTATTCACATCCATCTGATGTATCACCATCTTATGTATTGCTGCGAGAGCAATTAACATTCTGATTGTGGTCATCCGGGCTACTGGAGCATACGTGTCAAAATAGTCAATCCCCTGTTTCTAAGAAAACCCCTTGGCTACCAACCTAGCCTTGAACTTGTCAATAGTTCCGTCTGCTTTCATCTTCTTCTTGAAGATCCATTTGCATCAGATGGGTTTTGCTCCTTCATGAAGATCAACCAACACCCAAGTGTTATTTGAGGTGATAGAATCAAATTCATTGTCAATCGCCTCCTTCCAGAAAACCGCATCTCTGGTCTTCATCGCCTCATCATAGATAAGCGGACCAGCTTCCACATTATAGGTGACAAAATCACTTCCGAAGTCCTTCGGCCTCCTCACACGTTTAGCTGACGGCTCAGCTTGCTCTGGATCAACTGTTGTTTCAACAACAACATCTTCTTGGACCACATCTTCATTGAAGACTTCAGTTTCCTGCGCACCCTCATTGTTCTCCGGTACATCCGCAAGAACAATATTCTTGTGCCTTGCAAATTTGTCTTCAAAATATTCTGCGTCGCGAGATTCAATGATATGATTTGACTCAATATCAAGAAATCTCCGAGCATCACTCTTCTCGGCATACCCCAAGAAGATCGTCTTAGTAGTCCTTGTCCCAAGCTTCTGAATCTTCAGATCTGGAAGCTTGACATACGCCAGACACCCCCACACTCGAATGACATTCAAGTTAGGTCTGACCTTGAACCAGAGTTCATGAGGAGTAACGTCAGAAGTTGCATGAGGCACTCTATTTAGAATAAAAGTGGCCGTCAATGCAGCTTCTCTCCAGTAGCACTTAGGAAGACCCGCAGTCAACAGCATTGAGTTAATCATTTCTGTTAACGTTCTGTTCTTCCTCTCTGCTACTCCATTTGATTGAGGAGATTACGGAGCCGTAGTCTCGTTGACAATTCCATGTTCTTTGCAGAACGATGCGAATTCATGAGACCTGTACTCTCCACCTCGATCACTTTTTATTCTTTTGAGTTGTTGTCCAGTCTGCCGTTCAGCTTCGGCTCTGAACTCCTTGAACTTCTCGAATGCTTCGTCTTTAGCCTTCAACAAGTAGACGAACGCGTACTTTGAGAAGTCATCGATGAAGGTTATGAAATACTTCATCCCGGCCTTTGTAGAGAATTGTTTGAAGTCACAGATATCGGAGTGTACCAACTCCAGAAGATCTGTACTTCGATTAACCCGAGGAAAGGATTTCCTTGTGATCTTTGTTTGAGCACAAACTTCACATTTCTCTACCTTACTCCCACATTTGGAGATAAGTCCTAGACTAGACATTCTGTTTATTCGTTTACAATGAACATGTTCTAGCCTATTATGCCACAACTCAAGAGTATAAGCAGAATGAGTGATTTCATTAATCACATTAATTACATTGGACTGATTTACAAGCTGAATTTTGAACATTCCTTCGGTATAAAAAGCTTTCCCGAAATATGTTCCCTTGATAGACATCACCATCTGGCCAGCATTAATGTCCATCCTGAGGCCTGCACTGTAAAGTAGGCCTCCTGAGATCAGGTTCTTGGCGATAGCAGGTACGTGCTTCACGCCTTGAAGCGTCAGAGACTTTCCCGAAGTCAGCTTCAACACCACCGTCCCGATCCCGAGCACTTCAGCTTGTGCCTGGTTCGCCATCATAACCACTTCAGAAGTAGGTATGTAGGTGGTGAACCACTCCTTACTGGAACATACATGGCAGGAGGCTCCAGTGTCTACCCACCAGTTAGAGTCAGTTCTTACCGCATCAACCTGTGCAATCATAGCAACAACGTCAGTGATCATAGATACCTTACTAGGCTCTCCTTGCTCTGATTGCTTGGTCTTTGCTTTGCATTCATTCTTGAAGTGGCCCTTCTTGCCACACTTGAAACAAGGCATTTGAGACTTTGCCTTCTTTCGCTTGAAGGAAGTTCCCTTCACGTTCAGATTGTTAGGGTCCTTCTTCTTGCTGTGGGAAGCCGCATGCTTTCCCCTTGTTCCTTGGTATGAACCAGATTGGCGTTAGCCAATTGCTTGGACAGTGCGTCCACCTTCAGTTGAGCCCGCATCTGGTCCTCAACATAGATTTCCTGTAAGAGATCTTCAAGGCTGATCTCTAGCTTCTTTCTATGCATGTTTGCATAGAATTTACTCCACCCAGCGGGGAGCTTTGAGACAATCCCTCCAACAATAAACTTGTCAGGGAGGGGCATCGCCTCGTCTTCCAACTTCTGTCGCAGCTTCAGAAATTCTTTTACCTGCAACAACATGGACTTCTCGTCCTCAAAGAGCCATTTGTGATATTTTTCAACCACAAATATCTTGCTCCTGTTTTTGTCTTCTTCATATATTTTCTCCAGAGACTCCCATATGTCTCTGTCAATAGTCTTCTTACTGTAGGTTTCTGCTAGGGAATCCTCCATAGCATTCAGGATAAGCAACTTGCAAATGTTATTCTCCCTTCTCCACTTGGCCTGAAGTTTAGTAGCCGCAGTGATTGCGGCAGCAGACCCAGTATCTGGAACAGTAGGTTCCTCTTCAAGCAGCACGTGATCAACGTCTCTGAGTTGAAGAGTGAGATAAACCTTCCTCTTCCAGACTTGATAATGCTCTCCATCAAACTTTTCTAACTTACAGAAGTCAGTGTTGAGGAGTGAAGCATTAAAGTTTTCCATCGTAGCAATAAAGCTTTGAGATTGTTAGTGCCGGGGCACAATTTTTCGATGGAAAACTGAGAATATGAAACAATTGTAAAAATAATGTTCCAACACAACACTTCTAGGAAGGTTGCGCAAGTATAACGAAGATCTAAAAAGATATCGTTATGATATTACGAGAATCTAAAAAGATTTCGTAATCACAACAGCGAAGAAGATGACAGGCGAAAGATGGAAGATGGCCTGCTGGGGTGAATGATCACCGTTGCTCAAAGCTTTATTCGTCCTACACGAACAGCTTCCAGGAACCATCAAGTTCGTCGGAGAACTTGGAACACTCCTGCTCTTCTGACTCCTCGGATGGACACGAACTCCCGTGCAAAAGCAACGCTGGTGCGGCGCCTTTCCTCTCTCTCGAAGGCTGCTGGAATTCGCAAGCAAATTCCGATTAGAACTGTGTTAAAGAACACGTCTGAATTCTCTGTTTACTTGTGCTAAAAAACACTTCGTAAACTTTCTGTGGTGGCTTCTCTTTCTATTCTATAATGAGCCTTGAGAGGGAGATGATGCCTTATATAGGCCCTGCAGCAACTGTTCGGTTGCCACAAAGTTAGGGACGTTGTAAAAACTACCTCGAACATGTAGAGGCCTCCCAGAACATGCATACGCACGTTCTGCTGCAAGTTGTGCCAACTGCGCACACCCCGCGTTCTTTGCACTCTGCGCGACAGAGCGCACACTGAACTGCGCACACTGCACGCACTGCGCACACAGCGCAACCAACGCGCCCGCGCAACCCAGCGCAACCTGGACGCGCACCTGGGCAACGCAACTGGGCTTGCACAACGTGGCAGCGCAAGTAGCTCGCGCAACGAGCACAACTAAAGCGCACTATGCTGACGTGCTAAGTGCAAAGTGCGCCAACAAAACGCCACATTACGCCTCATGAGCCCATGAGCCTGAGCCCGAGTCCGAGTCCGAGTCCGAGTCGCTAAGCCCCTATGGGGCTTAGCTCCTATGGAAATAAATTTCCCAAGAGCAAAAAGCATGAATGCTTTTATTGTTGATTTAGCCTTTTTCCCATTAGAAAAATAACCCCACATGGCACACCCATGTGCACCTCCACACCACATGTGCATCTCTAAAATAGGAAAGCTATTATATAGAGATACAACTCCTTTGGTCTAGCCGATGTGGGACTAAAATTCATTTTGTAAAAGACCAAAACCCTACAAACGATACCATTTTTTTTTATTATGGTATCACATGATACCACATAGAAACCTAAATCTACTCAAAATCATCGAACTAAACCAAATATGCCACAAACAAAAGATAAAAACAATTTGGGGAAATATATTTTGGACCAAAAATACACAATACTAAGGAAAATAAATTACAAAGAAAAAACATGATTGTATTCATTTTGTGCAAGATGTACTTGCCTTGAGTAGCTCCTAGCTACAAACCTAAGTTCGTACAAGGATAGAGCACAAATCCAAGCTCCAAAGCAAGCCCTAAACTATGTCCAAGGGAGGGAAGAGAGAGAAAGAGAGAGATAGAAGAAGAAGAAGAAGAAGAAGAAGAAGAAGAAGAAGAAGAAGAAGAAGAAGAGAGAGAGAGAGAGAGAGAGAGAGAATGAATGAGGGCTATTAGATGAGCTACCTATGGATCCATGCCCCCACCCCAATCCATCTCAACCATTAAAACAAAACCAAAAAACCATTGAACTAAAGAATGACTTGATTATTAACCAAGAGATGAGTCATTGGCAGCCGGATGGTATATCGATGGTATGCTGTAGTATATCGACGGTATACCGGTCTGACTGTTAATTTCTTTTTTCGAAAAATTTAGGGATTCTGTTCTCGTAATGGTCTTAGTATGTGTCTATGACAATGCCAATGAGTATTCTACAAGTCCAGGGTAGTCTCTTATGACAAAACAAAATCCAGATATCAAAATTCGATAAATAATATACACGAAAAAATGAGATAAATATAAGCTCGAGTTACAAGAAAAATTTTAAATTCAGAAAAGGACCTATCCGAAGTGACATAAAATATCATACTGGCAGGTATTTGATTTCTAACCAGATAGCTAGGGTAGATGCAAATAATTTAGTGAGAGGAGACTTGGGCCACCTTTGGTTCGCAGAATCAAGACATCAGAAAAGGAAAGCTATTCCATTCTTATGGTTGGATGTCAAAGAAAATGAGCTTGAAATGAAATTGATTCCCAAGGAAAAAAAAGTAGGCGAAAAATGATTTTTCACTCACCCATGAATTTACTTTCCCTTAGTTGATGTAAAAAAACATTCATTTTCCTGATTATCCCATCCCGAACCGGCCTATCCCTGTAGACATTTGTGAAGCAATCGCCAACCTCTCTTCCTATACGAGATGCTCAAAGAAAATTACTGATGTTCGAAAAAGGAAGGTACACCGTAGCTCGTTCGCTTTCTCTATCACTGAACTTGGCTAAAGTGCATGTATTTCGGAGACGCCTAAAATATGTATATGATTCCAACTAAGTGGTATGCTGAATTCAAACGAAGCCACGGGGAGGATTATTTATTGCTAAGGATTTGCACGAGTGTCGGAGGAAAGATCAAAGATGGTAAACTATTTTGAATCAATTGAGATGTTGTATCGGGACGGTACATTACTTGAAATCAATCGAGAGATTGCAAAAGAAATATTAAATGGTGCAAGTTGATCGTTGAGAAGTTTCATGAAAAGTCGGTTGGAGTTTTGGGGATGAGTTTTGTTTTAAGTTTCGAGGACGAAACTTTTTCTGGGTGGTATATATTGTAGTGACCCGACCCGCAAGATGCCTTATGTTGGATGGTTGGTTCGATGAAGCCTTGTTGGACTTGGGAATATGTGAAGGATCGCTTGGAAGACTATGCGATCGTGGCGGGAATCGTCCTATAAATGTGAGTAGTGTTGAACCCTTCAAAGATCCTTTAGTTCCACGCTTAAAATAAGGATAGTATGCTATGTTTCTTATTGAGTTGTTCAATAACACCTTGCATGGAATTCGGAAAAGATAATGAAAGATAATAATCACCTGAACGTAAACTATTGTGGTTAAATGAATTGTATGCTTGTACGCTGTTGCGATGAATTACATGACAGGTGAAGGCAAAGTCCCAAATACTTGGGCGGTGAGTATATCGAGCTTTGGCTCAATGAATAGATGACAAAAACAGATGTTAAGACCCAAGAACTGGGCAGTGAGTATGCTTGCTTTGCATTCGAATGAATGTATGCTAAACAGATGCTAAGTCCCAGGAATTGGGCGGTAAGTACACTAAGTTGGTTGGAAAGATGTATGATATCAAAGATGTGGCAAAGAGATTGGGTAACAACATTCTATTATCCCGTCGCCGATGTAGAATGTTGATTACGCCAAGACCCTGGATTGGGAAGATGATAATATGAGCGTTGGCTCAAGGCAAGATGGCTAGATGGCAATATGAATGAGAATGATGGTTTTGCTTAGTTTTTCTTATCATTGATTATATGTTTTCTTCTTAGATAAGTTGCATATAGTTGCATGGTCATGGACAACTTGTCGACAAGATTTGGTTCCTCGAACAATATTCCTGGGCCATGGAACCCGGTTCGTCCTAGGGGGAACAAGGATGGTGTCGATGTACTGACATCGGGATTGCAGGACTTGCAGTGGGGGCTTGCTACCGCCTATTGAAAGGACGTTGAAATCCCATGGTGCTGAAGTAGTAGCACGGTGTTTCGAAAACCTCCCATGGATTCGCACCCCATTTGGAGTTAGCCGTTCACCAGTAAGACGGTCCAGGATGGCGTGTCGCCAGTGACCTTCATATAGATAGGTCAGGTGCTAATCATGTCTTATGCAGGCAGAGTAAGTTATTACTCAAATACAGGGAAGGATGTCGGCTGTTGGTAAGAATCACCTGAACGGTGATATTCATATTGAATCATGATATTGTTCCTAACAATGTCTTGTGCAGGCAGAGTAAGTATTATAATTGTACAGGGATGGTGTCACGCCCCAGAACCAGAATACTGGAGAGCGGTGGCAGACACAGCCAGCTACGTATATTGAAATGGAAACCACCTCGATATACGGTCACGGCTGTCTAGAAATATGAGGGTTTACTACAAGCCAACAGTCTCTTATGGTCATGAACAAGCCTAATGTCTCAATCACAAGCAAGTAAGTAAGGTCGCAAGATGTATGATCATTAAATATACAATAATAAGGCGTCCCAAATATCACATATTCAGCTGATCATGAAGCTAGTCATTACAAAATGTTAGGACTAGCAAGAGTTAAGTCATACATGATCAACCCTATGATTTGTTAATCATGTTTACAGCCCGTAGGCAGACAGTAAGTAAAGTGCATCGAGCTAACAGGTGCTCGTCGGCTAAACACCTCAAAAGAATAGTTTTACAATAGAGTGAGCGAAACAAAATAGAAAACCCACTCGTAGCCCGGGTTCCTTCTAGTCGCCACCATTGGGCTGGAAGCTTGGTAGATCCTCGGGAGCTGCTCCAAAATCTGGCCACACAAAACCAGCTGGGTCAACCCCAGAAAGAGCAAGTGCCACAAGGGGGCCACGAAATAAGAACAAAAGCCAGCAATCAGCACAAGAATCTAATATTAAAACTAGAATTTATGAAAACATGGCAGGGTGATATACGACGAGATAACCATGGAACTATTCCGATAGCCAGGTTACAACCCGTAAACCAAACAAGGACCGGGGTTGTAACCCTTCGTCTGAATAGAACTTGGTTTCCCACCATTTATCGGCAAGATAATAATGCAAGAAATCAAGACAGGGAGCAATCTTGTACTGAATCAAGATATGGCTAGACTGGTTATACCTCATTCAATCAATCACGGCAAGCAGATACTACGGCTTACTACTTTAACTAACTAGGGTTATCACAGGCCTAATTACTAACAAGATGCAGTGAGATTGTTCCACAGCCACAAGCCCTGCAGACCATCGAGGTTACCCAGGTCGAAAATTAGGGGTTGAATTCTGGTGGGTACATCGCCCAGAAGACAAATGTACCCTTAGGTGACTTAGAGGGTACAACACGCGACGGTGTGCTGGAAATGTGCCCTACTCGACGGCAGGCTACAGATCCCAAGAGCGCCCAGGTAACGGGATTGCCCGTAGCTATGTCATCTCTTTATGACTACTGTGTTATTCTAGTTATTAACCTTAATCCATTTTAGTAGGAGCTCCTGACCGTGGTACTCAGGAGTCCCATCCTAGACATGATGCAAGACAGGACAAGTGGATTAACAAGCAAGCAAGAAAGAACCACCCACGGTGTCAAGGCAGGTCAAGTTAAGTTATCAAGATAAATCATGTCAGGATACTTGTCGGGAGTGCGCCACGACGGGCCACTATCATGTCAGGTTGGTCATGTCAGGAGTGCACCACTACGGGTCACTGTCGTGTTATGCTAGTTCCTTGTCATACCATGCCATGTACAATAGTCATTCCATACATATTAAGTAAAATCAAGTTCATGACAAAAGGCGTAAGGATATAAAATGGGCGTAAAATATCTAATAAAATATCAATATACAGGACTATAGAAGAGCCAAGCTTAAAGAAATAAGACCAAAACTCCAAGAGCCAATGGGTTAAGCAAGGGGTTCAGGGGAGCAGCGTACGCGAAAGTCACACACGCAGACACGCTTCCAACAAGAAGCGTACCCAAGTCTGCGTACGCACGCTAAAGAGTGCGCGCCGCTCAGTATGCGTAAGCTAAACATCTCTGCACACTGCTCAATGTCTTCTCCAAACAGCAAGAACACCATGGTAGAACCCAAGCTTCACAGCATCATAACTTGGCCATCCGAACTCCAAATCCGGATTTCCAAAGTTCCAATTGGAGTGAAACTGAATGCTCTACCACATGGAAACATCAAAAACCCATAAAATCCAACTTAAGAAGCTCAAACCATGCAAAATCCGAAAATGGAAATAACTTAGATCTATCACAATGGAGGCTCCAAATCACAAAAACCCAAGTTCTAATGTTGATCACCATGTCCTAATCTATCAAATGGACAAAGAAAAGAGGGTTCTCATGTAGTGGCAAGATGCACATGCCTAGGGTTGGAAGAGTTGTGTAGAGGAAGGAGAAGAAGAAGAAGAAGAAGGAAATAAATGGTAGTTATGAAGAGAGAGAGTGGTAGGTGGGGTTATAAAGAGAGGGAGTTGTGGTGTGTTGAAGGTGGAGTGTAGGTTAAGGTATGCCAATGCATAATAAACCAAATCAAACCAACCCAATCCAACCAATTAAAACCGAACCATGCCAAAACCCAAAATACGAGAAATACCGAAATTCCACAAGTCGAGAAAAATAAAATACATGCCAAAATCCAGATACGAGTATAAATACGAAATACGGGAAATACGGGAAATGAGGGTGACAGATGGCTACACGACCGTGGGTAAGAATCACCAAAGGGTGATGACTGCATGCTTTAAATTATGTTGGCTATGAGATTTGCATGCTTTACTTCTTGTCGGCTATAATAATGAAATTGACCCTAAGACAACGAGAAAGTGTCACGCCCCAGGACCAGAATACTGGAGAACGGGGGCAGACATAGCCAGCTACGTATATTGAAATGGATTCCATCTCGCTTTACGATCACGGCTGTCTAGATACATGAGGGTTTATCTACAAGCCAACAGTCTCTTAAGGTCATGAACAAGCCTAGTGTCTCAATCACAAGCAAGTAAGTAAATGTTATAAGATGTATGATCATTAAATATACAATAATAAGGCGTCCCAAATATTACATATTCAGCTGATCATGAAGCTAGTCGTTACAAAATGTGAGGACTAGCAAGTGTTTAGTCATACATGATCAACCCTAGGATCTGTCAATCATGTTACCGCCCGTAGGCAGACAGTAAGTAAAGTGCAATCGAGCTAAACAGGTGCTCGTCGGCTAAACGCCTCAAAAGAATATTTTACAATAAAGTGGAAGATCAAAAATAAACCCACTCGTTGTCAGGGTTCCGTCTAGTGGCCACCATCTGGCTGGAAAGTCGGTAGATCCTCTGGAGCTGCTCCGAAATCTGGCCATACAAAAACCAGCTGGGTCAGATCCCAGAAAGAGCAAGTGCCACAAAGGAAGCTTCACTTAGGAACTAAAACCAGCAATCAGCACAAGATATAAATAAAAGTAAGAACTGGAAATTGAGGAAATACATCAGGATGATATACGACGAGATAACCAGGGGACTATTCAGAGAACCAGGTTACAACCCGTAAACCAAACAAGGACCGAGGTTGTAACCCTTCGTCTGAACAGAACTTGGAATTCTCACCATTTATCGGTAAAATAATTACAAGCATTCTGGTCATTCAATAATCTGGAACAAGATCAGGGCAAGACTAGACTGGTTAGACTCCATCCAATTATTTCACGGCCAAGCAAGAACTACGGCTTGATACTTTAACTAACTAGGGTTATCACAAGCCTAATTACTAACAAGATGCAGTGAGATTATTCTACAGCCACAAGCCCTGCAGACCATCCAGGTTACCCAGGTCGAAATTAGGGGTTGAATTCGGGTGGGTACACTGTCCAGGAAACGCTTGTACCCTTAGGTAGCTTAAAGGGTGCAACATATGACAGTGTGCTGGAAATGTGCCCTACTCGACGCAGGCTACAGATCCCAAGCGCGCCCAGGTAACGGGATTGCCTGTAGCTGGGAGATCTCTTCATGACTACTGTATTAATCTAGTTATTAGCCTTAGTCCATTTTAGTAGGTACTCCTGACCGTGGTACTCAGGAGTCCCCTCCTAGACATGATGCAAGACAGGACTGGATTATTTGTACAAGCAAAATCACCCACGGTGTCCAGGACTAATTATACAGGTCATGTCAGGTCAGGTAGCCGTCGCAACAGCTGCTCAAGATAATCATGTCAGGTTTATCATATCAAGTGTTCTTGTCAGGAGTGCGCTACGACGGGCCACTATAAGGTCATGTCAGGTTTTCTTGTCAAGAGTGCACCACTACGGGTCACTATCGTGTCATGCTCCATTATCAATTCCAAACATATCAAACAAATTCATGATTATCAAGTTCATGCCAAAAGGCGTAAGAATATAAAATGGACGTAAAATATCTAATAAAATATCAATATTCAGGGCTATAGAAGAGCCATGCGGCTAAGGCATATGCGGCCAGGAATGATCACATGCGGCTGGAAGAGAACAACCCATGCGGCTGAATGGATATGGGTTCATGCGGCCCGAAATCCGAGTTCATGCGGCTCAGAAAGGTCGGTCTCAAGGCAGTGCGGGCGTGCGGCGTATGCGGCTGCAGGAGCTTATGCGGTCAGGAATGGAGGGGTTTCATGCGGCTGAAGGAAATCAGGGTCTATGCGGCTCGGGATCAGTCAGTCATGCGGCTGAGAGGCCTCGGGTCCTCATGCGGCAGCGGGAGACTGCGGTTTATGCGGCTCGCGAGTATTGGAGTTCATGCGGCTCGGGATGGGCGAAGTCCCATGTGGCAGCGGGAAGAAATGCCTATGCGGCTGGGAGCAAGGGTGCATATGCGGTTCGGAAAGAAGGGCCCCATGCGGCTAGAAGTACAAGAGCCTCATGCGGCCGAACTAAATACTTGCCGCATGAACTTGTCATGCGGTCAAGTCCAGTTGATAGTGTATGCGGTTTCGAAGCTGACTGGCCACATGAATATTCATGCGGTCAAGTGCTATCATGCGGCTCGGAACTGTGCTTCTTCTCCAGATTTCCGAGAAGAAGTACACCATAAGCCATGGCTTCCAAGCTGTATAACTCTATCATCCGGAGCCCAAATCCGAACTTTCATATGTCAAAATGGGGTAGAACGAAATTCTCTACAACATGGAACCATCAAAACTCGAAAATAACAAGATTAAGTAGATCAAAATCCAAGAAATCCGAAAATAAAATAAACTTAGATCTACAAGAATCTAGCCATGGAAATGAGAAATGCCAAGTACTAAAGTGCTTTAGAATGTAGTAAGAAAGAGAATGAAGTAATAAAATTGGAGTTCCTCTATGAAGCAAGTTGCACTTGCCTAGACCTCTCTCTTCTCTCTCTGGTAGGTAAGGAAGTAAATGAGAAAGAAGAAGATGATAAATGAAGAGAGAGAGAATGAAGAGGGCTAATAAATACAAATGGTGGTGGTAGGTAGGGGGTTCACATTGGTTCATATTGAACCAAAGAAAACCGAGCCAAGCCGAACCAAGCCAAGAAATAACCAAGCCAAGATGCAAGCTAAACAAGGAATCATGCAATACAGAATAAAATACGTATACGTATCCCAAAATACGTAATACGAACCACAGGCATTACAACTCTACCCACCTTAAAATAATTCCGTCCTCGGAATTTAATCAAGAGGCTAGAGGAGCAATGACAAGCTACATTAATCACATGCAAGCTATAACTAGGCAGACAATCAATCATGCAAGCAAGGAATCGAAGGTATGAGGCATAAGAAAGACATTATACCTCACGAGTCAAACAAGTCGGGATACCGCAATCGGATGTCATCCTCACGCTCCCATGTTGACTCACCCAAAGAGTGATGACCCCAAGCAACTCGGACTAACTTGATAGTCTTATTCTTGAGGATCTTCTCTCTCCGGTCCAATATAGACACGGGCCTCTCCTCATACGAAAGGTTGGTACCAACAACCAATTTCGAATGATCCAGGATGTGGCTCGGGTCTGGGATATACCGTCGTAATTGGGATACATGGAACACGTCATGCACCTCTCTTAGCGACGGCGGAAGAGCGAGACGATAGGATACATCTCCCACTCGCTCCAGAATGTCAAACGGCCCTATATACCTAGGACTAAGCTTTCCCCGTACGTCGAAACGAATGACGCCACGGTTAGGCGAAATCCTCAGGAATACATGATCGCCGACCGAAAACTCGAGAGGGCGCCGATGAGAATCGGCCCAATGACGCTGGCGATCTTGGGCAACTCGAAGATGATCTCGAACTCTTCTGACCACTTCAACTGTCTGAGCGATCATTTCTGGACCGAGCATCTGTCTCTCTTCGACATCGTCCCAAGCTAGCGGGGATCTGCACTTCCTACCATACAGTGCCTCGAACGGTGCCATCTGGATACTGGCCTGGAAACTGTTGTTGTACGAGAATTCCACCAGGTGCAAGTGATCTTCCCACGAACCACCGAAGTCAAGTATGCAAGACCGCAACATGTCTTCAAGAGTCTGGATCGTGCGCTCCGACTGACCATCTGTCTGCGGGTGATATGCTGAACTGAACTGGAGACGAGTCCCCAAACTCTCTTGCAAGCTACGCCAAAAGTGTGACGTGAATCTTGAATCTCGGTCTGAGGTGATACTGACTGGCACTCCGTACAACCTGACAATCTGCCTGAGATACATCTCTGCTAGCTGAGCCGTCGACTGACCAACTCTGAATGGAAGAAAGTGAGCCACTTTCGTGAGCCGATTAACTATAACCCAGATAGCATCTCTACCAGCTGGGGATCTAGGTAATCCAGTCACGAAATCCATGGTCACATGCTCCCACTTCCATTCTGGAATCGGCAAGGGCTGAAGAAGTCCAGTCGGTCTCTGATGTTCAGCTTTGACTTGTTGGCAAACCAAACATCGAGAGACAAACCGAGCTATCTTCCGCTTCATGCCATTCCACCAGAAGTGCTGACGGATATCACGGTACATCTTCGTACTGCCAGGATGGATGGAATACTGCGAACTGTGCGCTTCTGACATGCTCTCCTGTCGGATATCTCTGCTGGGTACACAAAGACGCTTACCATGTCGAAGTGTACCATCCTCATAAATGCATAACTCTGGTCTTCGTCCTGCCTCACACTCTGCTCTGAGTCGCTGAAGCTTGGAATCTGCCGACTGTGCCATCCGGATCCTCTCGACTATAGTGGACTGAACTTGCATACTGGCCATCAATGCTATACTGGAAGGGAGAACAACTTCAATACCCATCTTTTGAAGATCTGCTAACAGCTCTGGCTGCGCTGTTAGGAAATATACTCCGGCTCTCCTGCTCAAAGCATCTGCAACAACGTTGGCCTTCCCAGGATAATACTGCAGGTTGACATCATAATCCACAAGTAGCTCTAGCCATCTCCTCTGACGCATGTTAAGATCCTTCTGGGTGAAAACATACTTCAGGCTCTTGTGATCGGTGAAAATTTCCACCCTGTCTCCATACAAATAGTGCCTCCATAACTTAAGTGCAAACACCACTGCTGCCAGCTCCAAGTCATGGGTTGGGTAATTCTTCTCATGATCACGAAGTTGTCGTGACACATAAGCTATTACCTTCCCATGCTGCATCAGAACACATCCTAAACCTCTGTCTGAAGCATCACAATATACTGAGAATCCTCCGGTTCCATCTGGAAGCGTGAGAATAGGAGCTGTTATCAGGCCTCGCTTCAACTGCTCAAAAGAACTCTGACACTCTGCCGTCCAAGCAAACTGCGCATCCTTGCGGGTCAACTGCGTCAATGGCGCTGAAATTCGAGCAAAATCTGAAACAAACCGCCGGTAGTAGCCGGCCAATCCAAGAAAACTACGAACTTCTGCAACTGTGCTGGGCACTGGCCATGACTCAATAGCCACAATCTTCTGGGGATCCACTTCTACTCCTCCTCGGGTGATGATATGACCCAAGTACGAAATGCGATCGAGCCAGAACTCGCATTTACTGAACTTGGCATATAACTGGTGCTCTCTGAGGATCTGAAGAACTATACGGAGATGCTGCTCATGCTCCGCCTCACTCTTACTGTAGACCAGAATGTCATCCAAGAACACAATCACAAACTGATCCAAGTAAGGCATGAAGATGCGATTCATGAGGTCCATTAATACTGCCGGCGCATTGGTTGCTCCAAAAGGCATAACAAGGAACTCCCAATGTCCATATCTCGATCTAAAAGCTGTCTTCGGGATATCCTGCTCTCTGACTCTGATCTGATGATAACCTGAGCGCAAATCAATCTTCGAGAATACTGAAGCCCCCTTGAGTTGATCAAACAAGTCATCTATCCTCGGAAGAGGGTATCAGTTCTTGATTGTCACCGAATTCAAGGTACGATAATCAACACATAGCCTGGACGTACCATCCTTCTTTTTCACAAGAAGCATCGGGGCTCCCCAAGGCGATCCACTAGCACGAATGAATCCCTTGGTTCTGAGTTCTTCAATCATCTTGTACAATATCTCCAATTCTGACGGCGCCATCCTGTAGACTCTCTCTGATACTGGAGCTGTCCCGGGAATCAAGTCTATAGTGAACTCGATCTCCCGCTCTGGCGGCATACCTGGAAGCTCTTCTGGGAAAACATCTGGGAACTCATCCACTATCCTGGACAACTGCACTGCTGCTACTGCCATCCGCAATATCGGAGGAGAAGGCTCAACTTCGCCTCGGGAGAAAGAAAACTCTGGCTCGCCTGGAATGCTAAAAATAACCCTGCCGATATGGCAGTCTATTCTAGCATACTGGCTCCTCAACCAATCCATCCCTAAGACCACATCATAATCGGCCATCGGGAATTCTATCAATCTAGCAGGGAACTCTCTACCGCTAACTACGATCCGACACGAGGAAAACACTCTATCTACTCCCACAAGTCCGTTACCAGTAAGTATATTGAGCCTTACTGATAATGACTCGGGCTCCAATCCTACCCGTGTCGCGAATCATGCAGACATAAAAGAATGCGATGCACCAGAATCAAATAAAGCTGAAGCTGGAAAGGAGTTGACGAGAATAGTACCTGCCACTACCTCTCCTGGTGCCAATCCTTCCTCTGCGGTCATCACCATAGCATGACCATGCCCTCGGGGTGCTGGTCCCCTCTGCTGGAATCCTCGCTGCCTGCTCTGACTCAAGGCTTGGGCTTGTGCATACTGCTGGGGGTTCTGCTGCTGGAACACTTGGGTCTGAGGCGGCATGGGCCTCGGCAATGGGTACTGTTGCTGCTGCTGGACCGGTGCTGGTCCTCTCACCGAAGAGCTAGAAAGGTTGGACGATGATGGACCACCCCTATTCGGGCAGGATCCAACCCTATGGTCTGGTGCTCCACAAGCCAGACACAATCCTTGCGCCCTGCGACATTCTGCCACTACATGGCCTGGCTTCCCACAATGAGAACATCCCACTGCGGAAGACTGCTTCTGCTTCTACTGCTGCTGAGGGTGCGTCGGAGTTGAATGCTGAACCGACGTCACGGAGGCCGCTCGCCTCGGAGCTCCAATAGTTAAAGCCCTGGCTGCCGGGGCTGAAAACTGATTCATCTGGCCGTGAGATCTCTTCCGACCTCCGGCCCTATCCACAATCCTCTGGGAGGTATACTCATGCCTCCGAGCTGCTCTCAAAACTGCATCAAAAGTCTGATGCTCAAACTGCTCAACTGCCAACAAGATCTCCAGGTGAAGCCCTTGCTGAAATCGCTGGGCTCTATCATACTCGGTTGCCACCAAGGTGGGAGCAAACCGACTGAGTCTGGAAAACTCGGCCGCATATCCGTCGACCGTCCTGCCTCCTTGCTTCAGATTAGTGAACCGGGTCTGTAGATCATACCGAGCCACGGCATCGAAATACTTGGTCTGGAATCTCTCTCTGAATACTGTCCAAGCAATGGGTGCTGCTAATCCAACGGCCTGCGCTGTCCACCAGCTGCGGGCAAGATCTAACAACTGCAGGCGCACAACGGCCACCTTCTCGTTCTCTGGAGTCCTGGCTGCTTCTAGAATCACCTCTGTGTCCTGAAGCCATGCATCTGCCGCGATAGCATCTTCACTACCGTCGAAGAATGGAGGGTTCAAGCGCTTGAAGCTGTTGGCCGCGCTGTTACCCTGATGACCTCCTCTGGTCAAAGCATCCGCCACTGCTTGTTGCAAGGCATCTCCACGACGATCTTGAGAAGCTATCAAGGTCCTGACGAGTCCTACTAATGTGCCATCATCAGGTTCGGCAGGCTGAACTGGCTGAACTGGGGGCTCTTCTCCAATAGGCTCGACTCTGGAGGCTACTCCGGAATGCTGGGCTTGATCTCCGGGTTGCTGCTGGTCCACGGGAGGTGCTCCGCCTTGCTGATCGGCAGGACCACGAACAATGCCGCTGAAGAAGACGACATGGGGAAACAATAAGGAAGGGCCAGGACAGATCAACGATACAAGCACATAATCAGGACAAGAATCCAGGGATTCAGAAGATACGAGCAGAGATCAAGGACGAATACTGATTGAGATATCTATTCGGTAAACCCTCACATATCTTGATTTACAAGACCTGCATGGGCCACCACTTAAACCATGTCACGCCCCAGGACCAGAATACTGGAGAACGGGGGCAGACATAGCCAGCTACATATATTGAAATGGATTCCATCTCGCTATACGGTCACGGCTGTCTAGATACATGAGGGTTTATCTACAAGCCAACAGTCTCTTAAGGTCATGAACAAGCCTAGTGTCTCAATCACAAGAAAGTAAGTAAATGTTACAAGATGTATGATCATTAAATATACAATAATAAGGCGTCCCAAATATTACATATTCAGCTGATCATGAATCTAGTCGTTACAAAATGTGAGGACTAGCAAGAGTTTAGTCATACATGATCAACCCTAGGATCTGTCAATCATGTTACCGCCCGTAGGCAGACAGTAAGTAAAGTGCAATCGAGCTAAACAGGTGCTCGTCGGCTAAACGCCTCAAAAGAATATTTTACAATAAAGTGGAAGATCAAAAATAAACCCACTCGTTGCCAGGGTTCCGTCTAGTGGCCACCATCTGGCTGGAAAGTCGGTAGATCCTCTGGAGCTGCTGCAAAATCTGGCCATACAAAAACCACCTGGGTCAGATCCCAGAAAGAGCAAGTGCCACAAAGGAAGCTTCACTTAGGAACTAAAACCAGCAATCAGCACAAGATATAAATAAAAGTAAGAACTGGAAATTGAGGAAATACATCAGGATGATATACGACGAGATAACCAGGGGACTATTCAGAGAACCAGGTTACAACCCGTAAACCAAACAAGGACCGAGGTTGTAACCCTTCGTCTGAACAGAACTTGGAATTCTCACCATTTATCGGTAAAATAATTACAAGCATTCTGGTCATTCAATAATCTGGAACAAGATCAGGGCAAGACTAGACTGGTTAGACTCCATCCAATCATTTCACGGCCAAGCAAGAACTACGGCTTGATACTTTAACTAACTAGGGTTATCACAAGCCTAATTACTAACAAGATGCAGTGAGATTATTCCACAGCCACAAGCCCTGCAGACCATCCAGGTTACCCAGGTCAAAATTAGGGGTTGAATTCGGGTGGGTACACTGTCCAGGAAATGCTTGTACCCTTAGGTAGCTTGAAGGGTGCAACACATGACAGTGTGCTGGAAATGTGCCCTACTCGACGGCAGGCTACAGATCCCAAGCGTGCCCAGGTAACAGGATTGCCTGTAGCTGGGAGATCTCTTCATGACTACTGTATTAATCTAGTTATTAGCCTTAGTCCATTTTAGTAGGTACTCCTGACCGTGGTACTCAGGAGTCCCCTCCTAGACATGATGCAAGACAGGACTGGATTATTTGTACAAGCAAAATCACCCACGGTGTCCAGGACTAATTATACAGGTCATGTCATGTCAGGTAGCCGTCGCAACAGCTGCTCAAGATAATCGTGTCAGGTTTATCATATCAAGTGTTCTTGTCAGGAGTGCGCTACGACGGGCCACTATAAGGTCATGTCAGGTTTTCTTGTCAAGAGTGCACCACTACGGGTCACTATCGTGTCATGCTCCATTATCAATTCCAAACATATCAAACAAATCCATGATTATCAAGTTCATGCCAAAAGGCGTAAGGATATAAAATGGACGTAAAATATCTAATAAAATATCAATATTCAGGACTATAGAAGAGCCATGCGGCTAAGGCATATGCGGCCAGGAATGATCACATGCGGCTGGAAGAGAACAACCCATGCGGCTGAATGGATATGGGTTCATGCGGCCCGAAATCCGAGTTCATGCGGTTCGGAAAGGTCGGTCTCAAGGCAGTGCGGGCGTGCGGCGTATGCGGCTGCAGGAGCTTATGCGGTCAGGAATGGAGGGGTCTCATGCGGCTGAAGGGAATCAGGGTCTATGCGGCTCGGGATCAGTCAGTCATGCGGCTGAGAGGACTCGGGTCCTCATGCGGCAGCGGGAGACTGCGGTTTATACGGCTCGCGAGTATTGGAGTTCATGCGGCTCGGGATGGGTGAAGTCCCATGCGACAGCGGAGAAAAATGCCTATGCGGCTGGGAGCAAGGGTGCATATGCGGTTCGGGAAGAAGGGCCCCATGCGGCTAAAAGTACAAGAGCCTCATGCGGCCGAACTAAATACTTGCCGCATGAACTTGTCATGCGGTCAAGTCCAGTTGATAGTGTATGCGGTTTCGAAGCTGACTGGCCACTTGAATATTCATGCGGTCAAGTGCTATCATGCGGCTCGGAACTGTGCTTCTTCTCCAGATTTCTGAGAAGAAGTACACCATAAGCCATGGCTTCCAAGCTGTATAACTCTATCATCCGGAGCCCAAATCCGAACTTCCATAGGTCAAAATGGGGTAGAACGAAATTCTCTACAACATGAAACCATCAAAACTCGAAAAATAACAAGATTAAGTAGATCAAAACCCAAGAAATCCGAAAATAAAATAAACTTAGATCTACAAGAATTTAGCCATGGAAATGAGAAATGCCAAGTACTAAAGTGCTTTAGAATGTAGTAAGGAAGGGAATGAAGTAATAAAATTGGAGTTCCTCCATGAAGCAAGTTGCACTTGCCTAGACCTCTCTCTTCTCTCTCTGGTAGGTAAGGAAGTAAATGAGAAAGAAGAATATGATAAATGAAGAGAGAGAGAATGAAGAGGGCTAATAAATACAAATGGTGGTGGTAGGTAGGGGGTTCACATTGGTTCATATTGAACCAAAGAAAACTGAGCCAAGTCGAACCAAGCCAAGAAATAACCAAGCCAAGATGCAAGCTAAACAAAGAATCATGCAATACAGAATAAAATACGTATACGTATCCCAAAATACGTAATACGAACCACAGGCATTACAGAAAGACCGCTGTTAATAATGTTCTGTAACTTGTTTACTTAGTGCTGTCTTCTTAGGTGAGTTAGGCCAGTACCGCTCGCCAGTACATTGATGATGTACTGAGCCACGTTGTGGGCAATATTACAGGTGTTTGCTTGGGGGAAATCCTATGAATCGGTGCTTGGCATCGATGAATCGGATGGGTGTGCAGAAGCTCTTCTTTCAAGACGATGTCTTCTGCTATACGGGACATAATGTATGGAACAGGGGAACTCAGTTGTACCAGTGAGATTGTAGCTGTCACGCCCCGATTCGGGGAATCGTTCGCCTCCGCTTTGATTCACGTTGAATCGTTCGTCCTCGCTAAGGCGTGATGCCGTACAAGTCTGGAATTGCACTTGTACAAGGCGTGCTCGTGTTCCTTTTTTATAAAAGAGACATTTTGAATAGAGATTCGCAGCGGATGATAAAGAAGTTTTGGCAACACAGATATGATCTGAAATAAGTTCTTTATTGATATCTTTGAAATTATATTGCATAAACATAAGGCTCTCAAACAGCCGAGATGAAAGGCCAAACTTGGCTACAACTTGCAGAAATATTGAAATGAGATACAACTTGTTCCATACATCATATCCCTTTATTAATAATGCGGCAATAACCACCTTCAGCAAAATGCCTTCTTCTTCAAGTGGAAACTTCAAGATGTACGAAGCTTCTAAAGAGTCGGACAGCAAGCCTTCAGCGTCTATGATTATCCACTAGGTTCCCGGCACCTGTGGAGACGAGGGTCCGTACATTGCCACATATGTACTGGTGAGCGGCCGTAGCCAATCTCACCATAAATCAACAGTAGTAAAATTACATGATTGTTCACTATTGATTTGTATTCTTTCTATCTTGCCTTAGGGTCCATTAACAATTCATATATTTGATGAGAAATATAAGAAGCATACATTGATGTTAGAAACATAAGCAATTCATGTTGATCTAACATAAGCAATTCATATTGATCACCAATTTGGTGAATCTTACCCACGGTCGATAGCCATCCCTGTACATATTTATGAATACCACTTACTCTGCCTGCATAAGACAATGTTAGCTATGCCACCTGTCTATATAAAGGTCACTGACTACACGCCATCTGGGACATCTTGGTCGGACGGCTCCCCTTCAGCGGTGGGTAGCTAGACCATCCGGAAGGTTCCCGAAAGACCGTGCTACTGCTTCAGCACTGTGCTACTACTTCAGCACTATGTTCCTCCTAGGTCGAATCGGTTCCGTGGCCTCGGAGTACCGTTCGAGGAACTACCTTGTATACAAGTTGTCCATGACCATGCATGCAATGCAACTTAACTAATAAGAGACATGACATGCATGATAATAGCATCTTCCACACATATTCGTAGTTCTCATTTTATCTTGCTATTTTTCCGTCTTTCCATCTTGCCATCTTACCAACTTGCCTTTGAGCAATAAGCTCGTATATTCGTTCATCCAACCAAGGGACTATTCATTTGTAACCCATTCTTTCGAACCGAAGTCCGATATACTTACCGCCCAATACTTGGGTCTTTGCATCACCTGTTAAACAATTCATATAGCATACGAGCATCATTCGATTTGCAACATAAGCCTAGCCATGTGATAATTTATCTTTCATTATCTTTTCCGTATTATTACTAGGCATCTTTTATTAAGCACCGAACGCAATAACAAGTCTACCATTGTTATGCACGAAGATCAAGGATCGTCGAAGGATCAAAGCCACTCACTTGTTGGTGAATTACCGAGAGAAAGAGGTCTTCCACGCAACGTCAAGCTCGGTTCACTGCGTTAGCACCTGCATTGGCACCAACGTCTGCTCAGCATACTCCTTCTCTTTCTCTCAGTGATTCGATATGAAATGCGTAGACAGTGAAAGTAAATCCATGAAAACATTCATTGAAAACAATCACGAAAACGCACACAAAAGCTAACAACAAAAGCGACATCGAAAACCAGCAGGGCAACGGTCTCGGGGCAAGCGACTCTTATATAGAACTCTTCCCCCAAGACGCGCGCCACTGCATCTTGGGCATCATTTCAAAAGAGTCCAATCCATAATGAGGAAAGGATCTCAATTATTATCCCGCAATCCTGGTAAAGTTTCCCCAATTCTCATCCGACTCGGCCATTCGGCCGCTAGCCCGCACCGTGCTCCGCAACGGATTCAGGGCATTACATATTAATACATTAACAAAAAGTTTCGTCCTCGAAACTTAAACACAAACCCATCTAGGTCAAACAATGAAGAAAACTTTTCCTTCACATCCGTCTCAAGTTCCCACGTCGACTCTTCGACGGAATGATTTCGCCAACGCACTCGAACCCAAGAAACAACTCGGTTCCGCAAGATTTTATCCTTCCTATCCAAGATCTACACGGGTTCCTCCACATAAGACAAGTCAGCTCTTAGCCCTAGCGGACCGAAGTCTACCACATGGCTTGGATCGTGTACATACTTCCGTAGTTGGAAAACATGGAAGATATCGTGCACTCCATCCAATGCCGGTGGCAACGCGATCAGATAGGCGACAGGGCCGACTCGCTTAAGAATTTCAAACGGGCCAACAAATCTTGGACTTAGCTTCCCCTTCGCACCGAATCGCATAACTCTGCGCATCGGTGACACCTTCAGAAATATGTGATCGCCCACCATAGATTCCAATGGTCGTCGATGAGTATCCGCATAACTCTTCTGCCGACTTTGTGCCACACATAACTTCTCCCGAATCATGCGGACCTTCTCGACGGCCTGCTCCACCATCTCTGGACCAAGTACCTGTCGTTCACCGACTTCATCCCAACAAATCGGAGACCGACACTTTCGCCCGTACAGTGCTTCATACGGAGCCATTTGTATACTTGACTGGTAACTGTTGTTGTAGGCAAATTCTGCTAGCGGCAAATGGGTATCCCAACTAGTTTTCAGATCAATAGCACAAAGCCGTAGCATGTCTTCAAGTATCTGATTCACCCTCTCAGTCTGGCCATCGGTTTGAGGATGGTATGCAGAACTAAATTTCAATTGTGTTTCCATGGCAACATACAAACTGACCCAGAAACGCGATACAAATCGCCCATCCCGATCCGACACTATTGATGCCGGCACTCCATACAGTCGGACAATTTCATCCAAGTATAGCTGAGCCAACCGGTCGACGCTCCATGTAGTTTTCATTGCAAGAAAATGTACAGATTTGGTTAATCGATCAACGATGACCCAAATTGCATCATTCCCCCGCTGCGTCTTCGGCAAGCCAACTATAAAATCTATGGTTATATGGTCCCACTTTCATTCTGGGATCGCGAGGTTCTGCATCTCCCCGCCGGGCCTCTGGTGTTCCACCTTGACTCGTTGACACGCTAAGCATCGCGAGACAAAGAGGGCCACATCTCGTTTCATGCTGTGCCACCAGAAGGTCGTACGCAAATCGTTATACATTTTTGTACTTCCCGGATGCAAGGAATACTTGGCGTAATGGGCCTCCGTCAAGATTTCTTTCCGGAGTTCTTCATCCTTTGGGACACATAGCCTCCCCTTGAGTCGCAATGATCCATCCTCGTGCCTGGTGAAGTCGCTGGCTTCACCCTTTTCCAATATTTTGCCAATCTTAATCAAGAACTCATCCGTCCTCTGTGCCGTCTTTATCTTTTCTAACAAACTCGGCTCAAGTTGAAGTTGAGCCAATTGTGCATTTCGGCCACGAATCTGGAGCTCAATTCCCATGCTTTCTAATTCCTCCAGTATTCGTTTGTCAACACTGAGTGATCCCACAAAGTTCCGACTCAACGCGTCCGCCACCACATTACCTTTTCCTGGGGTGTACGCGATCGTCAAGTCGTAATCTTTTATAAGCTCCAACCAACGTCTTTGCCGCAAATTTAAATCTTTCTGGGTAAAGATGTACTTCAGGCTTTTATGATCGGTGAAGATCTCGCAAGCCACTCCATACAAGTAGTGCCTCCACAATTTCAATGCAAACACTATCGCTGCCAATTCCAAGTCATGCGTTGGATAATTTTTCTCGTGCGGCTTAAGCTGTCTCGAGGCATACGAGATCACTTTCCCTCTCTGAGTCAACACACATCCCAAACCCAATCCGGATGCATAGCTGTATATCTGGAATCCCTCGACGCCATCTGGAAGTGCAAGGATTAGAGCTGATACGAGACGTTGCTTCAGATTTTGAAAGCAAGCCTCGCATTCATCAGTCCAATCGAATGCCACTCCCTTCTGGGTTAGCCGAGTTAAAGGCGCTGCCACCTTCGAAAAATCCTTGACAAACTTCCTGTAGTAGCCTGCCAAGCTGTCACGCCCCAGAACCAGAATACTGGAGAGCGGGGGCGTACATAGCCAGCTACGTATATTGAAATAGAATACATCTCAACTATACGGTCACGGCTGTCTAGATATGAGGGTTTACTACAAGCCAGCAGTCTCTTAAGGTCAAGCCTATTGTCTCAATCTCAAGCAAGTAATATAGTTACAAGATGTTTGATCACCAAATATACAATAGAAGGCGTCCCAAATATTACATATCAGCTGATCATGAAGCTAGTCGTACAAAATGCAAGGACTAGCAAGAGTTTAGTCATACATGATCAACCCTAGGATTTGTTAATCATGTTTACAGCCCGTAGGCAGACAGTAATTAAATGTGCATCGAGCTAACAGATGCTCGTCGGCTAAACGCCTCAAAAGAATAATTTACAATAGAGTGAGCAAAACAAAATAGAAAACCCACTCGTAGCCCGGGTTCCTTCTAGTCGCCACCATCGGGCTGGAGGTTCGGTAGATCCTCGGGTGCTGCTCCAAAATCTGGCCACACAAAACCAGCTGGGTCAAACCCCAGAAAGAGCAAGTGCCACAAAGGAGGCCACAAAATAAGAACAAAAGCCAGCATATCAGAACATAAGAAAATGGAAGAAAAGTACAAGTAATAAAGAGCACGTCAGGACAATAAACGACTAGGGACGTGGAACCATTCTGGGAACCAGGTTACAATCCGTAAACCAAACAAGGACCGGGATTGTAACCCTTCGCCTGAATAGCACTTGTCTCTATCCATTTGTTGTTAAAGATAAGTAAAACAATCATGTACAAGAGTTCCAGGTACAGGGGCTAGACAAGACTTAGACAAGGCTGGACACCATCCATTCATAAGCGGCCAAGCAATTACTACGGCTTACTACTTTAACTAACTAGGGTTGTCACAAGCCTAATTACTAACAAGATGCAATTGAGAATTTCCCAGTCCCAAGCCCTGCAGACCATCCAGTTATCCTTCCGCGGGTTGAGAGTATGTTTGGGTACATCGCCCCGGAGACGATATACCCTTAGGTGACTTAGAGGGTGCAACACATGACAGTGTGCTGGAAATGTGCTATACTCGTCGGCAAGCTACAAGTCCAATTAAAGCGCCCAGATAACGAGACTGCCTGTGACTGGAAATTCTCCATGAACTATAGTTAGATCTAGTCATTAGCCTAATCCATGTTCAGTGCGAATCCCTGATCGTGGGAAACCAGGGAGTCACGTCCTAGACATGATACAAGACAAGACAAGTGGATTGCACAAGCAAGCAAGCAGGAACACCCACGGTGTCAAGTTGATTATACGAGTCAAGTTAGCCGTCGCAACAGCATCAAGATAAATCATGTCAGGGTACTTGTCAGGAGTGCGCCACGACGGGCCACTATCATGTCAGGTTGGTCATGTCAGGAGTGCACCACTATGGGTCACTGTCGTATTATGCTAGTTCCTTGTCATACCATCCCATGTACAATAGTCATTCTAAACATATTAAGTAAAAATCAAGTTCATGACAAAAGGCGTAAGGATATAAAATGGACGTAAAATATCTAATAAAATATTAATATACAGGGCTATAGAAGAGCCAAGCTTAAGGAAAATTAAAACCAAATCTCCATGATTGGACAGATTGCACAAGGGTCCCTGGGGTCGGGTTGTGCAGGAGTCAAGTGCGCATGGAGCTAAGTGCGCAGGGGTCAAGTGCGCATGAAGCCAAGTGCACAGGGGTCAAGTGCGCATGGAGCTAAGTGCGCAGGGGTCAAGTGCACATGGAGCCAAGTGCGCAGGGGTCAAGTGCGCATGGAGCTAAGTGCACAAGGGTCAAGTGCGCAGAATCAGATGGCGCAGCGGCCCATGGCGCATGGGCGCGCGCGCAATCGGGCAGCGTCCAGGGCTGCGCGGTCAGCGACTAGCGCTAAAGAGTGCGGCGCGGGGGAAGGTTGCGCGGTTCAGCACTGCGCTAAAGAGCGCAGGCTGGAGTCTTCTTCTCCAGGCCGAGAGCAAGTCCAAGAACACTAAAAACTTCCAATCTTCATATCTTGATCAAATCAAAGCCAAATCTAGATTTTCAAAATTCTAACTTGAGTAAAATTGAGTTTTCTTCCACATGGAAGCATCAAAACCCACAAAAATCCAACCAAAATAGATCAAAACCATGTAAATCCGAAAATAGTTAAAACCTAGATCTAGAACAATGGAGACTCCAAATCACAAAATGTCAAGTTCTAATGTTGATCACCATGACCTAATCTAGCTAATGAACAAATAAAAAGTGGTTCTCATGTGGTGGCAAGGTGCACTTACCTATGGTGTTGGTGAGTTGTGTAGAGGAAGGAAGAAGAAGGAGATGGAGAAAATAAATGAAAGAGTTATGAGGAGAGAGAAAATATTGGTAGGGTTTTAATGAGGGTGGTTGTGGTGTGTTGAGGGTAGAGCATTGGCTAAGGTGTACCAATGCATATTGAACCAAACCAAACCAAACCAATTCTCCTCCATAAAATAAAACCAAGCCAAGTCAAAACCCATTTTACGGGAAAACCAAAATCTACAAGTCGAGCCAAAAATATAATTACAGGCCAGAATCTGAGAAAATAAAATACAGGTCCAAGATACATGCATACTTAATCAAAATACGTGTTCTTAGATATGGGTGTTACACAAGCCGGGGAAACTTCGGATCTCGCTCGCCGACGTGGGTTGCTTCCAATCCACTACGGCTTCAATTTTCTTTGGGTTAACTGACACACCTTCCGCCGAGATAACGTGCCCTAGGAACGACACGCTACTCATACAAAACTCACATTTGCTCAGCTTGGCATAGAGCTGATTGTCCCGTAGAGTCTGTAACACTGTCCTCAGATGTTCTGCATGGTCTTCTCTGCTCTTCGAGTAGATTAGGATGTCATCAATGAACACGACCGCAAATTTATCCAAAAAGGGTCGGAAGACTCTGTTCATCATATCCATGAAAGCGGCAGGGGCGTTGGTCAGTCCGAAGGGCATGACCAAGAATTCATAGTATCCATATCTGGTTCGGAATGCGGACTTAGAAATGTCATCGGGTTTGATCTTTAACTGATGATAGCCTGAGCGAAGATCAATCTTTGAAAACACAGACGTCCCTTGCAACTGATCGAAGAGGTCGTCTATTCGAGACAACGGGTACTGGTTCCGAATTGTAACTTTGTTGAGCTCGCGGTAGTCGATGCACAGCCGCATCGATCCATCTTTCTTCTTCACAAATAGTACCGGAGCACCCCATGGTGAAACACTGGGTCTGATGTATCCCTTGTCTAATAATTCTTGTAGCTGCACCTTGAGTTCCTTTAATTCTGCAGGTGCCATCCTGTATGGTGCCCTTGTGATCGGACGAGCGTCTGGAAATGTATCGATAGTGAATTCAATCTCTCGGTCCGGAGGCATTCCGGGTATCTCGTCAGGAAACACATCAGGAAATTCTGCCACGACTTCAGTGTTAGCTGAGTCTGCACCATTCTTGCGTGTGTCTCGAACAGAAGCAAGGTACCCTTCGCAA